>CM076577.1:1141215291-1141569138 GCA_034641835.2 Pinus albicaulis | reverse complement strand
TTAACTCTGGATCTATTAAGCGCCGAGAGGGATCAAATCTCTCGAGGTGCAAACTTCTTTTTTTGAGTGCAAAACTTGAGAAAAGGTTTGCACCTCGAGAGATTTGATCCCTCTCGGCGCTTAATACATTCAGAATTAAGATGGATCTAGGCTGGTTTCAGTCGTGTGTGGCCAAGGAAAATCTATTGAAAATATGATTAATTTTATCAATAATATGCAAATACAGATAATATAAATATAATAATTTTATATATGCCAAATATGTATTTATGTGGTCGTTTTAATTTTAAAATTTTCTTAGTTACCTCAGTTTTTTGAGATGATAAATATTGTTAATAACTTTAATGACGGAATATTTTTTTTGAATGCAAAGTGACAATGTAATAGTGTTGAATGATAGAAAATGAAAATAATAAGAGTGTAGTCAATTACAAAAAGTCTTCATTGTGATCAATCTCAAATTATTTTCTTTTACTATTCTTATTGTCACCCTGTTAGTTTTGTCATCTTTTCATATTGATTATATGAAAATGACATTTGAAATAATAAACCATTTAAATATTTAGCTTGAACTATTGTACTAAACATCATACATTGTCTCTCTTGCTCTTCAATATTAATAGGTTGATTTACTATAACACAAATATTAATGTACATTGTTAATAATTTTGTGTGTTGGCACTGAAATCAATGCACAATCTTAATCCAATCACTTTAAAATTAATGTACCATCAATGTACATCCAATTACATAAAATTAGAAATCAACGTCTACACTGAAATCAATGCACCTAATGCAAACAATCAAATAAGATTACAAAACAACATCGACACTGAGATCAATGCATCTAATGCAGGTAGTCAAATAAGATTAGAAATCAACATCTATATTGAAATCAATGGATCTAGTGCAAGTAATAAAATAATATTAGAAACCAACATCTACACTGATATCAATGCATCTAGTCCAAGCAATCAAATAGGATTATAAATCGCCATCTACTTCCCTCTCTCCCCCCTCGAACTACATCTCTCTTTTCCTCTATCTATCCACTCTCTCACATCCTCCCTCTTCCTTCCTCTCTCTCCATTTCTTTCCCACATATATATTTCCCTCTCTCTTCACCCTCCAACTATGTTACTCTCTCTCTCTCTCTCTCTCTCTCTCTCTCACACACACACACACACAACATCTACACTAAAATCAATGCATATAGTGCAAGAAAAATAGGATTAGAAATCACCATCCACACTGAAATCAATGCATCGAGTTCAAGAAATCAACTTCCCCCTCTCCCCCCTCCAACTACATCTCTCTTTCCCTCCATCTCTCCTCCTCTACACTGAAATCAACATCTACACTGAAATTAATGCGTCTAGTGAAAGCAATCAAATAGAATTATAAATTACCATCTACTTCCCTATCTCCCCCCTAGAACTACATCTCCCTTTCTCTCCATCTCTCCACTATCTCACATCCTCCCTCTTCCTTCCTCTCTCTCCATTTATTTCCCACATATATATCTCCCTCTCTCTTCAACCTCCAACTATGTTACTATATCCCTCCCTCTCTCCTTCTCTCCATATCTCCTTCTTTATCTCTTTATCTCACCCCAAAACATATACACACTCTCTCCATATCTCCCTTGACACTTCATCTCTCTCTCCACTTCTTACTCTCTATGTAATCCTTCTTCCCTCCCTCTCTCCCCCTCCAACTCCATCTCTCCTTCTATCTCCCTCCCTCTCTCCTCCTCTCTCTCGTCCTTCCTCCCTCTCCCCTCTCTCTCTCTCTCTTTCTTTGCCCTCCAATTTTCTCTCTTCCCCCATAACTCTCTTCCTCTCTCTCATGTCCTCTCTCTTGTCCTTCCTCTCCTACCTTCCTCTATCTTTTCCTCTCTCTCTCTCTTTGAAATCCAGTTATCTCTCTCTCTCTCTCTCTCTCTCTCTCTTTGCCTTCCAATCCTCTTTCCTCCCCCAACACACACACACACTCTGTCTCTCTCTCAACATATACACTAAAATCAATGCATATATTGCAAGAAAAATAGGATTAGAAATCACCATCCACACTGAAATCAATGCATCAAGTGCAAGAAAACATATTCCCTCTCTCCCTCCTCCAACTCCATTTCTCTTTCCCTCCCTCTCTCCACTTTCTCACATTTTCTCTCTCTTCCTTCCCCTTTATCCCTTTCTCTCCCACATCTATCTCTCTCTATATCTCCATCTCTCTCTCTCTCTTCACCCTCCAAATATGTTACTATATCCCTCCCTCTCTCATTCTCCCCCCATTCCCTCAATCTCTCCTTATTTTTCTCTTTATCTCACCCCCAAACATACAAATACTCTTCTATTTCTCCCTTGTCACTCCCTCTCTCTATCCACTTCTCGCTCCTATGTAAATACATTACTCTAGATCCATAGTTTGATATTATTTGTATTTACACTGAAATCAATGCATTTAGTGCAAGTAAGAAAATAAGATTAGAAACCAACATGTACACTGAAATCAATGCATCTAGTGTAAGTAATCAAATAGGATTAGAAATCACCATATCAATGTACATTGTTAATAATTTTGTGTGCTTACACTGAAATCAATGCACAACCTTAATCCAATCACTTTAAAATTAATGTACCATCAATGTACATCCAATTACATAAATCAGAAATCAACGTCTACACTGAAATCAATGCACCTAATGCAAACAATCAAATAAGATTACAAAACAACATCTACACTGAGATCAATGCATTTGATGCAGGTAATCAAATAAGATTAGAAATCAACATCTATATTGAAATCAATGGATCTAGTGCAAGTAATAAAATAAGATTAGAAACCAACATCTACACTGATATCAATGCATCTAGTGCAAGCAATAAAATAGGATTATAAATCACCATCTACTTCCCTATCTCCCCCCTTGAACTACATCTCTCTTTCATACATCCTCTCTCTCTTCCTTCCCCTCTATCCCTTTCTTTTTCCCTCCTTCTCTCCACTCTCTCACTTCCTCTCTCTCCTCTCTCTCTCTCTCTCTCTTTCTTTGCCCTCCAATTTTCTCTCTTCCCCCATAACTCTCTTCCTCTCTCTCATGTCCTCTCTCTTGTCCTTCCTCTCCTACCTTCCTCTATATTTTCCTCTCTCTCTCTCTTTGCAATCCAATTATCTCTCTCTCTCTCTCTTTTCCTTCCAATCCTCTTTTCCCCCCTAACACACACACACACACACTCTCTCTCTCAACATCTACACTAAAATAAATGCATATAGTGCAAGAAAAATAGGATTAGAAATCACCATCCACACTAAAATCAATGCATCAAGTGCAAGAAATCATCTTCCCTCTCTCCCCCCTCCAACTCCATATCCCTTTCCCTCCACTCTCTCACATCCTCTCTCACTTACTTCCCCTCTATCCCTTTCTCTCCCACATCTATCTCTCTCTCTCTCCCTCTCTTCAACCTCCAACTATGTTAGTATATCCCTCCCTCTCTCATTCTCCCCCCATTCCCCACATCTCTCCTTATTTTTCTCTTTATCTCACCCCCAAACATACACATACTCCTCTATTTCTCCCTTGTCACTCCCTCTCTCTCTCTCCACTTCTCGCTCCCTATGTAAATACATTACTCTGGATCCAGAGTTTGATATTATCTATATTTACACTGAAATCAATGCATCTAGTGCAAGTAAGAAAATAATATTAGAAACCAACATCTACACTGATATCAATGCATCTAGTGGAAGAAATCAAATAGGATTAGAAATCACCATATAAAAAGTTTACATTACTCTTGATCTATCAAAATTTACATTAGAAATCACCATCCATACTGAAATCAATGCATAAGTGCAAGAAATCATCTTCCCTCTCTCCCCCCTCCAAGTCCATCTCTCTTTCCCTCCCTCTCCACTCTCTCACATCCTCTCTCCCTTACTTCCCCTCTATCCCTTTCTCTTCCACATCTATCTCTCTCTCTCTCCCTCTCTTCACCCTCCAACTATGTTACTATATCCCTGCCTCTCTCCTTCTCCCCCCATTCCCTCCATCTCTCTTTATTTTTCTCTTTATCTCACCCCCAAACATACACATACTCTCTCTATTTCTCCCTTGTCACTCCCTCTCTCTCTCCAATTCTCACTCTCTCTGTGTATTTCTTCTTCCCTCCCTCTCTCACCCTCCAATTCGATCTCTATTTCCCTCCCTCTCTCCTCCTATCTCCCTCCCTCTCTCCTCCTCTCTCTCTTCCTTCCTCTCCTACCTCCCTCTCTCTTCCCCCATCTCTCTTCTCTCTCCCTCTCTCTCTTTTCCCTCCAATATAAAATGGAAGAGAAATAGAAAAATATGGTATTTGGCCCACTGTGTTAAATTTATATATGTAGGGAGAGAAGTGATTTTTCATTAGGGCCGACATTAGATTAGTTAGATTAAATTTTAAATGTTAAATATTAAACATTATTTTTACATTTACGTTTACATGTTTATTGTTACCTGAGATAGGCAATGCATATAGTGTACTTTAATTTGGCCCATGGTATTTAGCTGAGGATTCACCTAAATAAAACCACTTTTTGAGTGTTTCTAAATATAAATAGGATTATGGAGTAAATATAAAAAGACGTTTTATTTATTTACCATACCTATGGTTTATTTATATTCTATTTATTTACCATACCTCTTTTATAAATATGGTATTTGGCCCATGGTATTAAAGTGGTACATTTCTATACACTCGGACATATAAAAAGTTTACATTAATTAAATTTAATAATATTAATATTATAATATAATAATGTGAATATTAGAATTAATAATAATAATATTAGGGTTAATAATGTTTTTTTGACATGTATTAATAATAATTTGGCCCATGGTATTTAGCTCAGGATTCACCTAAATATATCCACCTTTTGGTGTTCATAAATATAAATAGGATTATGGAGTAAAAATAAAAATAATTTTTATTTATTTACCATATATATGGTTTAGTTATATTTTATTTATTTACCATACCTCTTTTATAAATATGGTCTTTGGCCCATGGTATTAAAGTGGTAAATATATCAAAAATTTACATTACTCACATGACATCTTCACATCTATATACACTCCGACATATCAAAATTTTACATTACACACATTACATCTATACATCTCTATATATCAGGCCCGACATATCAAAAGTTTACATTACACACATTACATCTACACATCTCTATATATTGGGCCGACATTTACATTACACACGTTACATCTACACATCCCTATATCTTTGAGAATTTCTTAGAGCCCCTCTCGGCCCATGATAAATATTATTTGACCCCCGTCATATGAGTTGATGCTTCACTATCTATATACCAGACACCATTTGAAGCTTAGAAATATAAGCAAGCAAATTTGTCTTCCAATCCTGCCACCTATCTTCCCACCTACTACTCGCCTTCTAGATTGACCTCCATTGTTGAATCACTTTTGCACTTAGGAATTTGAACTTCCTGGGCAACTGATTATATACACTGGTGTATTCTGTTTCTACCTATCAACCTCTTCTTATAATCTCTAGTTGGGAATATAACAACCACGATTAAAATGTAATGGATGGTTGTGATCATCTCCAAGTCAATTTGTGTGATTTTCTAGAGAATTCTCAACTTTCTCTAATTAACCACTTTTCCTAAGTAAAACTTAGGAAATTTTTAATTATGGTAAACTAAGTTAATTGAGCCACCTCTAGGTGGAATTTCAAGAAATTATTTATGGGTTTTTGGTAACTCTCATGTTTTAGTCTCTCCATAAATTTTCAAGATTAGAGCACCATATGATGCTACAAAAACTAAAATCAAGAGGGCTGAAATAGTAATACAATAACTAGAGGGGCCATTGAAAGGCCTAGTGAAGTCCTTCATTTGCAAAAATGACTGGAGAAGCTCCAAAAATAGTGATGAAGGGGGTGGCCCCTTGATATCCAAGAAAATGACCTGTGGTGCTCCCAAGTGGCCATGGGGGCACAAAATAGCCTCATGGGTCTCCAACTGGATCAAAACAATAATTTATTATGTATGCGAGGGTTGGAAAAATTATGCAAGTCCTCCCTTTGTCTCCCATGGTAAGACACAACCCCATATGGGCACTTATCAACTACCAAGTGTATGGTGCAAGTGTGTAGTTGGATGAGTGAGTTGGTACAGGTGCATCATCACCATCAAACAAGTGGAACACAAGCAAGCAATAACTAGTGTTAAAGGATCCCATGGCATGGTTATTTTCTCTCTGTTATAGTGGAGGCCCATGGCTCTCAATGCACACCCTACAAATTCCAATAAGACACTTTGGAAAGCTTGGACCCCATATAGGGTGGCCAAACCCAAATATGAAGACAAAATTGCAATTTTGTATAAGACACAATGCATCTCCTCACCTTCTAATATAACAAATCATTAGTGTAATTGAGAAAATGAGCTTACAAATCGTGGAACCAATTGGTCACTTCATAGTTGCATGCCCTTCCATAATGAGATTTAAAGTGTACCAATGTCTCCAAGTTCAAGAGGGAGGTTAATCAAGGACCTTATTAGGTGGTTTCAACCCCTAACGGAGTGAAAGTTCCATGGTACATCCGTCCTATGGCTGGTGGCAAGTGTTATAATGATGGAACATAGCGGAGCATTAGGGAAAGGCTCCAAGATGCATGCCATGGTATAAGTGTAGTTATGATGATGGAGGACCACACTTGGTGTATAGATGTAGGAGGGAGAAATTGTGGTACATGAGTTACCCCTACCTTTGTTTTTCCACCCTTATTAATATTCATTTTTCCCTTTATTTATTTTTATTTTATAATTTCTCAAGTCTCCAGGGAATAAAAAGTATGATGTGTAAGATATGGCATTGATTACCCCCTTAAGGTTGTGCAAGTCATCACCCACTAGGGTTTGGGATGATCATGGATTTTGTTATTGTTTAGTAATTTACGATATTGTGAGAATAAACATAGAGGACAGCATCAAAACCACTTTGGAAGTTGGGATCTAGCCCTGCCAAGTTCAGAGAGGGAACTCTCTATAAAATTTAACTTTTTTTTGAGTGAATTTTAGGCTAGTTATTATTGTACTAATTGTTTGTTTGATTTGGATTGTTCGGTTAATTAAATGGCTATATTTCCATTGGGTTATGGAGTCTAAATATTTAACTGGATATGCATCAATGTTTGAATGAGTCTCACTAGGCAAGTTAGGTTGCATTAACTGGATATTTTAGGATTTTAAGTGGATTATGAATATAGAAGAAATGTAGAATTCAGTAGAAATTAAAGAGCAATGAATTATTCTTCAATTTGACCTCAGCATAAAACATGTAAATTTCAAACAGCCAGAATAAGGTACTCTAAATAACATATCCTATTCATCACAACTTATGTTATACAATTAATATTTCCATAATTACAAAGAAAATAAAAAAAATGAATAACACAATTACAGAATAAAAAACATCACCAGTGAATATGCCACATGAATCCTGTGAAAATGTCCTTGTATTATTGATGCTCCCAACCCTTGGAAATTACAATGCCTTTCAGAAATTATACTGAGTAATCAAACCTTAATACTTCGAACAATGAAGTATTTATACTGATTACAAAAAGGATTTACAGAATCGTTGTCTCAACTGACAGTGTATTATTAGCGTAATATCAAACAATAAAATCGAATTGTTTACAAAATAATAGGCTAGGTGGACAATGATCTGGAATGTTGGCACTATTTTGGAGGAGATAATTGCTAGATAGACCTATTTATGGGTTGCACTAGCTGATATGTTGATTGATGTGTTGGCTTATGCTGACTGTCTCCAAATTACTAATTAATCCTATAACTCGCATATTTTATCCCATCGATCTTCATCTAGGATGGTCAATTTGATCACCTTGCGGTAAATCTCATCAACTTTTGTGTATATGGAAAAAGTGGGTTTTACAAAAAAAATATGATTTACTTCATGTTGGATGAAGAAATCATTACCCATTACTTCTAAAAATTCTCTGCCTGTAATGTTGTCTTTGATGCTTGCAAATTTGGTGTTGTCCCTGGAAATATCCTTCAATTTTTTGACATAATCTTCATAAGAAATTAATTTATCATTAATCACAAATAAATAAGGCAGGCCCTTCTGTGTTAAAGGCTCAATTCTGGCAAATAATCGGTTAACTGCTATCTCTAGACTATGGCACTTTTCTTCTAGTTGAACAACTAGATTCTTCTTAGTAAGAATCCTCTTCACTTCCAGAATAGTTTATATCCTATCATCTACTCCCAAATCATCCAATTCATATATGTTTGTAGAATTCAAGAACTTGATAATGTTTGTTGTTGTGGTAGGCATTTCTCCCCGCTCTTGCTTGATCTCTTTTATAGCATCGGTTTCTCTTTTTATTAACTTTTTTTGTTCAAAGATAATTTTGATGGAGGGCCAGATTTCCGCAATGGAGTTCATGACGTCTACCCAAATGATTCCTTGGCTTGGGCCAAGGTCTATCCTATTTCTGACTTCTACATTCTTTCTACCAACTTCTGAGCTCTTTGTGCTTCTGTTGAATGATCACTCCTTGTCCTCTGGTCGTGTAACACTTTAACCTGGTCCTGCAGCTTCTTAATATATTATGTCTGAAAGGACATATTTTCACCTACCTTAGTCAGTTGTTCTGCACCATATGTTGTATGTGTAGTCTTTGGAGTAGAATTTGTAGTTGTAGGAATGGATGTAAGAGGTACAACATCTAATGTAACCATGGACATCTTTGCAATCTGCTCCTTTTCTTTGATCATCTTTTCCATCTCAGTCTCCATCTGTCTTATTTGTGAATTTTTCTCCATGATGAGTTTCATCATGTCAGTCTTCTGGGTTTTTGTCTCTTCAAAATCCTTGGTAAGAGGATCTTCAGTAGCTGACAACTTTAGTTGTTTTCTCAATTTTGTTATGTCATCATTATTCTTTTTTATTATCTCCTCTGCAACCTTCATATTTGAGGGATCATATCCTATCTTGACCACTAAATCTTCTAATTATTTAATCCTTGTATCCTTAGCAAGAGAAGAGATCCTCTCCATTTTTAACTGTGACTGGATATAGGACAAAGAAACTTGAAATTTGGAAAGATTCATAGTGGTATTAGTATGAGTTGAAGAAATCGTTTCACTTGTCTACTTGTGCATCTCCATTTCATCAATGGGATGGATATCCTTTATATCAAATTAAAAGGTTGTCTTCTGATTGTCAGATGCTGACTTTGGTTGTGGAATTTGGGCCTCAAGGAAGGCCATATGCAGCTTACCCTTCTTTGAATCAATACTAACAGCAACCTTCTTTGAGAACTGGAAGTCTGCTTCCAGAATTGGGCATAGGTGTTGTTCTTTAGGATTTAATTTTTGAGTTTATCTCCCTGATACTGTCAAAAATCGTCTTCTCCTTCTCACCTTGGACCACTTTAGTTGTTTGAATAGCTTGTTGCTGGTCATGGGATACTGAAGAAGTTGTGGGAGAAGCAGTGGATTGGCCACCTACTTGAGAAGAGGAAGGTGTTTCTTTAGTGACCATAACAACTTCTTGCTCTGAGTTTTTATCTATGTCAACTTGAGGATTGAGCTTTTTAATTTTCTGTGCATTATCTTAAATTATTTTCCTGCACTATCAGTCATTGAAGGTGACTCTTCTTATCTATGCATTTTCACTAATTTTTCCTGTGGGACAAGAGTCAGTGATGTTGATGTTGATACTAGCTACTCCTCAGCTTCCTGTAATGTGTTTTCAGCCCATTCTAACTGGTTCATGTGCTTTTCTATCTCAGGCCTCTGGGTATGAATGTAGGGAGTAGTTTTGTTCTCTACTCTCAGATTTGAAAATATTCCCAGAGGGTCATAGGACCAAGTGAAACTTAGGCTGAAATTCATCTCTTTCAATATCTTATCTGCTTCCTCCCATGTTGTCCTGTTATTGTAAATAAAGGGCCCACCCAATCTATGTCTTGCTCCTGAATTAGGACTTCTTCTTGGCTAATATAAAATGAATCTCATTTGCATTCAGCATCTATCTGATATACTCAAGAGAAAAAATCCTTTCCTACCTTAAAATCATGATCATAAACCTTTGTCTTATCCTCATAAACCTCCTTATACCTGCACTAGTCCAAGAATATTGTCCTATCCCTGCACTAGTTTTATATTTCATACTTAAGGTTTAGTAAGTACTTAATTAATCATTTTTAAATATATTGCATTCCTTTTATATTCTTGCAACTAATCTTTCTCTTCCTAAATTATTTCAATAAGCAAATGTATTAATCTCGAATTAACACAGTCTAGTGTAGGAAAATTCCTGCACCGTTAGCAGCCAACCGCTCTTAGACTTCTGCAACAACTCGTTACCTAATGTGGGCTTTTCGTTCCAGCTCAACCTGTTAAGTCACGGTCATCTTGAGTGGAATTTGGAGTGGAAGATAATCATGGATATGGCTAAAGATTGGATCATCGGCCAATGAATAGTTTAGTGTTTTATTATAGTCGATGGCTTATGTTGTAGCATTGGTTGTTATTTTGTTCAAAATGAAAGGCTGGAATTAGAATGATAGTATATAATTTTATTATGACTGTTAGACTCCTGTAATTTATAGTATCACAAGGTGACTGATCATTTTTCAAGTCTTTCATACTGAAAATAATATTCCATGGTTGTCATTCAATTTTCAAGAAAAGAAGGGAAATCGAAGGGAAATCCTGACTATCAAGAACATCAAAGGAATCAATCTGCCTTTCAGTTCAGTTGAAAGAGGAAATTAATGTTGATTAAGTGCGATGAGGAAATTACCAAAGGGGGAGTTTATTCAAAGGGTTATATGTTGTTTAGGATGTTAATATTATCCTAAGTTTAAAAACTTATATATATCACTCCGCATACATCCGCAATCATTACATTTCACCTTCCTAAAGCCATTCCCTTTTATTTCATTATCGCACACTCATATCACTTTTCGCATAGGAAAAACCATAAAATCCTTCAATTGCCGTCTCCTACAAAACCTTCCAAAATTTGATTTGCAATGAGGATGGGACTCATTCACTCACCAATTCATATTCCTTGAACACATTATAAACCCTTTTATTATGATTCAGGTGCGATTAACATTATTTAACTTCACCCTTTCCCCACTTCGCATCGCATTGCAAATACTATTTCGCAGATTGGGGAACTTAACTTATCGTATTTCCACCAACCTTTAAATCTTGCGATTACCGATGTGTGACATTCATCACATTGCACGGATTTTAATTTTCCCCATGCCATTCTACTACCACCCTCATCGCATATCGCAAAACATAACTTATTTCATTTCACAACTTTAAATGCTTAACCATATTGCAAAACTTATCCGGCCCCAATTGCGATTTTTGATACGGTTGGCCCACCATAACTGCCCTCCACAATACTCCACTCACTGCTATACTCTACTCACTACTATTACTCCCACTAATTCCACTCCACATCATCGAAACCATCTCCCCTCCCACCACGTCACCTCCACACTTTACATCACATCGTTGATCTCGTTCCTCATAACATAAATCTTAAAACATGCAATGTGCAATATTGACATGGATGTGATGGAAGTCCAAAGCTAAAACCTATAGAATTTCATGTCTGGGTGTATGGGATTTATACGTTATTTCATGAAGGAAGAGCTAACACGGTAGAAATAATCAGGTAGGACCCAACATGGAGCAAAATGCAGAGTAATGCTGAACATCATGGTAGTAAGGAGATAGAACGAAAAGGTCAAGTCAGGTAAAGGAATTCATACATAGATTATTATGTTATAACTACAAGAATAGAAAGGTCAGCGAACACCTCAGCTCGGATATTGATCCATGAAAGACGTCATCATCTCATCAATTTAATAATCCATAAATGGTTTTCTGAAGAGGAACAACCAATATGTCAAAGCCTTCCTTACCGCTTCGACATCAGACAACGTCGGATCCTGATCATTGCACAATTAATAACAGACTGCTACATCCAACTTCTTGGCTAGAAGTATCTTATCACCATCGGTAGGGTTCCACTTGTCAAATTTTTACTCCATCATAACCTCTTCGTGATCCCAAGAGGAAATTCCTTCCTTATTCTGTAATAAATAACGGACTGCTAAAACCATTGTTATGTTCAAGCTCATCTTATCACCGCTTGCATGTTTCCACTTGTCCAGTCTCTGCTTGAATGTAATCACTGCACTAGACACATTAACCATCTTAAGTTTTATATAAATATTGCATTCATTAGACTCTATGAAGGGGCCCAAAAAGGGAAAAAACCATTGTAATAGACTCATTTGGTTGTAAGAAATCTCTTTTGGATGACTGAATGTGTATGTTTTTTTCCATATTCTTGTGTTATGATCTGTGGTGAAGTGCTCCTTTTCTTGCAATCTGTCATCTCAAGTTTTACATACTCTTTTCTTTCTTTACTACAGATAGAAACTTTTTGTGTAGGATTTACCATGAGGTACCTTGCTCAATATTGAAACAATACTTTATGTTTTCCTCTAAGACCTAAATGCATAATTCAGAGACGTTCTTCTTTGCATTTACATTGAACCTTAATCTCCTCCTCCTTTCCATTTCAAAAGTTGTTAAGATCCATTGACATGGCTTGCTTGTCTAGTTGCACCTGATATCAGTTATTCATCCATTTGAATTTGTTTACACCTGTTTGACTCCATATCCCAATGGCCCTCTTATGCTACCTCAACCATAAACTTTCAAACAAACCCCCATGCACTAATATCTAGCCTAAAAATCCCCATCAAAAAAGCTATATCTAACAGAGAGAGCCCTCTCTAAATCTAGGAAGGCTAGGTCCTGGATTCCAAAGTGGTTTGATGTTACCCCTGTAGTTTTGTCTTCAGCCTTCATAATTTACTAGGTGTTAACATAATGGTGAATCCACTGGGGAAGAAATTTATCTTCCTTAGAAATTACATCAAAGTTCAGATCTGATTACTGATGATGGACAGTGACCAAACATAAGAAGGCTACATTATTCACCTGGCGACTCCATGATTCAAGTAACTCGGCTTTTTAGCATTCATGGAGACTCCACAACATGCTGACCATATTTTCTACTGAACAAGATGACAAGGTTTGTGTTATAACTTTTATCTCATGAATATTTAAATGCATTCAAGAATTAGTTATCAGAATTCCATCTTGATGAATATTTTCTAGAGGTTGTCTTTCTCATTTTTAAATCAAGAAAATTTAGTCCTGAAGCTAAAACATCTTTTCTGGAGGTAGTTGTTGAACGATACAAAAAGGGCATTGAACTTTTGAATTGTCAAATTCAGTCATATAATTTCTGAGACCCTAAATAATTCTTGGAAAATCTTCCTTCCCCTAAGCAAGAGGAAATTGTACTACCTCTTGACTTACATATTGAGGATGATGGTGCTTTCAAGTACCAAACTGAAGATGTGGTTTCAAGGTTTAATATCGAGGTTAAAACTAATCAACTAGTCATTGAAGGCCTAGAAGCAAATATCATACATCATTCTTTTATATATCCTATAGCATAGTATATAGAGGTTCTCTTTTGCTCATTTTTTCAGACATGTATTCTCTATAAGGATCAAATGCATCAACATTTTCCATTACATATTTCCACCTTGATTATGTGGACACATAATCAAGTTATACTTCTAATTTTCCTAAAAACCAGTCAAGTTGTCCATTTGTTTCTGTTGCTACTTGACTGGTTGCACTGGCATTATTGTATTATTTAGAACAGTGGTAATTTTAGTAGGGTAGGATTGGTAGGTGTACAAATAAGCTCAGTACTCTGAGCATATTTCCAGTTTTACTTTCAAATTGCTTTCTTGTTTTCAGCACAAGTATATTCCAGACTTCATTTTGCAGAGAGTGTTGACTTCAGCTTAAAGATAGTCAGCCACAGAGGTTTTGTAGCATATTCAGTTGCATATTTGGGATTAGCCCAATGGATCAGGCCACTATTCTACGGTGTTCTTGACACCTACTGAAGGATTTTCCATCCCTAGCTGGAGCCACTGTTAGACTCCTGTAATTTACAGTATCACAAGGTGACTGATCTTTTCTCGGGTCTTTCATACTGAAAATAATATTTCATAGTTGTCATTTAATTTTCAGGAAAAGAAGGGAAATCCTAATTGTATAGAACATCAAAGGAATCAATATGACTTTCATTTCAATTGAAAGAGGAAAGTATTGTTGATTAAGTGCAACGAGGAAATTACCAAAGGGGAAGCTTATTCAAAGGGTTATATGTTGCTTAGGATGTTAATATTATCCTAAGTTTCAAAACTTATATATATCACTCTGCATACATCCGCATTCATTATATTTCACCTTGCTAAAGCCATTCCCTTTTATTTCATTACTACACGCTCATATCACTTTTCGCATCGGCAAAACCGTAAAATCCTTCAATTGTTGTCTCCTACAAGACCTTCTGAAATGCGATTTGCAATGAGGGTGGGACCCATTCACTTACCTCTTCATATGCCTCGAACATGTTATAAACCCTTTTATTATGATTCAGGTGTGATTAACATTATTTACCTTCACCCTTTCCCCACTTCGCATCGCATCGCAAATACTATTTTTCAGATTGGGGAACTTAACTTATGGCATTCCTGCCAATCTTTAAATCTTGCATTCGATGATGTGCGATATTCATCGCATCACACATATTTTAATTTTCCCCACGCCATTCTGCTGCCACCCTCATTGCATATCACAAAACATAACTTATCGCATTTCGCAACTTTAAATGTTTAACCATATTGCAAAACTTATCCGGCCCCGATTGCGATTTGCGATATGGTTGGCCCACCATAACTACCCTCTTTTATACTCCGCTCACCGCTATACTCCGCTCAATACTATTACTCCCACTAATTCCGCTCCACATAATCGAAACCATCACCCCTCCCACCATGTCACCTCCACACTTCGCATCGCATCATTGATCCCGTTCCTCATAACATAAATCTTAAAACATGTGATGTGCGATATTGACATGGATGCGATGAAGTCCAAAGCTAAAACCTACAAAATTTCAATTCTAGGTGTATGGGATTTATACGTTGTTTCATGAAGGAAGAGCTAACACGGTAGAAGGACTCGAGTAGGACCCGACACAGAGAAAAATGCAGAAATTTTGAACATCATGATAGTAAGGAGATAGACTGAAAATTTCAAGTCAGGTAAATGCATTCATACAAATATTATTATCTTATAACTGCAAGAACATAAAGGGCAGCGAACACATCATCTCGGCTACTAATCCACGAAATACGCTAGCACCTCATCAATTTAATAATCCAACAACAATTTTCTGAAGAGGAAGAGCCAAGATGTCAGAGCCTTCCTTGCCGCTTCGACATCAGACAACGTTGGATCCTAATCATTGCACAATTAATAATGGACTGCTACATCCACCTTCTTGGCCAGAAGTATCTTGTCACCACCTGTGTGGCTCCACTTGTCATTTTTTTCTCCATCATAACCTCTTCGTGATCCCAAGAGGAAATTCCTTCCTTATTCTGTAATAAATAACAAACTGCTAAAAGCACTATTATATTTAGGCTCATCTTATCACCGCTTGCATGTTTCCACTTGTCCAGTTTCTTCTTGAATGTAATCACTACAGCAGACAGATTAATCGACTTAAATTTTATATAAATATTGTATGCATTAGAAGTATGAAGGAGCCCAGAAAGGGAAAAAAACCATTGTAATAGGCTCATCTGGTTGTAAGCACTCCCTTTTGGATGAATGAATGCGTATGTTGATTTCCAGATTCCTATGTTATGATCTATGGTGAAGTGTTCATTTTCTTGTAATCTATCATCTCTAGTTTTACATATTGTTTTCTTTATTGTGGAAAATTTTTGTGTAGTATTTACGATGGGGTACCTTGCTCAGTCTTGAAACAATACTTTATGTTTTCCTCTAAGACCTGAATGCAGAATTGAGAGACGGTCTGATGTGCATTTACGTTGAACCTTAATCTCCTCCTCCTTTCCATTTCACAAGTTGCTAAGATCCATTGACATGGCTAGCTTTCCTAGTTACACCTGATATTAGTTATTCATCCATTTGAATTTGTTTACATATGTTTTACTCCATAGCCCAAATGGTCCTCTTCTGCTCCCTCAACCATAAACTTTCAAAAAAAACCCCATGCACTAATAGCTAGCTTAAAATGCCCCATCAACAAAGCTATATCTAACAGAGAGAGCCCTTTATGAATCTAGCAAGGCTAGGTCCTGGATTCCAAAATGGTTTGATGTTACCCCTATAGTTCAGTCTCCAGCCTTCGAAATTTACGGGGTGCTAAAAATGGCGAAGGTCGAAAGGGTTGTATAAATCTAGATTTCAGGTAGGAAATGAAGGAGCGATATCCATGCTACTGTAATTCTAGAAAATTTGTAACTTTGTGTTGTCTCCCTCGATCTGGGCTAGATCTGAATTTATAATGTATTTTTTCTTAATCGAATTAATACAAGGAGCTATGCCATGTTGTTTACATTCTGTGTTTTAATCTATCACTAATGCATCTCTAAGCGTTGAAGCTTTACGTTTCCTAAAAAGGGAAACGAGCTGGTTGGCTAGGACCCAACCAACCCAGCTCATTTTCCCTCTTGTGATTTCGTTCAATTAAAGGTGTGTGTGTTGATTTTATTTATGCAAGGTGTGGATTGAGTTTGTAATTCATTTATTTATGATAATTCTGGTTTCATTTCCTTAACAATTAAGTGTGACAGATCCGTGGCATGTTTAATAATTATAGTTCGGTTTGCTTTCAGTCATTTCCCTTTCTATGAATCGCAATTGATTTTCGCCTGGAGTAGTGCAAGCACATTCCTACACTTGTGCAATTATAATTCCTGCAACTTAGTTTTTGGTTCATCATAGCAAGATTGTTCATTTCTTTCCTTCGTAAGAATTTGATTTATTTGCGCAAGTGAATGTTCATTAGTAAATAGAAGTCTTTTCAATACCAAGATTTAAATCCTAAGAATTAAAATATGTATGTTTAACTGATGAACTAATGTTGTTACGAAACATCGATCTGTACTTGCACTTCATATTCTAAAAATAAAGAATTAAAATGTAAATTTGAATAATTAAAGTGAACCTTTTTGAGTCTACAAAGATTAGAGGCAGATCTGGTCTATGTGAGTAACTATCGTAGGGATAAAAGCCTGTTGTCATGCTTGAGTCATTTCTTTCATTGCATTGAATAAAAGTGTGCTTTAAATTTTAGAGTTTTGTTTTATTTCAAATTTATTCTTACTGCAAGATTCAGTTTGGTTGAAGCATTCTTTTTCATGTGCAAGTTATTTCAGAATTCTGATTCGCCATTGAAATTTTTTTAATAGATTAACACGCCCTTTCTTTTCTCGAAATTAATTCGAAACTTGGTGCAGTAATCTTTGTTCCAATACAAGAACCAATATCCTGTTATAGGAACAGAGTGCTCGAAGCCAGAAGCTTCAAGCCCCCTACACAAAGACATAAATCTCTAGTGCAAGTGAAAAATATGCTTCCCGCACCTAAGTATTGTACCTGTACTAGTGCAAGCAGATTGCAGGATTAAAGGAACAAAAGCTTAGTGCAGGAAGGAAAGTCCTTAAGAAGGTAGATCTTTCCAAGGGCCCACTTGTGAACCTTCCAACACCCATACTGGAGATAAACATAGAATTTCATTTCAGCAATCAAGTTTTTTTACAGCAAGTGTGAAATTTCCTTTATTTGATTTCTTTGCAAAGTACTTACTTTCGCTTTCCGGCACTAGAACTTATTTGGTGTAAATTGTTGTGTGATATTTCTTTTCAATTTGCAAGTTCTTGACTTGAGAATTAGGAATATATAGGAAAATGTCATACCACTTCTAGCATTTCATGTGCTTCGTCTCTAAGTTTACGAACCCTGGGTTGACAATTAAGTGTTGAAAGGAGTTTTCTTAACTAAAATTCCCTCACCCAACATTTTGGCGACATTTCCAGGTAGGCGATTTGAATTGGTAAGAATTTTTCCATTTTTCTGCAATAGGGGTAAGTCTACTATTATATTTTCTGTAGTGTGCTTCTATTGATTGCAGGAATTCATAGGTGTTGAGTTACTTTTTAATTGCAGCATTTTATTGAATTTTTGTTTTTTCGTTTTGTGAAATGAATGCCTAAAAGGGATAGGGGTCTGAAGCCCACTAAGGGTTGAGGAAATACTGGTAAATATGAAAACAATTCTCATATTGGGCCTTCTTTTGCAGGCAGAAAGTCCAAACAAACCCAGACACATCACGCAGGAACTCTCCACTTGCACTCTGGCAACAGTAGTCCAGGGGTGACACAGCCCACGAAGGGGAAGAAGGAGACTATTGGAACCCATAATCAACCTTCTCAGCCTGTTGAGAGCATTTCAATTGGAGGAACAAGGAATATCACAAGGACCATGCCGAGGGAACTGGCGAAAATCAGGTAAATGAGGAACAATCCACTTTTGGATTCCCAATTGTGGATCTTGATGTAATTTTGCAAATGAAGAATATACCACCATCGGCTCTTCCTCATTTCTATGGTAAGGTACATTAAGACCCATAATTTTTTCTATTTGAGTTTTGTATTTTGTGTAGGAGCTATGATTATTCATCTGATGCTCAGAAATTAAAGTTGTTTCTGCAACTCTCAAGGATGCAGCATTACGTTGGTTCATGGTACTAGGGGGAAACAATATAGCTTCTTGGGAACAAATGAAGAGAGTGTTCTTGTCAAAATACCATGAATATTTTAAAACTAGAGATATTCAGTATGAAATCTTTACTATTGTGAAAAATTATGATGAGACCCTAGAGGACTACTTAGAGAGATTCTTGTATATCCTTCAAAGGTCAAAGAAAAAATTTGATCTGAGTACCATTAGGACCTTGTTCTTACGTGGAATTACTGATGATGCTAGGAATAATTTAAATGTGTTAGGACAAGGAGATGTTGCCTAGAAACCTTTTGATCAAATTTGTGACTTGTACAGGAAATTCTCAAGGAATCAATATAGATCCAGTAAAGGAATTTGAAACTAAAATAAGAAAACCGAATCTGTTGATGCTATGATCGTTGGATTGGAGAAAAAAATGGATAATATGAAAATTTAAATAATGAATACCGTTAGAAAAAAAAAATAGACTCTTTGAAATTTTAGCAAAAAATTATAGAGGAACAAGAGATATTATCTATTTTTTGTCCAAAATGTAGAAAAAAACATATTTTAAGAGAATGTCCTCTTGATGTTAAAGGAACTAATAAATGTGCAATTTTTGTAGAGAACCATGCCACATAGAAATTTCCTTCCATACCTAGGTTGAAATTTTTATTTGAGGGAGGACAACCTGAAGCTGAATCATTGCATGCTATGGGAGCATGAAGAAAATGGCCTCTAGTAAGTGTAGGTATGGCTCCTGAACTTCCACCGCATTTTTTTGGTTATAATGCACATCCATATTCCTATCCTAACATTAGTCACTCTCAACATGACAACATTCCTATCCTGCACCAATGCAATCAACCTATCCCCAGTTGAGTCAACCTATGCCACCATTACCTTTACCTCCATCGTTTCAACCTCCTCAAATGCATGCCCAACCCATACTAAATCCCAATAACAAAGTGGTACAAATGATCCATTCTATGAACCCACTTTTTCCATCCATATATCATTCTATGCTAGTTGGATTCAATGATCTCCAATTGAGATCGAGGAAGATAGTAACCTTTGAAAAGTAGAAGCAACCTATGGTGATTATCGAAGAGAAAGGTGAGGAGGAAACGCCTGACCATTATATGAGAGATGTCACCATTCAGCCCATCCCCATACCTTCAGAGCCTTTTCCATCCTTTTCAAACCAACCTCCCTATCCAGAGAGGCAAGTTGTGGAAAGAAATGACCCCATTCCCGAGTCTAGCTTGGCCTCTGAGCTTAGGAATATTTTTATAAAGGTAGCTTTTCTCTAGGCTATCAAAGAAATCCCCATCTGTACAAAAATCATTGGGGAAATTTGTCTTAAGAAGCCAGGAAGGAGAATATTGGAAACCCAAACCATTCAATTTGTTGGAAGAGCAATAGATTTAATGACGGGATGTATACCCATGGAAAAATAAATTGACCTCAGAAACCCTATTGTCTATGTTCAGATAGATGATGTCCTTGTCTCTAATGTTCTTATAGACATGGGGATAGCCATTAATGTTATGACTAAGAAAACCATGGATCAACTTCGACTGGTCCATATTCTTCCTACTCCCCCTATGCTTGAATTGGTAGACATATCTAAAATCAAGCTAGAAAGGGTGTTGGATGATGTGATCTTTTCATTATATTCTTGGGAATATCTCGTAGAATTCATTGTGCTTTAACCAAAGAATCATGTGGGAGGACATCCCTTGATCTTGGGACGACCATGGCTTGCTACGTCTGATTCTTACATTGGATTTCGTTCTGGTGACATGTATATTTCCCATGGATATTCTAAGAAGAAGGTCACCTTATATCCACCTGCTAGATCCATTCAGGAGATCTAAGACACATTGTGGCTAGATTACAGTAGTGATGAGGAGACTCAGTCTGTTTCCATGTTACAACATTGTGCTGAGTCCTCACAAGAGAGTGAGACACATGACTTCCTGAATAATCAAGACACCATGCCTAATTTTGAGTCATTGAGCCAAATTTTTAGTCTGGATTTTCAGGAAAGTCACAATTCTCAAATTCCCTCATCACCATCTCTAAAAATTCCTGTGTGTACTCTTAATCCTGATACCACTCTTGTTGAGATTAGTCTGAGCAAATATTTTCATATCAGTTCAGACTTCGATTCAACCAAGCAAGAGGAGCTTGTCAATTTGTTGCGAAACCATCTTGATGCCTTTGCATGGGGTTATGAAGATATGAAAGGCATCCCTCCTGAAACCTATACTCATCATATTTATATTCAAGATGGAGCCCGACCTTTCTGAAAACCCCAAAGGCATATGAACCTAGCTCTAAGAAATGTTGTAAAAGAAGAATTGCAAAAAAACTTGGATGCTGATTTTATCTATCCTATTTCCGACAGTCAATGGGTCTCCCCATTAGTGTTAGTCCCGAAAAAATATGGGAGATGGCGCATTTGCATTGATTATATAGAACTGAACAAAGACACTCTTGAGGATTACTTCCCCCTTCCTTTCATTGATCAGGTGCTTGATACCCTTACTGGTAATAAGTACTTCTCTTTTCTAGATGGCTTCACTAGTTATAACCAGATACAGATTGCACCCGAGGATCAAGACAAAACCACATTTACATGTCCACAGGGTACATTTTCTTAACGAGTGCTTCCCTTTGGGCTATGTAATGCCCCGACCACCTTTCAAAGGGCGATCCTGGCCATTTTTTCTGACCTTGAGTGTGTGGAAATATATATGGATGACTCTGTGTTTGGTGATTCATTTTAGGAGGGCCTCAAAAATCTAGAAAAGTTGGTTCTTCATTGCCAAGAAGCTCATCTTGCCTTGAGTGAAAAAATTGCATATTAATGTACAAAGAAGGTTTAGTTCTTGGCCATCTCATTTCTGACATAGGTATCCAGGTTGACCCCGCAAAAATAGAAATTATTTTGATTCTTCCTGCACCCAAAACTCAAAGGGAAGTGAGCGATTTCGTCACACATGTGGGATACTATATGAGATTCATTGAGAACTTCTCTAGGATAGCTAACCCACTTTTTTTACTTTTACCTAAGGATAGTGAGTTTTCTTGGTCCACAACTTGCCAACAGTCATTTGAGACACTGAAGGAAAAATTAGTACAAGCACCAATTTTGAAAGGACCAAACTGGTCCCTGCCATTTCATATTTCCTCTGATGCCTCAGGTACTTCCATTGGCACAAATTTAGGACAAGAAGAATACAAATAATCCTATGCTATCTACTTCATCAGTAAAAACTTGTCACCCGCTGAATTAAACTACACAGTTACTGAAAAAGAGTTTTTAGCTGTAATTTTTGCTATTAATAAATTCAGACACTACATTACAGGGTATGAAGTATTTGTGCATAATGATCATTCCGCATTAAAATATTTGATGAATAAACCATTAACTAGCGGTAGAGTGACTAGGTGGTTATCATTATTATAGGAATTTAATATTACTATTGTTGATAGACTAGGAAAATCTAATGTAGTAGCAGATTATCTTTCAAGATTAAATAATCCTGGTGAAGTAATTCCTGTTGATGATTATTTTCCTAATGAACATATTTTTGTTTTGTCATTGGAATCTCCATGTTTTGCTGACATAGCTAACTATTTAGTCACCAGAAAGACACCACCTCACTTATCTTCTCGTGAAAAGTAAAATATTATACATAAAAGTGTTGCATACCCCTAGGTTCAAGGAGACCTCTTTTACACTAGGCTGGACCTCATTATCTGAATGTGTGTAATAAAGGAGGAAGTGTTTGAAATCTTAAAATATTCTCATGAAAAAAATTGCAGAGGTCACTTTGCTGATAAGAAAATTGCATACAAAATTTTACGAGCTGGCTATTTTTGGCCCTCCTTATTTAAGGATGCCAAACAATATGTCAGGCAATGTGATAGTTGTCAGCTAATGGGCCAACCTAATCAAACCAATGAAATTCCTTTATGTCCTCAAGTTATGATTGAGCCTTTTGAAAAATGGACTATTGATTTCGTAGGACCAATTAACCCGACATCACCAAATAAAAATCATATTTTGGTTTGTACCGTATTTCGTTACAAAATGGGTAAAGGCTAAAACTGTTTATTTTTATGTTGGGAAAAATACTAGGGGGGGGGGGGTGAATCAGTATTTAGAGCTCATTGATAGCTTTTAATTTTTCTTTAAGGAATTCTATACACGACTTTAATCAACCCAACTCTTGTATATAGGCAGATATCTTTAAGAAAAATTGTGTATGTCCAGAGATCTTATTATGCATATAATTCTTTACTTAGATCATTACATCATTCATTCATCAGATGTTTAGTAAGAAGTAAACATGTGCAGTAAGAATAGAATAAATCGTCACACATAAGCAACACACATGAACACCCAGATTTAAGGTGGAAACCCAATTCGGGAGAAAACCACCACTGATGTCATCTTTGTCAATATTTATTATAAAGAAAACTGCTTAAAATCTTGTACTAGTGTAGACTCATACCAGCACGCAGGCACCCACCTGCAGAAGGCTGCAACCTTCTCTCATTCTCCAACTACCACTGGAAGGGAGCTATGACCCCCTCACTAAAGGCTTCAACCCTCATCTCCACTGCAGACCATGTTTCATCAATTTTCACAGTGGATCCAACAGCTTCCACACAACACAACTTGTAGGCCTCTTTTCATAAAATTTTTAGACTGGACCCACTCCACACATTTAATCTCAAAGAACATACATCAAATTGAAACTTATAACCCCATCAATTCATTCATTGAATTATCAACCAATCAGCCAACAACTGATCTTTAATCATAATCAACTAGCAGCATAATCAGTATTCAAACAACCCAGATATGTATGAAGACATCATTGACAGACAGTAGTAAAACAACAAAATAGATCAAACATTTCTTTTTGCACACTTCAGCAAAACCCTAGATTCCATTCGTGTTTTTACTTCACTGAACCCGCGTATATATGCGCTTTCATAGAGACAAACCTACGTATATATCTGCAACTATTTTAGGACTGACCTTAGATTCCATACGCGCTTTTGTTGAAACTAACATGCGTATATATGCACTTTCGCTGAGATGAACCTGCGTATAGATCTGCAAACATTGCAGGGTTGTGCAACTCTTCAGAACAGATAAACAACTCAGATCTTACCCTTCACTTCAGCAAACATTCACCAGATCACAAATCTAAACATTGCAAACAGATCTAGAAAATACATAGTCATTTCAGGTCTAGAGATCCTGATCCATCATTTTATTCATAGGTGCATTATTAATTTAGATCTATCAATAAACTACAACCCATTCCATGTAGATATACTTCAGAGTGAAGTATTCATTCAATACCTAGACATATGCTCACCTTTGCACTATGATATTCTTCTCCTTATATAGTTTTAGCTTTCACCAATACTATGAGCCAAAACCACACAACCTCTGATGGTATTCTTGGACAGAATAAAATAGACAATACAACGCTCAATATTGTGGGCTAATACCATGGTAATGCCCCTTGGTATCATAATTCTAGAGTGTAAAAGGCATACGCGACTTTGCTTCTTCGTATACGCACGTATACACGATTTCTCTTCAACAGAACTGTGTATATACTAATCCTGAATGTATACACGGGTTGCCTTCATAAACGCAGCGTATACATTGCATCCATACACTGGTTTCCTTCATCAAACCTGTGTATACATTGTGACATATTATATTTATCATTTCTCTGGAAATTACTGGAATTCCTTTCTCTGTCACATCTGAACTGATCTATAGATACATCATTTTTACATATTTAACAAATAGGTTGCTATCAAAAGGAAACTCATCAAGTAGATTTCCATCAAGGACAACTTCATCAAGTAGGTTTCCATCAAGGACAACACATTGCATCATATTGCCAACAATCTCCCCCTTTGGACTTGATGGCAACCATGATGGTGTTTGATCACCACAACAGATATGTATGTTAATCATAACCATTATTCAAACACCAAGATGCTCTCCCCCTTTGACATCAAGGGCAAAGGGCAGATCAGTACCAAAACAAGGTTTTGTTTCCCTTATAGAAAGAAGAGCTCTGTAGATCTGATGTGTACTGAAATTACCATGCTCCCCCTGAGTTCATGCTGAATCTTCAGACATATTTTTCAATGAAGCACATGACTCTATAACTCAACCTAGTATGACCTTTCCTATCACCAAGGACTCATACATACATCAATGATCCAACCAAGTGGAATTACAAATTTGACTCAACTACCCAACCAAGTGGGTTTACAAATTTGAGCAAGTTCTTACATGACTGAATATAACAATTTTACATCATAGGTCTCAACATGACCTTTTCATCAAATTACATATATGACTTTTTGTAACCAAAACCAAAGAATCTCAAACATGAGATCATAACACAGCAACCAATCAGAATGCCAAAAATGCATCCTTTTCCACAAGACAAGTGCTCCCCCTTAGCTTGTGCATCCTAACAACACTACAACTATTCTGAAACGTTGACCCAGAGAATTTCTGTCAGTAAAACCCATACATGGTTTTATGCATAAAAACTCGCGTATATACGCGATTTTCCTTTATGGAACCCGCATATTGAATTTAATCTTCTGAAATTAAGCATATTTGTTCAGAGAGGCATAGATAACTCCTAGATTCTGTCTGAGATATTCAAATGCTTCCCGGGGTAGAGGTTTACTAAATATATCAGCAACTTGTTCTTTGGAGGGAACATGCTCCAATTTAACCTTTTGTTCAAGCACTTTTTCACGTAGGAAGTGATACTTTATAGGAATGTGCTTAGTCTTGGATTGCATAACAGGATTCTTTGAGATACTAATGGCACTTGTATTATCACACAGAATGGATATGGGAGGTGAACATTTGATTTGAATGTCTTCTAAAGTATACATCATCCAAAGTAGTTGTGTGCAACATGATGCGGCAGCCACATATTCTGCTTTTGTTGTAGATAAGGCAATAGAAATTTGTTTCTTGCTGAACCAAGATACCAATCGGGGCCCCATATAGAATGCACCACCACTAGTGCTTTTTTTATCATCAACATTTCCAACCCAATCTGCATCTGTGTAAGCGTGAAGAGTGAGATCAACATTCTTTGGGTACCATAGACCAAAGTCTTGATTCCCTTGTATATATTTGAATATTATTTTTACAGCCTGAAGGTGTGACTCTTTTGGATTAGCTTGGAATCATCCAACAATCCCAACTGCATGCATAATGTCTGGTCTTGTCCCGGTTAGATAAAGCAGATTTCCAATCATGGATCTGTATTCTGGTTGATTCACTGTGGGAGAATCATCATGAGAACTAAGGTTACACCCAGTTACCATTGGTGTACTGATAGGTTTGCAGTCTTCCATCCCATACTTCTTCAGAATTTGCTTAAGATATTTTGCTTGTGATAAAAATATGCCGTCTGTTGCTTGTTGCACTTGTAAGCCAAGAAAAAATGTTAGTTCCCCAAGTAAAGACATTTAAAATTCTTGTTGCATAACAGAAGAAAATTTCTGACTCATGGACTCTTCATTATTCCCAAAAATGATGTCATCAACATATACAACTACAATCAATAGTTTATCATTTTCAATTTTTGTGTATAAGTTGCTATCAACAGATCCCTTTGAAAAACCTTGTTGATGAAGATATTTGTCAAGACGATAGTACCATGCCTTTGGAGCTTGTTTGAGACCATATAAAACCTTTTTAAGTTTGCAAACAAGTTTTTCATCATTTCCCAAAATGAATCCTTCTGGTTGTTCTATATAAACTTCTTCTTATAGATCACCATTGAGGAAAGCAGATTTAACATCCATTTCATAAACTTTGAATTGTTGAAAGCTTGAAAAGGCAAGAAAAATTCTTATGGGTTCAAGTCTTGCTACAGGAGAAAATGTTTCTTCAAAGTCTATACCTTCTTTTTGAGAATACCCTTTACAAAAAATTCTAGCTTTGTTTCTAATAACATCTCCATTTTCATTTAACTTGTTTTTGAATATCCATTTTGTTCCAATAACATTTTTATCATGAGGTCTTGTAACCAATTCCCAAGTATGATTCTTTTCAATCTGATCAAGTTCTTCATTCATGGCTTGAATCCAACATTCATCTTTGCTAGCTTGATTGACATTATGTGGTTCAATAGTGGATAGAAATGCCAGATAACTAGGAGATCCTACAAGAGTCCTTCTTGTTTGGACACCTGATCCCTTTTCTCCCAAAATTTGAGATTCTGGATGATTCTTTTGATCATACCTGGATGGAGCCTTTTTCATATAGATCTTCTTTTGGTGCTTCATTGGGTTCACCTTCTATATTGTTGCTAATTGATGCAGGAATATATACATCATCATCATCTTCATTTGTTGTTGGTATTTATCTTTTAGGAGCTAAGAGAGACTCATCAATTACAACATCAATGCAGTCAACAATATTTCAAAGTATTTTATTGTAACATTTATATACTTTAATTCTAGAAGAATAGCCAATAAATATTCCTTCATCTGCTTTATGTTCAAACTTACCAAGTTTTTCATCATTGTTCTTGATAAAACATTTGCTTCCAAAAACATCAAAATGCTTTACAGTTGGAAGATTAGCATACTAGAGCTCATAAGGAGTTTTATCACTGTTCACATGAACATGAGCTTTGTTAAGAATATTTACTACGGTATGTGCTGCTTATCCCCAAAAGGTATCAGGTGTTCTGGAATCATCAAGCATAGCACGAGCCAATTATTGAACTGTTCTATTCATTCTTTCTACCACGTCATTTTGTTGTGGGGTTCTTGCTACAGAAAATTGTCTTTTTATGCCATGTTGTTCACAGAAATCGAATAATTCATCTAATATATACTCCCCTCCTCAGTCAGATCTAAGACATTTGATTTTCAGATCTAATTCATTTTCAACCAGGGCTTTAAAGATCTAAAATTTTTCAAATGCTTCATCTTCGTCATTTAGTAAACCAATCCAACACATTCTAGAGAAGTCATCAATAAACAGAATATAGTATTGTTCTCCACAAGGTGAATTTTTCCTCGGGTCCACATAAATTAGTATGTATGATTTCAAGAGGCTTACTTTATGATCCTTCTTTGGCATTGAATTGCACTCTGGTTTACTTACCGAATTGGCAAGATTTGCTTATGGTACTTTCAAGCAGAGTAATGTTGGGACGATCACAAACAACTTTGAGTCTGCTAGATTTCCTGATTTGAGAGAAGCTCAAATGCCCCAACCTTATGTGCCATAACCAATTTTCTGAAGATTTACCCAAGTAACATTGTTCTTTACACCTTTTCAATACATACAAATTTCTTGGTGTTCTAGTTCCTTTTATTATTGTTTTTCCTGTGTCAAGTTCACATACCACACATTCTTTTGAGCTAAAGACAACTTCAGTTCCTTGATCACACATTTGACTTACACTTAACAAGTTATGTTTTAATCCATCCACATACATAACATTGTTAGATTTCACCGTTTCCTTTGGAAAAACAGAACCTTTTCTCTTAATGACAGTAGGAATATCGTTTCCAAAAGTAGCATTCTTTTCTCTTTCTAGAGCATTGTATGCAAGAAGTTTATTTCTGTCACCTGTCATGTGTTTTGAGTATCCACTGTTAATGTAACATTGATTTTATTCTCCTTCTGCAAATAAATCTATGCCACAGTTCTCAACTTGTAAGTCCTTCTTTCTCCATACCTTGGAACTTGAAGGTATATGCTCTTTTGGCTGAATTTTTCTCCTGCATTCAGTTTCTTCATGACCAAAGTTATTGCAATAAGCACACTCAATTTCATTTTGAAGAGGATAAAAGTTGTTATATGTATTCTTCTTTATTCCGATCTCATTTCTTTGCTTTCTTGCTTCTCTGGTCATGATGGTTTTGTATGCAACACATTGAACAACTTTATGACCAAAATTATGACATGAGAAACATTGTCCATTAAAGGAGAAATTTCTGTGATCACGGAACCTTCTATTTGTGTTTACCTGTTGATTGGTATTTCTATGAAAGATATTTTTGTTATTGTTCTTTATATTAAGGTGGTCATGCTTTACCTATAAAGTTTCTTTGTTCCCTTGCTGAGTGACAGAATGTTGTAGGCTAGTTGTAGTTGCATTTAGATAGTTTGGTGCTGGAGACTGAGAGGATTCTCTGACATATCCAAGACCTGTCTTTAAAGGAGGAGAACGGTGTACCTTGATAATTTCATCTAAGGTTTCAGATCCTTTAGCAAATCTAAGATTTAAAGTTTTCACTTTCTCAATTTCTTTTCTTAGACTTACTATTTCACATTCTAATTTCTCATTGTGTTTCTCCTTTTCTACAAGCTGATTCTTTAGAGTTTCTATGGATATTTTGTTTTCTTCCAAACATATTTTGAGCTGATTGATTTCTTCATGAAAATCATTATCTTCTAGGGCATCCATAAAGGTATCCTTAGCCTCACTAGAATCTTTTTCAAATGCCATGAGAAGCCTAACATCTTGATCAGATTCTCCTTCTTCACTATCTGATAACCCATCACTACCTTCATGAGCATAATAAATTTTTCTATTGATAAACCGATTCTTATTTCCTTTTTCTACTTCCTTTCCTTTTTCATGAATTTCCTTATGAGGACATTTTGCAGCATAATGACCAACTCTTCCACAAGAAAAACATTTAAAAGGAAGCTTACCTCTGAACCTTCCAGTGCTAAGTTGTAGCTTCTTTACAAAATTTACCTCATCTTCTTCTGAAATATACCTTGATCCTTCTATTTCGTGTACTTATTTTCCTTTTGCAGCAGCTCTAAAGACAACTTCTTTGACTTCAGATGGACCTCCTTTTCTCATTTCACAAGTAGTTAGAATACCATGAAGTTGAACAATAGTAAGAGTTTGTAGATCCTGCTTCTCTTCAATAACAGACACTTTTGACTCAAATTTGGAAGTTAGAGATCTTAAAACCTTTTCTACTAGAGTAGTGTTAGTTATGGTTTCACCCAAATTTCTCATATGATTTACAATATCATCCAGACGAAAAAGAAACTGGCAATGCTCTCCTCATTATACATCCTAAGATTTTCATATTGAATTTTGAGAGTTTGGAGTTTAGCACTTTTTACCTTTGTATCACCTTCATAGCTTAGAATGATTTTGTTCCATATCTCCTTTGTTGTATTCAACTGCATGACTTTGACAATTTTTATTTAGCCTTTTGTTCCATATCTCCTTTGTTGTATTCAACTGCATGACTTTGACAATTTTTATTTAGCCAAACTCCCCAATAATGCATTGACTGCCTTTGCATTAGTTTCATAGTTTTTTCTTGCCGTTGCATATGTTGGAACTGAGGCTAGATATTGATAACCTCCACCAACTATAGCCCATACATCTGCTCCAAGAGACTAAAGATAGGATCTTATCCTTGTCTTCCAGAAGATTAAATTATTTCCATTGAAGAGAGGAAGCCTGATAGATGTTGTCCCATCTTGATTGCTCATCTTGGCTGATCTTCCTTCTAGCGGCTAAGCTTCTTTAGAAGGACCTGCTTTGATACCAATTGTTGGGAAAAATACTGAGAGGGGGGGGGGGGGTGAATCAGTATTTAGAGCTCACTTATAGACTTTTACTTTTTCTTTATATAATTCTATACGCGACTTTAATTAACCCAACTCGTGTATATACACGGATATCTTTAAGAAAACTTGCGTATGTCCAGATATCTTATTATGCAGATAATTCTTTACTTAGATCATTGCATCATTCATTCATCATATGTTTAGTAAGCAGTAAACATGTGCAGTAAGAACAGAATAAATCATCACACATAAGCAACACACATGAGCACTAGGATTTAAGGTGGAACCCAATTCAGGAGAAAACCACCGTTGTTGTTGTCTCTGTCTTCAATATTTATTATAAAGAAAACTGCTTACAATCTTGTATTGGCGCAGACTCATACCAGCATGCAGGCACCCACCTGCAGAAGGCTACAACCTTCTCTCATTCTCTAGCTACCACTGGAAGGGAGTTATGACCCCCTCACTAAAGGCTTCAACCCTCAGCTCCACTACAAACCACGTTTCACCATTTTTCACACTGGATCCAACAACTTCCACACAACAAAACTCGTAGGCCTCTTTTCATCAGATTTTTAGACTGGACCCACTCGACAAATTTAAGCTCAAAGAACATACATCAAACTAAAACTTATAACCCCATCAATTCATTCATTGTATCATCAACCAATCAACCAACAACTGATCTTTAATCATAATCAACTAGCAGCATAATCAGTATTCAAACAACCCAGATCTGTATGAAGACATCATTGACAGACAGTAGTAAAACAAAAAAATAGATCAAACATTTCTTTATGCACACTTAAGCAAAACCCTAGATTCCATACGCACTTTTACTTCACTGAACCTGCGTATATACGCGCTTTCACAGAGACAAACATGCGTATATATCTGCAACTATTTCAGGACTGACCTTAGATTCTATACGCGCTTTTGCTGAAACTAACCTACATATATACGTGCTTTCACTTAGATGAACCTGCATATAGATCTGCAAACATTGAAAGGCTGCGCAGCTCTTCAGAATAGATAAACAACTCAGATCTTACCCTTCACTTCAACAAGCATTCGCCAGATCACTGATCTAAACATTCCATAAACAGATCTAGAAAATACATAGTCATTTCAGGTTTAGAGATCCTAATCCATCATTTTATTCATAAGTGCATTATTAATTCAGATCTATCAATAAAATGCAACCCATTCCATGTAGATATACTTCAGAGTGAAGTATTCATTCAATACCCAAACATATGCTCACCTATGCACTATGATCTTCTTCTCCTTATATAGTTTTAGCTTTTACCAATACCATGAGCCAAAACCACACAACTTCTGATGGTATTCTTGGACGAAATCAAATAGACAATACAACGCTCAATATTGTGGGCTAATACCATGGTAATGCCCCTTGGTATCATAATTTTAGAGTGCAAAAGGCATACGCGACTTTTCTTCTTCGTATATGTGTGTATACATGATTTCTCTTCAACAGAACTGCGTATATACTAATCCTGAATGTATACATGGGTTGCCTTCATAAAAGTAGTGTATACATTGCATCCATACGCAGATTTCCTTCATCAAACCTGCGTATACATTGTGACATATTATATTTATCATTTATATGGAACTTACTAGAATTCCTTTCTCTGTCACATCTGAACTTATCTGTAGATATGTCATTTTTACATCTTTAACAAAGAGGTTGCTATCAAAAGGCAACTCATCATGTATATTTCCATCAAGGATAACTTCATCAAGTAGGTTCCCATCAAGGACAACACATTGCATCATATTGCCAACATTTTCTACTGAAAGATTTTTTGTTGATGTTATTTTTACTGAAATATTTACTAGATTTTGTATGCCTAGAGAGATTGTTTTTGACAATGATCTACAATTTATTTATAATATGGTACAGGGTGTTATGGAGCAGTACAAAATTCGGCATAGGAAATCCACACTGTATCACCCGCAAGAAAATGGTTAGGTGGAGTCCACAAACAAGGTAATTGAGTCCATCCTTACAAAGACAATGAACATGCATAGAAAGGATTGGGCTAGAAGATTACCAAAAACCTTGTGGGCATACCGAACCACTTGGAGGAACAACACGGGACATACACCATATGAGCTGGTATATAGGAAACAAGTCCTTTTGCTGATAGAATTCCAAATCAAGACCTTCAGGACTGCAGTCCAGTTGGGACTAGACCTATCTGAAGCACAACAGCATCATATTATACAGCTGAATGAGTTAGATGAATTTCGAAGGGATTTTGTTCAGCAAAACATATTTGTTCCACAACAGCGCAAAAAGTGGCATGACAAGTCCATCTGAAAGAAGCAGTTCCAACCAAGTGATTGGGTACTTCTTTACGATTCTAGGTTTAAATATTTTTAAGCGAAATTCCATACATGCTGGATGGGACCTTACGAGGTTGTAAAAATGTTTGAAAATGGAGCGGTAGAAATCAAAACTATTGATGGACAGAATTCAGTGTTCCTAGTGAAAGGGCATAGATTAAAGGTATATTTTCAGCCCCTCACTAAAGGAAATTTTATGCAGCAAGTCTAACAACAATCTGAGAAGGCGATGGTAGGTGGAAACTCTAACCTATTGAAAATCTGATTCTTTATTTTCCAAAAAAATAATATAATAAAAAGGAAAAAAATGACAAAAAATAAATAAATAAATAAATTTCCTGTAATCATGAAAATTACTTGACTGACATGATTGCAGAAGGATCAACCTGAAAACTAGCATGATGGCAGGGAGATCAAAATTTCAATAAAAAGGTAATGTTGTTTGATGTTTAGATATGTTGGCTATCACCAAGAAGAAGGAGGTTCAAATGGGAACCAAGCCCTTACCCAAGTTGGGGTAGCTAGCATGGAAATTTTTATCAAAACAATGCTCAATTCCCGCTACATTTACTTTTTCTGTCCGCAATGCTGGCAGATTTCAAAGGTAAATTCTTCCCTTATTATTTTTCTCGTTTGTAATTTCCTGCTATTTTTTCTTCTAAATCTCGCAATGAGTTACCCTCATTTTTCTTCTAAGGAAACTATCCCCATCCAATTTCATACTTCCCTCTTTTTCCCCTGAATTTTTCCCCCAAAGTCCCTTTTTCATTTATCCCTCTTGGTGGTTTCATTCTTAGAATCCCTGCCATGATATTCCTTCCCATTTTGAAAATTACCCTTTCCCACTTCTTTTTTCCCTCATGGATCAATTACAAGATCTGATATGAATTTGTAAGTTAGATCGGAAGTCATACTTGACACCAAAGAATCACGAATAACACTTTCCTTGTATAATCAGGAATTTTTTTTTTCTACCCGACGAATTGTATTCTATCATAATTTTTCTTTGTCCCTTTCTTTCTTCGATGTTACAGAGATCCCTTGTGTAGGCACGTCTTAGTGCAGGCACATTACAGTGCAAGAATGTTTCAGTGCAAGCACATTTCAGTGCAGGCACATTGCGGTGCAGGCAGAATCAATGCAAGCAGGTTCAGTGTAGGCATACGCCTAATGGTGAAAACACATGCAAGAATGATTAATATGATCTAGGGATGTCTGATGCAAAAATGTGCATTAGAAATTTTATCTCTTAATATTTTTGCAGACATAATATTGCCCCATCAATGGACTATAGCATCTAATTATTTCAATTATGGTTAAGACTTTACTTTGTCATTTACTAATGTAGGAAGAAATTATTTAAAGTACAAGATATTTTAGGTCATGAAGTCTTATCTTTTTAATGGGTACTGAAGTATGCCTTATGTGAAATGATGAAGCAAATGTGGTATAATACAAACCCATCTAAAATCCAACACTTACCTTTTTTTGAAAAGATCTTGCATCACCTATCAATAATTGTCTTACCTCATAACTCGACCGTGCATGATTGTTACCTCCACCTCTTCCAATCATCATCACTTACATGTACTAGACTGAATTGTGTGTACATCAGTCTCGAAGGAATGATGATGAAGCATGATTGGACGAAAGAGGCCAAGAAAGCGGTGGGCGAACAAATCCATCATCATAAAACCCTTGACAACCCCTTGAGCTCCTCCATGTAATATTTTTTTCTTGACAGAGAATTGGGGCTAATTTAAAAAGAGATGGAACCTATGAGAAATGAACCATCTTATATGAAGGAAATTAAGCAGATAGTTGAGTATCGAAATAGTCTTGCATTGTTGCAAGAATCAGGATTCCTCCCATTTTTGCAAAAAATCGATGGATTCGATACAACGGTAGCATTGGAATTTGCAAGGACGTTTGAGGGAGATCGAGCCAAGTTCATCTCACTATAGTTTGAGGTTACAGAGGAATCAGGCCTATCGACCGCGGGAGAAAAATGGTTCAAAAAGGAGAAAATAGAGAAGAAAAGGTGGCGCAGATTTGTGGTCGAGCGGACATTGAAAGTTGATTGGAAGAAGGGGCTTCCACGCAGCGCCATACTTGGGAAATGGCGAGACCTCCTATACATACTAAAAAAAATTCTCACCTGCAAGGGATATTACTCATTAACATTCCTCTACCATATCCGCTTGCTATTTCACTTTGAGTTAGGGAAACTCATTAATTTTCCCTACCTCTTGCTCAGGAGTTTGGAAAATATGGTGAAAGGTGTTCAACAGGGGAAGGAGATTTAGGTCACATGCAAACTATACAATCATGGGTTGATTGTGATTCTAGTTAGGAAGGATCTGGAGGCCAAAGGAATGACCTGGAAGGTATTTTTGAAAGAACTCCAGGGACAAAGTACAGGAAAATCTTCCAAGAAGAAGAATGTAGGCAAGAAAATAACATCAGAATCTTTGACGCCATGCCCTGCGAAGACAAAAAGTAAGAAAACACCAATGTAAGCAGAGTAGCGCCCTATCAAAGTCACTCCATCCATAGTAAGAAGAACGACCCGAAACTCGATGAAGAAAGGGAGTACCTCTTTGAGGACTATTCACAATCAGTCAAGCTCTCTGATTTTGTTGGATGAGTCACCACTGGCTTCACCCGGAGCTCATAATCTTTCGGTTCTTGCAGAGGCAGCAGCCCATACTGAGGGAAATGAGGATCATGCAAAGAAGGAGGATGACATACCCTTGTTGACCCTCCTCCATACATTAAAGAAAATAAAAGTGGCATCAAGTGCAAGCAAGGAACTGGCAGAGGGTCAAGATGACGAGGCATAACATGTTGAAACCCTTGATAATTTCTAGGAACACGGTACTAAAACTCCAAATGAGATAAATGAACAGGGTACTAAAACCCCTGAGGAGATAAAGGCATAGGGTATTAAATCCCTTATTGAAATGGAAATTGAGGATATTATGATCCTTGGTAATATCGAAGTTCCAGGCACTGAAACCCTGGATGAAACTAAAATACAGAAATCAAGAAGCCAAGATAACATTGGCCGCGACGACGATGGTACATGTTTAGAGTCGGTTGCAGAGAAGATGCTTGCACCAGACGAGTTGGAAATAGAGAACAACACCCTCTACCTGAGTAATCAGATATAAGAACTTGAGCAGCAATTTCATGCCCTAGAAACATTGAACCAAGCCATGAGGAAGTAGGACATAGTGCAGAAACAAGGAAAAATGGAATTGACATAAGAAGTTAGAGAGAAAAAATGACAAGTCAGGATATGGAATTTTCCAGCCTCGAAGTGCTATAAAAGACTTAAAAAGGTGACCTAGCAGTTTAAGAAGGCTTGAGACAAAAGAGTAAGGACAGTGGAAGCAGGGTTCAGTATACAAGTCCACGACTAAAAGGGAGACTTTCCATTTTTGAATTTTTGTAGCAGGTAAAGGTAGTGTGAGGACACACAACAGCTTAGGGATGGGAGGATGTTAGTAGGTGAAAATTCCTCATTTTTAACCCCATTCGTACCTTAAAATCACGATCATAAACCTTTGTTTTATCCTCATAAACTTCCTTATACCTACACTAGTCCAAGAATCTTGTCCTATCCCTACACTAGTTTTATATTTCATACTTAAGGTTGAGTAAGTACTTAATTAATCATTTTTAAATAGATTTTATGCCTTTTATAATCTTGCAACTAATATTTCTCTTCCTAAAGTATTTCGATAAGCAAATGTATTAATCTCGAATCAGCATGGTATATTGTAGGAAGATTCCTGCACCCTTAGCAGCCAACCACTCCTAGACTTCTGCAACAGCTCGTTAGCTAACGCGGGATTTTTGTTCCAACTCAACCCATTCAGTCGTGGTCATCTTGAGTGGAATTCAAAGCAGAGGATAATCATGGATATGGCTAAAGGTTGGATCATTGGCCAACGAATGTTTAACATTTTATTATAGCCGATGGCTTATTTGTAGCGTGGTTGTTATTTCGTTCAAGCCGAAAGGCTAGAATTATAATGATAGTATGTAATTTTGTTATGGCCAAGGCCAAAAGGGTTGTATAAATCTAGATTTCAGATAGGAAATTAAGGAGTGATAGCCATGCTACTGTAACTCTGGAAAATTTGTAACTTTGTGTTGTCACCCTCATTCTGGGATGGATCTGAACTTATAATGTATTTTTGCTGAATATAATTAATACAAGGAGCTACGCCATGTTGTTTACATTCTGTGTTTTTATCTGTCACTAATGCATCTCTGAACATTGAAGCTTTACGTTTCCTAAAACGAGAAACGAGATGGTTGGCTAGGGCCCATCCAACCTAGCTCTTTTGCCCTCTCGTTCTTTCGTTCAGTTAAAGGTGTGCGTGTTGATTTTATTTATGCAAGGATTGGATTGAGTTTGTAATTCATTTCTTTATAAGAATTCAAGTTTCATTCCTTAACAGTCAAGTGTGATGGATCCATGGTGTGTTTAATAATTACAATTCGATTTTCTTTTAGTCATTTCCCTTTCTACGAATCGTAATTGATTTTTTCCTGGATTAGTGCAAGCACATTCCTGCACTAGTGCGATTATAATTCCTGCAACTTAGTTTTTCAGTTCATCGTAGCAATATTGTTCATTTATTTCCTTTGCAAGAATTTGATTTATTTCCACAAGTGAATGTTCATTAGTAAATAGAAGTCTTTTCAATACTAAGAGTTAAATCCTAGGAATTAAAATATTTATGGTTAACTGATGAACGAATGTTGTTAAGACACGTCGATCTATGCCTGCACTTCATGTTTCTAAAAGGAAATAATTAAAATGTAAATTTGAACAATTAAAGTGAACCTTTTTGAGTCTACAAATATTAGAGGCAAATCTGGTTTATGTGAGTAACTATCGTGGGACTAAAAGCTTGTTGTCATGTTTGAGTCATTTATTTCATTGCATTAAATAAAATTGTGCTTTAACTTTTGGAGTTTTGTTTTATTTCAAAGTTATTCTTACTGCAAGATTCATTTTGGTTGAAGCATTCTTTTTTGTGTGCATTTTATTTCAGAATTTGGACTCACCTTTGCAACTTTCTTTCTTAGATTAACATGCCCTTTCTTTTCTCAAAATTAATTGGAAACTTGGTGCAAGAATCTATGTTCCAATACAGGAACGAATATCCTGTTACAGGAACAGAGTGCTCAAAGCCAAAAGCTTCGAACCCCCTGCACAAAGACATAAATATCCAGTGCAAGTGAAAAATATACTTCCCGCACCTAAGTACTGTACCTGTACTAGTGCAAGCAAATTGCATGAGTACAGGAATAATAGCTTGGTGCAGGAAGGAAAATCTTTAAGAAGGAAGATCTTTCCAAGGGCCCACTTATGAACCTACCAACACCCATACTGGAGATAAACATAGAATTTTATTTCAGAAATAAAGTTTTTTTATAGCAAGTGAGAAATTTCCTTTATTTGATTTCTTCGCAAAGTACTTTCTTTCGATTTTTGGCACTATAACTTATTTTGCATAAATTTTTGTGCAATCTTTCTTTTCAATTCTGCAAGATCTTGATTTGAGAAGTAAGAATAGATAGGAAAAGTTCATACCACTTCTAGAATTTCTTGTGCTTCGTCTCTAAGTTTACGAACCTCAGGTTGACAATTAAGTGTTGAAAGGAGTTTGCTTAGTTGTGATTCCCGCACCCATCATTTATAGGGAGCAAGCTCACACCCATAGAATCTTATCTCAGTATTATTCAGGTACAAGTACCAGTCTCCTGTCTTGGTTTGATTTGAAAAATGAAGTATCATTTTTATGTCTTCACCTATCCTGGGTTCAACTGTACTGCTCATAACACTCATAGTTGGATGAACAAACAGTTCAATGAATTGTTTGTAAGAAAATTCCTTCTGTTCTTTCATCACTAAAGATGCCTAGAAGATGATTGATTGTTGGTTACCTTCTTCATCAAGCTTTTGCATGGAAAATTTGAATCTATCTTCCTGATAATAGACAAACATATATACTAAAATAGAAGAGTATTTAAACACTTCTTCAGTTGGAAACTTGATAAATTGATCATGGATGTTGTTTGCTAGGAATTGGCTGAAATTGAGAATGATTGATGGTTTGTTGTCTGTGGAAAAGATAGAGAGGAAGCCTAAAATGGGTGCATCTACCCACTGATCAGAATAATAGCCAAGGAGGTATGCAATGACTATTATAATATTTTTATCCTGACCGGGGAAGATGGAGGAAAGGTATGGAGGATTTTTCTTTGGCAATTGAGTGTTTTCAGGTAGAAAATTGTCAAAGATTTTAGCTCTTTTAGAAAAATAGAGATTTTGGTATAATTCATTGAGGGTTTATAAGGAGAAAGGGGTGCTATTTCCACAGAGGGAGCTTGCATCATCTAGTCAATTGACTGGGTAGTGATGGTGAAAAGTTTTTCACTAGTAGGGGCAATGATGGCTCTTTGACTAGGAATGTTACAGACTTGACACTTTCGGATGAATTCAGAGGCATTGTATGTGTGAGGGAATATATAATGAGGTAAATTAGACTCCTAGAGTCCAATATCATTATATTTATTAATGTATTTATCCTCTAACTACCAATACATTTAAAATAGCTCGAATTCACACTATGTTTCATTAATTTTATAATCCCTATCAGCTAGAGGAACATGATCTAAATCTATGGGAGGGTGGACCAATGGATTGAAAGGTTCCTCCTGTTTTTTCTTTTTAGGAGGCATATTCAATTGATTTTGAGGAATTCGAGTGGAATTAGGATGAACAGGTGTACCGGGAATGTGCAGCAGCTCTATGATTGGTTGAATAAGACAAGGTCAGTGTTGTCACTTGATCGTAGATTAATCAACTGGTAAAAACTGGGCACAATGTAAACCTGTAAAATAATTCAATTTGCAGAGAGAATAGAAAAGTAAAGGACGAAAGGATGAAATTGAAGGGTTTTATAGAAAAGATGGTTTTTCTATTGTAAATGGCGCGGATCCGTTAAATTAACGGTCATCAAGCTTTAATTAAATGTTTTAATAGATAAAACCCACGAGAATCGATTTGATTGGAAACGGATAGGTGACATGGTGCAATGGGAGTGGCAGAGGTAACAGGTAGCGATGATAGTAATTAGAGTGAGGGGAAGGTGGTTTTCGAGGGGGGTACTAGGTGGTTAGCAGTTTAGGCAAAGGGGGGTGTGAATAGCGGAGAGGAGGCCATGTGGTAGTGGGTCAGGGCGAGGAAACTATTTTTTTTGGAACCACCCCCGGGCAGTAAAGCTAGGATGGAGAGGGGGTGCTGAAGGCTAACGGAGGTCGCCGAATGGGGAGCAGGCGGATCGGATGGCAGAAAAATGCAGGTGATTTAACGTCATATGAGATGACAGTTTTTCAGGTAGTGACAATTAAGTTGGGTCAAAAACTTACAATATAGCATGAATGTGTTAAACATATGACTTTTTCACCCAACACTTTGAAACTTAGGATAAAATGATTTTTTTTCACTTTCCCCTTTATGCACCAAATGCATAATGACATAAAAACTTAGGATATAAGAATTTTTTATCTTCTCAAAGCCCAAAACACTTCTACCTACCCTTTAAATTTCACATTCTTTTGCTAAACTAAATTTTTTTATTTCTTCCAGGGGTGCATTTAGACTAGCAAACCCATGTCCTTTTTTTTTATGAAAAATATATTCTACTCTATCACTTATTTCTCCTATTTATAACAGTTGAATCAATGTCATTTTCTACCTAACTATTGATTTACCAAGATTAGACTGTTTGGAAAATCTGTATTCTCTAACCTAATTTACAAAAAAAATCAAAATTGTTCAACCATGATTAAGCTGTATGGTTTGAACAAATAGCTAGTCATTATGGAATTTTTAAACAAGTTGCATACAAACTTATCTCATTTCACACAAAGAAAACTATCTATCAGTAGTGGCGTTTGAATTTGTAGCAGTTTCAATATTATTTTCCCTATTTTTTCTTTTGTGGGGTTCTGATTTCATTTTTATTATTTTTCAACTTTTCTTTCTTTTTGTATTTTTGTCTTTATTCATTTTTTTAGATATACTCTCTTTTCATTTTTATTTTATGTAAATTTTTTGGAAATCCACTACATATTGAAAATATTTACAATATAAGATTACTGAGACAAAATACTCAATCACCTTGAGATCCTATAAATTATAGGACCCTAACAGTGGCTCTAGCTGGGGATGGCACTTCTCCATGTGAAGTGTCAAGAAAATTTTATCAGTAGCCTTGAGTATCCCATTTCAACAATGTTTGCACCTAATTTCTTTTGTTGTTGGAGTACTTATGGTAGCATATCAATCAAAAGCTTAGGGCCTTCTCTGCAGGCTTCAAATTTTTTCAATGGGTTACCTAATCAAAATAATAAATACAATGATATTTACAATGATTTCATGTAAGAAAAATCTTTATGCTAAGAAAATTAATGCTTCAACATTCTGTCATTCACGAGCCCACCAGGCATTTCTGCTCCATCTAGATATTTAAGAAGAATGCATTGTTTCCTTTGAAAACATTGATGATGTAAGGTGCTTTCCAAAGATTGTCAAATTTCCCATATTTGCCCTTGTCCTCTCTTCTGGAATCCCACTTCAGAACTGTCACCCAAATTGAAATCATCAGCTTCAGTTCTTTTGTCCAAAATATTTTTGACATTTTCCTAGATGAGTTGCATTTTATTATAGACTTCTTCCCTGGATTGTTGCAACTGAATAGTCTGATTAATCCTCCTCTGAGTGTCATTTGGATCAACCTGGAATTCTTGAATTATCTTCATAATTTGAACTCCCAAAAAGGATGGAAAAATAGCATCCATCAGATAAACCAATTGGTATGGTGACATGCCAATTGACTTATTTGTAGTAATTCTGTTAGCCCAAAGTGCATTAATTAACTTGTTGTGCCATGAATTTTTGTTGTCTTCTAATAAATTTTTTATGATGTTGACCAAATTCTTATTTAAGGATTCAACCAACACATTACCCTAAGGTAATAAGCAGTTGAATGTCCAAAATGAATATGGTATTTACTGCAGAATTTTATCATTTTCTTAGATTTAAATGTTGCACCATTATCAGTAATGATTTTGTTTGGACAGCCAAATCTAGAGAGGATATTGGTTTCCAGAAATTTAATGATGACAGAATCAGTGGCTAATCTAGAAGGTGTGGCTTCAATCCATTTAATAAATTAATCAATGGCTGCGAGAATCCACTTATGTTGGGCAGAGGAAGGTGGATGGATTTCACCAAGGAAATCCAATCCCCATTGTTGTAAAGGACTTTCAATAGATATAGGCTTTAAAAGCAGAGGCAAAAGTTTTCTTTTTCCCTCAAATATTTGGCATTTATGGCAGGATGTTACTTTTTTGTGGACATCAGGGAAAAGAGTAGGCTAGTAAAAACCAACTCTAAGGCTCTTATTAGTAGTGTTTTTCGAGTATAGATGTCCACCGCAATCACCTTCATGGAATTCCTGCATGGTTCTTTCCGCATCATCCTTCAATAGACACTTTAATAAAATACCACCAACATCTTTCCAATATAAAACATTATCTATGATGCAAAACTTGACTTTTTGAGCATTTAAATTGAATAAAACAAAAATGAGGTATGCATACTAGGGTGAGTTCAGAAAAGTCTCATCAATTTGTGGAGTCACCTGCACCTCTTGATCATCTAATGCAACAACAAATTTGATATCCAAGGCATGAAAATTGGACTGAGTCATCAATTTGGCTAGTCCTTGTCCTTTGATAAGCTTGGTGGGTTAGATTTCTAAGTCATACTCAAGAATGACAGCAATCAATTTACCTTTTTTACCATCAAGTCCATTCTTAGTTAAAATATCCTTGACCACTGAAATTGGTACATAAACAATTCTATGGAAATGTAGGATATACACTCTAAAATCATTAATTTCTTTTATCAATGCAAAGGATTGTTTTTCCATTATGTTATATTTCAAATCTGCATCTCTTAAAGCCTTACTAAAGAATGCAATGGGTTGTTCAAATCCTTCATTTTTTTCTATAATAAAACAATTACAACAGTATGTTCAGATGCAAAAGAAAAATTTATCAAATATTTAGTGAAATCAGATTGATCAGGGTTGGTGCTTTTCTCAATGCTTGTTTAACTAGGTCAAACGATTGTCTAGCTTCAATGTTCCATCTTATCTCTGAATATTTTTTCAGAATATTTGTTATATTTCTGAGAATTTTTACAAGGTTAGGAATGAATCTTCTTAGGAAATTAATCTTTCCAATGAATGATTGAAGTTCCTTAATGTTTCTACGATGATTTATTTTCAATATATCTTCAATTCTACTGGGATCAATCCTAATACCATCTTTAGAAATAATACAACCCGGAAGCTTTCCTTCTTCAAGGCTAAAAAGTATTTTCTTAGGATTTAATGAAATTCCAAACCTTCTACATTTTTCAAATGCCAATTTCATCATCAAAGGAAATATCCATTGCTATTTGAAATGTGGCTCTAGCATTCATTAATCCAAATGGCATCTTTACATACATGAAGGTAGCCCATGGAGTAGTGAAAGTTGTTTTATCATAATCATTAGGATGAACTAAGCCTTGGTTGCAGCCTAAGAAACCATCTAATAAATAAATCCTAGTAGATCCAACTACTTTCTGTAATATGTGATCCATTTTTGGCAAAGGGTAGTTGTCTTTTAGGGAGACCTTATTAAGATTTCTAAAATCTATGCATAATTTGATTTCTCATGTTTTCTTCCTAGTAGGGACTATGTTAGACACCCATTTGGAGTACCTAAGAGGAACTATGATTTTAGCATCATACATATTTTTAATTTCTTTCTCAATCAGAGGCATCAGAACTGGATTTATTCTACGAATTTTTGGTTTAAATGGATTATGGTCCTCTTTAATCAGGATTTTATGTTATATAATACTAGCATCATATGCTTTGATAACTTCATATCTCCATGCAAAAACATCAATGAATCCTTTGAATAAAGCAATGTATTTTTGTTTTTCAGCAGCCAGCAATGATTTTGACAATTTTATCATTTTAGGATCTTTTTCATTACCTATATCACACTCTTCTACATCTACCCCTGTGGGATCAATCTTAGGCTTTTTAGCTACATCATTGAAATCAAATAATTCTTCTGGTGGAATCAAACCTCTAGGTAAAACATCATTCTTTAACTGAAGTATTTCAAACTCTTGTTTTTCTATATCTATTTCAAGCAATTCTAATTTATTTACAACTTTATCTACATGAGTATTTACATCTGAAATATCTAACTGTTTTCCCACATTAGAATGTACAACTATTTGATATTCTAATTCACACTCTAAATCTATACTATTTTCTTCATATTCATCCTTAGATTGTAGAAAGTTTTCAATTTTCTTGTCATTTCCAAACACTTGCCAATACCTCATATTATCTGGTACAACAGGTCGATGTTTTACTTCCATTGTATATTGTCTATTGGGGTGAGGCATTTTACATGTGCTGGATGAAAAAGCCAGACCATTTGCAAGGTTATTATGATTTCTAGGAATTGCAGCAAGGTCATATTCCACAAAATTTTCTAGAAAATCAAGCACAACATTTTTGTATGCTCTCAATCTAGGATTCTTTGTAGATTATTCTCCTTTAATCTGCTTTATGATTAACTCAGAATCCCCATGAATGGAAATGATTTTGGCACCTAATTTTTTCAACAATTTCAATCCTAATAGAATTGCTTCATACTCGGCTATATTATTGGTATATTGAAATTTAAGCTTGTATGAATGACCTTCAGCATGGTTGTTTCCTGTGTTTGAAACCCACACTTCTGATCCAGAACCTTCACTGCTACAAGATCCATAAAAAATCATGTTCTGAAGAGGTTCGAGCTCAATGTTTTGTTCCACTATTTTTGTTTGGTCTTCATGTGTTTCACAAATATAAGTTTTTGCATTGGTAACCTGAGTATTGATATCTCCATCATTATAAAGAATGAAAGAATCTAAATCTGAGTGAACAGATTAAAGAGGATAGTTATGTGGTTTATCCTAACTACTCACCATGAATTTAATCAAAGTTTCCCTATATAATCTTCTCTACTGACCAAACACTAGTATGGTAGCATAATTAATGTCCATTTGTAGGGTCCCTTGTAATTTTTCTCCCCATGAGCATGACAAAAACATGCCATACTTAGGGGCTATATCTGCAACCACTATATCCATTACTAGATTCTTAGTTGGGATTTGAGCTAAAGTAACACATAGATATTTGATGAGACCTAGACATCTTACTTTGCTGGAATCAAATGAATATAAATCTTTATAAGGTATAGTAATGTCAAGACCAAGTTTTTCCATAACAGCTTTGGGCATCAAATTATGGGAAGCACCTGAATCTAACATAGCATTATGGATAATCTTATCACGAACATTCAGGCTAACGTAGAATGGAGGAACTCCTCCTTCATGTGATTTTCCATCAACTTCTGGCCCAAATAAGAGTTTAGGTAGATCATCATTCAAATTAACAGTGTCAGTGTTTTCCTCTATGTTTAGAGCCTTCATAAATTGAGATCTGTATAGATTTTTGTTCATTAAATCTATTAGAGGAACGAGAATTTTCAGTTTTTCTAATTCATTCTCAATGTTGAATGATGTTTGAATCTTATTCAAGCTTAGAAAATCAACTTTATCAGCAACTCTTTTTATACAGGTTCCTTTTGCTGACTAGTGGTTGGATATCAGTTTGAGTAGTTTGGAAGTGTTCTCAATTATATTTTTGATAGGAGTTTCTATTGTCTTTTTTACTAGAACTATTTGTAGTTTTCATGGTAGAATTGTCTAGGGTTTTCTTAACAACAGTATTAGAGGTTTTCTTAGTAGGATTGTCAGAATTATTTTTGTTTGGGGCATCTGAAATTTTCTTACTCCTAAGGTTATATTGCCTATGGACTTCCATAATATAATTTTCAAATCCCTGTTTGTAATCATCTGATTCTTCTTAATCAAGATCAGTTTGGGAAAGTTGAAAAATATCTTATTGTTCTTAAGTGAGAAAAATTGTTTCATCATCATTAATACCCATCAAATTTATTTGGTTATCTTATACCTCTTCTAATATTTCCCCATCATCATCAGCATATTTCTCCTAAAAAGGAGGCCTAATTTGTTGATATAAATCCCTATGTTCCCTTTGTTTGATTTGGGGAGGACTTCTTCTAAGATTTTGATTTCAATTTTGAGGTACAGGTTGATTTTCTCTAAGAGCAACCCTTTCATTTAGATTAATCCTTTCCATCATTCTTTCTACTGTTCTGACTAATGAATCTATTTTGGCATCAGCACGGGAAGTTGAGGGTTCTTCTTTCATGGTCACTCTTCTTTTAGTTCTAATCCTAGCCCTTTTTTCTAACAAATTGGCTTCTACACTCACTGCGTCCCTTTGCATTTCTTCTAATGTTGAGGAATTTCTCTTTCTAAGTTGATAAGACATGTCTACCTCAAAGCCATCTGGGAATTTTATTAAGCTAGACCTTGTGGTGGTTTAATATTGGCAAGAATTGCATTGTATACACTGTTAAATATAGTGCAATAATCCTGAACACTTTCCCCTGGTGCCCTCCTAATGCTTCCATTCTGATAGAATCTAAAAAGGGTTCTTTTTAATTTCCCATCTATTAAGGAATGTCTGATGGAATGAAAAGAGACCATTGATGATAGTAGGAGGAAAATCTTTAAACCATTTCCTCACTTCTCCAGTGAGACTTTGTGCAAACAACCTCATTTTGACATTTTCCCATCTACTACCTAAAGGTAAAAACGATCATTCATCCTATCTACATGTTGTTGGGAAGTGATAGGTCTAGTTCCATCAAATTTTGGAATCCTTTTTTGATAATCATGTGGCATGTTTGCCAAAGGGGCTTGAAGAACAAGTGGATCATATCTAGCTGCCAGTATAGGTATATCAGGATGAACAATATGTGGATGAATCAAAGCTGGTTGTTGGATGAAAGGTGGAGGCTAAACTTAAACTTGAGGTTTTGGTGAAGATGAAGGTTGGATTGTGGTTGAGGATTGGGGAGAATATGGGGTTTGAGTTTCTTGATGAGAAACTATCGGAGTAGTAGTGGAAACTACAGAAGGGGTAGGACTAGATGATCTGGGATGCATAGATTGTGATGAGGTGGGTGAACCTGCAAAATAAGACAAGGAAGAGAGTTCAAAAGACTGTTGGATATATGCCTCATGAACAGAAAGGTTAAGACCTGAAACTAAACCTTGAAATATATCAAAATCTTGAATAATTTGAAGGTCAATATCAGGTTGGGCATATTATACTTCAAAAGAATGATGTATTAATGTAGCCTGGTCTACCACTATTTTATCTACCCAGTTGGTTGACTTAGTTCTAAACAAAGTCAAATTCAATGTCTTGTAGGGTAACAAAATCTTTTGGGAGAGAATCTGCTCTATGGGGAGGACTGCTACTTACTTGGCTCTTTGTTATACTTTTTCTTCTCAATAGTTTTTCAGGATCATTAACAATAACTACAGGCTTTGGATCAGGATGAGATCTATTGTAAGCTCTTTTGGGAGCCAGAATTGAAATCTAAATCACACACACTTATTATTTCTGAAAATGAAAAGGAAACAATCTCTCGAAATGTTCCTATCATACACTTTTTTAACTAGGGTTATGGATTCGAAACAAAATTACAATATTTTCAATTTTTCCCGAGTATGTTCTCCACTATGTTATCATTCTTTAATTTACGAGATTGTGAGGATAAACACAGAGGACAACATCAAAACCACTTTAGAAGTTGGGATCTAGCCCTGCCAGCTTCATAGAGGGATCTCTCTGTAAAATTTAACTTTGTTTTGAGTGAATTTTAGGTTATTTATTATTGTACTGATTGTTTGTTTGATTTGAATTGTTTGGTTAATGGCTATATTTCCATTGGTATATGGAGTCAAAATATTTAATTGGATTTGCATCAATGTTTGAAGGAGTCTCACAGGGAAATATAGGTTGCATTAATTGGATCTTTTAGGATTTTAAGTGGATTATGAAAATAGAAGAAATGTAGAATTTAGTAGAAATTGAAGAGCAATGAAGTATTCTTGAATTTGACCTCAACAGAAAACATGTAAATTGCAAACAGCTAGAATAAGGTGCTCTAATTAAAATATCCTATTCATCACATTTTCTATTATATAATTAATATTTTCATATTTACAGAGAAAAGAAAAACAATGAATAACACAATTACAGAAGAAAAAACATCACCAGTGAATACACCACATGAATCCAGTGAAAATGTTCTTGTATTATTGATGCTCCTAGAACCTAGAAATTACAATGCTTTTCAGAAATTATACTCAGTAATCAACCCTTAATACTTTGAATAGTGAAGTATTTATACTAATTACAAAAAGGATTTACAGAATAGTTGTCTCAACCGATAGTGTATTATTAGTGTAATATCAAACAATAAAATCGAATTGTTTACAAAATAATATTCTAGGTGGAAATTTTTCCTTGGAAAAAAAGTAGGCTAGGTGGACAATGATCAAGAATGTTGGCACTGGTTTGGAGGAAACAGTTTCTAAATAGACCTATTTCTAGGTTGTGCTAGCTGACATGTTAGCTGATGTGTTGGCTTATTTTGACTACCTCAAAATTACTAATTAATCCTGTAACTCGCAGAGTTTATCCCATCGATCTTAATCTGGGATGGTCAATTTAATCACCTTGTTGTAAATCTCATCAACTTCTTTGTATATGGAAAAAGTGGGTTTTACAACATAAATATGATTTACTTCATGCTAGATGAAGACTTCATTACCCATTGCTTCTAAAAATGCTCTACCTTTCATGCTACCTTTGATGCTTGCAAATTTGGTGATGTCCCTGGAAATCTCCTTCAATTTCTTGACATAATCTTCATAAGCAATTAAATTTTCATTAATCACAAATAAATAAGGCATACCCTTTGTGTTAAAGGCTCAATTCTGGAAAAAATATGTTAACTGCTATCTCTATAATGTGGCACTTTTCTTCTAGCTAAACAACCAGATTCTTCTTAGTAAGAATCCTCTTCACTTCCAGAATAGTTTATGCCCTATCATCTACTCCCAAATAATCCAATTCATATATGTTTTTAGAATTCAGGAACTTGATAATTTTTGTTGTTGTGGTAGGAAATTCTCCCAGCTCTTGCTTGATCTCTTTTATAGCATTAGTTGCTCTTTTTATTAACTCCTTTTGTTCAAATATAATTTGGATGTAGGGCCAGATTTCTGTAATGGAGTTCATGATGTCTGCCCAGATGATTTCCTTTGCTTAGGCCAAGGTTTGTCCTATTATTGATTCTTTTTCTGACTTTTGAAATATTTCTATCAACTTCTAAGCTCTTTGTGCTTCTGCTGAATGAGAAGCTTCACTCCTTGTCCTCTGGTCTTGTAACACTTTAACCTGGTCATGCAGCTTCTTAATCTCTTATGTTTGAATGGACATATTTTCGATTGCCTTAGTCAATTTTTCTACACCATCTGTTGCCTATGTAGTCTTTGGAGTAGAAGTTTTGGCGGTAGGAAAAGCTATAAGAGGTACAACATATAATGGAACCATGGACAGCTTTGCAATTTACTCCTTTTATTTGATCATCTTTTCCATCTCGGTATCCATCTGTCTTATTTGTGCATTTTTCTCCATGATGAGCTTCATCATGTCAGTCTTCTAGGTTTCTGTCTCCTCAATATCCCTATTAAGAGGATCTTCATTACCTGACTACTTCAGTTGTTTCCTCAATGTTGTTATGTCATCATTCTTCATTTTGATTATCTCCCCTACAGCCTTCATATTTGAGGGCGCATATCCTATCTTGACCATTAAATCTTCTAAGGATTTAATCCTTGTATCCTTAGCAAGAGAAGATATCTTCTCCATTTTTAAATGTGACTAGATATTGGACAAAGAAACCTGCAATTTGGAAAGATTCATAGTGGTATTAGTTAGAGTTGAAGAAATCATTTCACCTCTCTTCTTGTGCATATCCATTTGATCAATGGGATGGATATCATTTATGTAGAATTCAAAGGTTGTCTACTTGTAGTCGGATGTTGAATATGGATGTGGAATTTGGGCCTCAAGAAAGGCCATCTAGATCTTACCCTTCTATGAATCAAATACTGACAACATCATGCTTTGATAACTGGAAGTCTACTTTGAGAATTGAGCATAGGTGTTGTTCTTAAGGATTTAATTTTTGAGTTTTATCTCCCTGAAATTGTCAAAAATTGTCTTCTCTTTCTCACATTGGACCACTTTAGCTGTTTTAATAGCTTGCTATTGGTCATGGGATACTAAAGAATTTGTGGGAGAAGCAATGGATTGGCCACCTACTTGAGAAGAGGAAGGTGTTTCTTTAGTGACCATAACAACTTCTTGCTCTGATTTTTTATCTATGTCAACTTTAGGATTGATCTTTGTTCTTTTTCTGTACATTATCTTGAATTCTTTGCCTGCACTATTAGTCACTGAAGGTGACTCTTCTTCTCTATACCTTTTCACTATTTTTTCCTTTGGGGTAGAAGTCTGTGATGTTGATGTTGATACTAGTTGCTGCTCAGCTTCCTGAAATGTGTTTTCAGCCCATACTGACTGGTTCATGTGCTTTTCTATCTCATGCCTCTGGGTATGAATGTAGGGAGTAGTTTTTTCTCTACTCTGAGCTTTGCAATGCTTCCGAGAGGGTCATAGGACCAAGTGAAACTCAGGTTGAAATTCATCTCTTTCAATACCTTATCTGCTTCCTCCCCTATTGTCTTTCTATTGCAAATAAAGGGCCCAATATATGTCTTGATCATGAATTTGGAATTATTCTTAGCTTATACAAAATGAAACTCATCTACATTCAGCATCTGTTTGATATACACAAGAGAAAAAAATCCTCATGGGGAGGAATTTTGGGAGCTTATAGGGAGAAATATCACACCCATAGACTCTTATCTCAGTATAATTCTAATTCAAGTACTATTCTTATGTCTTGGCATCATCTTACAAATGAAGTATCCTTTTTATGTCTTCACCTATCCCGGGTTCAGTTGCACTGCTCAGAACACTCATAGTTGGATGAAAAAACAGTTCAATGAACTGTTTGTAAGAAAATTCCTTCTATTCTTTCATCACCAAAGATATCTAGAAGATGACTGATTGTTGTTTACCTTCTTCATCAAGCTTCTGCATGAAAATTTGAATCTATCTGCTTGATAATACACAAACATATATACTAAAATAGAAGAGTATTTAAACACCTCTTCAGCGTGAAACTTGAGAAATTGATCATGGATTATGTCTGCCGGGATTTCACTGAAATTGAAAATGATTGATGGTTTGGTGTATGTGGAAAAGATAGAGAGGAAGCCTAAAATGGGTTCATCTACCCACTGATAATAATACTAGCCAAGGATGTATTTAATGTGTTATCACAAAATTTCACCTGATAGGTTGTTATTCAGACAATCTCATGTAATTGTTTCAAATCAATATTTTGACTAAAGCTTAGCCTCTTCAATCTAAGAGGGTTCTCTCAAAGGGTTAATGATATTGAATAAAAATGTATTTAGATGACTAACTCTACTTGGAAAACAATTTGATTATGATGAGTGTAGGTTGAAAATAGTATCAGTATGAAAACATTGGGCTTATGGATTCAACACTTTCAGTGATTCAATAGTGAGTTCACTTGACATGGAAGTTGAGGCAGGTAAAAGTTTTCAGCAGTAGTACATACACACATGAAACAAGAAAATACACAGTCAATTCATCTATAAAGGAAGTCAGAGCATTACATGAATGAATTCTTATTATTAAAGATGAAAACCACTGCAAATGATACACATAAAAGATATATATAAGATAGGCAGACACAAAAAACTAATTCATAATCACAGGTTGGTCAAGAAACAAGTATTTATATTACTGAAACAGTCAAATTACATAAAGTTGCAGTTTTTCCAAAAAATCTCCAACCCTTGACAAATTTGACTCTCTTCCCTTTAATAGACTTGTTACATCATCAGATGATCTACCTCTTGGCTAGATTCATCGAATTTTTTCCTAATGACACCTTGCATAATGATAAAACATCTATTTAATGAGAAATTGAAAACTATCCTAATTGACAGTCCTTTTCCTAATAGGAATCAAACTGTTCATTATTACATTTAACAACCTTATCTCTAACAAAAAATACATATTTTGACAAATATGTTTTCACATGTTCGAATAGGGGTGATGGGACTCATCACTACATAACCTCTTAATTGACCTCCTCTAAAACTAGAAAGAAAACCCTATTTTTTAGGCAAACTGGTCTTCATCTTCAATGAATGCTTTGGTTGGTAGTTTGTTTTCATTTCGTGGTATTTTAGTGTTGGATAACTGTTGTCATGGTCCTTTAACACTTTGATAGAATCTAGTTGTCCAAATATGCCCAAAAACCTGCTTAAAAAACTCCAACATAGTACGCTACGAAAGTAAGACAGTTTCGTAGCATACTTTCGTAGCGCTGCAAAAATGCCCTTTTCCATCATCCTTTTTTATTCTTTATTTCTTCATGGTGTTCATTTTTCCTTGATACATCTCCGATACAAATTTCACCGCTTGAAAGCTTTCAAAATTGGTTCAAAAATAAAAAAGAAAGCTACAGTAGTTTCATAGCATTTTGTTGTTTTTTAAGCCCAGACACGCTACGAAACTGCCAAAAACAGTAAAAAACCAGAATTTTGTGTAACTGCAAAACTCTGCCTTCTAAGTGCAAAAACTCAGTTTTTAACATGCCATTAGTCTTCAAAACCATAAACCAGCTTACACTATGACTCTTGAGGGGTTTCTTCCTCATTGATAATGAGTTGAGAAATTGGCTCCTCAGCTACTGTCATTTTAAGGCCTTTTTTCTCTAACTCCTCATGAATTAGCTCAAGTTGCTCCTGGAGGTCCTTAACTTGATCTTTAAAATTTCTATTGGTGGATTTCAAATGTGTCTTAATCCTCCTAACATGTTTGGCCTCTTTCCTCAATTGAATGGTCCATTTGATAAGTTGTTGTGTATTATCCAAAGGCTTGGAAACACTGTCAACCTATTCTTCCCAAATTGCCTTCATCTTTTCAAACTAAATATTCTCTACATTGTGTTTCCTTGATTCTTTTCTCATAACAGGAATTTCATGATTGGATAACTTCAATTTTTCGTCAAGGATTTGAAACTCTGTTTTTTCGATCACCTTCTCTTTCCCTTTCTTTGATTTGCTAATTGTATCTTTCTCCACAGGTGATTAAAGGTCAATGATATCTTGTGGTGGCTGGACTGTGTCAGTAGGTGGATGAACCTCTTTACTGCTCTCTAATAGCTTCCTAGCATGCATTGTCATAGGCTTTCTTGCTTGGAACAGAAAACCTGCATCTTCTCCTTCAAATTCTATTTCTTTGCAAATTTAGCCTTTTTTAGCTTCTGTCCACCTTCCTCTATGTCTTCAGCCTCGACTATAGGAGTTTCTTCTAGATTTACTTTAACTTATGCTCTGTATTCTATAACCATTATTTTCTCTTCTAAGGCCACTGTTTGGCTCCTTTTCTTCCTTTTAGTTCCTTGTTTACTCACAACTTGTTTTTGTTTTGTAGGTTTGACCACTTTTGACTTCTGTTTTGCAGGTGGTACATTTGGTGTATCAAAACTCTGCAATTGCTCTGTTTCCATCATGATTGGCTCACTTTTTTCTAATCTTGCAGGTTCACTTGGTTCTGCTACCAATGGTTCACTCTGTTATGCTACTAATGGTGATGGAATTCTTCTAGTTTTAGGAGTTCTTGAAGGAGAAAGAGCATCCAACTCAACACCACTAACAAACAAAAATTAAGACCAGTCTCTGCCTAGCCTTTCAAGTTCATATAAAACCAGTAGTTTCATTTAACCATGATGAAACAAGGAAGTGTCACTCCCTTCAGATTTTACTTGGACCTTATCTTCCATTTTTGACAAACTTTTATGTAAATAGAAAGGTAGATCGAGGGAAATATTACCAGTAAAGTGTAGAAGTAGCTTGAAATGATATGAGTAGAATTTATGGTATCTCCCTTCACAAGTAAAATACTTTTGGATGAGGAGCAACAATTTGAGTAGTTTTCCTTCATGCAGCTCCTTGGAATGGCATTGGTGAGATCCATTTCATTGTTTTCAGGCTTCATAAACTCTTTGCACTACTCCATGTTGAACTTGAAACCTTTGAACCATTTCTCTTGTCCCCTTGGAATCCCTGTAGCTGCTACAATAACCTCTGGTGTGATGGAAATATTAAGCATTCCCACTTTGGTGGCTATTCCATTGAAGTTTAAAGAAAACTCTTTGGAAACCTGTACATGGCAGCATTGTAGTTTCTCACAAAACTGTAAGAAACCTGTCCTTCTAAAGACTTCCATAGTTGTTGAGTCTTCATTTATCAAATTCATATCTGCTGGTTCATATTGTAGTGCTCAACTTAGTGTTCCTAAATTGAGGTCATAAATTGTCAACCAGGGCTAGTAAACTGCTGAAGTGAGGTGCAATATATGTGCCTAGGTATCTGTTTCTCACTACGTTGTGTTTAGTGTTTTTCTGATGTTTTTGGTTTTATGGTTTTATGTTAAAAATGAAAAGAAATAAGTGTTGGTAAAGAGAAGTGGATGGTTACACTAAAACATAGCAAAACCTATTCTAAACTATGTATGGCACTAAAGAACAGAAAATGCAAAGCTTGATAATGACTCATAGCAAGGAAATAAATCACAACATGAACTCAATAACTCATAACATGAACTCATCCAATTCATTCACTAGAAATATGTTGGAATAGCTTAAGAAAAGGACAAGTTTAGTGAAAATGAGGTTCTCCTAAGTAAAAAATCATCTTACAATATTACAAAGAATCTCATCCATGGCTAGAAGTTTATTGGAACACAATTGGAAAATATTATTTGTAGCACAATAAGATTTCTACTCTGAATTATCTTGTAATGCTAAGATCAATCCATTCTGTAGCCCAACCTGTCACTACTAAGCCTCATTCGAAAGTTAGAGATTTTCTAGAATAGTTTTTGGAAAAAAGGCTTATTTGTGAAATTGCAAAAGATTGCAGAACAATCAGGGCCTTAAACTGATATCACTAATTCCTATCCATATAATGATGCATTAATAGAAAGTCAGAACAAGAGTAGTTTGTAAACAATGAAGGCTGTGAAGTCTAATTTTGACAGTTAATACAACTTAAAGAACAATGGATAACACTGAACTAAAATGCAATTGATCAAACTTGAAACACAGTGACCACAACTAAACTAGAATGCCATTATCCTAACTTGAAATATAGTGAACTGGAACTGAACTAGAATGCCACTAATCTAACTTGAAATACAGTGAACAGAGTTGAACTAGACTGCCATTATCAAACTTGAAATACAGTGACAAAATTAAACTAGAGTGACATCTACCTCCGTAGTATTTCAACTGAGCTAAAATGCAACTAATTCTGTGAAATACTACAGCCCTATCTCGTTCAATATGAGTGATATTTTGGAATAGTTTGTAAAAACAAGTCTGGTTGTATCTTTCAATGCAAATAAGCATAAAACATAAAGTTTCGAAAAAAAAATGCAATTAACTCCTAAAATACTATAGTTGTATCTCATCCAATGTTAGTGGTATTTTGGAATAGTTTGTAAGGATAAGACTGACTGTGGCATCCACTGCAAGTAAGTATAAGAACACAAAGTTCAGAAATTTGATTAAACTAGGAATGAAACAAGGCTAAGTTACTTATCTAAACCATATGAACAAAGCTTCTCAGGTAGCAGGGGCCCTTGACCACCGGATTAGCATGCAAATCTACTCAAGATTGACACAGCTCTTGCAATAAAGTGATGCTTCTTTCATTAAAGGAGAAATTCTTCAAAAAACAGAGTATTACGGTCTTTTGAGATCTAGCAACAAAACAAAATCTAGCTAGTTGTTTCTTGGTCTCCCGAGCCATACTTATAACAAAATTACATAACTGTCTTTGAGATAAAACAGGAAAAAATGTCTTTCCAAACTAAAATCAAACTAGAACTCTGGTGGTGGTCTCGTACTATGATTAAGGACATCTATACAGTCCTTGTCCTATTAGAAGTCTATCTCCTAGTTTTGGTTTCCCACGTGCATAACCACCTGTAGACTCGAGCTCAGACTTCATGGAGAGAAAGAAATGATGGGGGAGTCACTGTGGAATACGACCATATGCATTTTTCCTTGAGGTGACACCTGGAACCTGTGTAAACATGAAGATAGCTGCGAAATAGGCGACTGGCTACAGAATGACTGCGTTCTGTAGCCGAGTCTAGTCAAAAATTGCTACAATAACAAAATCATGAAAACATAGCAAGTTAGTCATTATATACATTCTTAAAGTAATCCTAATCAATCCTATTGATCATTTAAGCCTGTAATTGATGAGGGACAAAGGAAATGAAGTGAAATGTGGTGGAAAAGAAGGACATCTTTGGGGCTCAACACATATATCAAACATTGGCCACCCTTATTTGTCCTTATTTTTTCTGCCATGGTTTCTTTAATGTCTTCATACCCTCGCTTGATAGTGTGCAACCTCACTTGATATTTTGCAGCCTTGCTTGATAGTACTCAATGTAAACCTTTGAAAACACCAGCCACAGCTTTGGCTTAATGCAATAGCTCTCCAGAGCTCGATATCACACAAAGAAGGAATGAGAAATGAGAAATTACTAAATTAGGAAAGATTTTAAAGTTTTTATGTCTTCTCATGATACAATGATGACTCATACATACCTAAACTAGTGATGATGACTTCAGACCTGACCATGTACCTTGGTTTTATCCCTCCATGACTCGAATGGTATCTAAATTACCCTTTCCCAATGATATTTTGACACCTAACAGCTAATCTGACAAGATATACAGAAAACCGTGCTTTTGTAGCGTATTTGGTGTAAATTTGGGTGTTTTCACTACGAAACTATCAGCAATTTCGTAGCGAAAAGTGACATTTCTCAGTGTATTTCGCTACGAAACTCTGGTTTCTTGGCTAGAATGTCATTTTCGGTACAAAAACCTTGGGAATTGAAATATGTCAGAAAATAATGAGTGATATGACATGAGGGGATTTGAAAATGAGTGGGTTTAGACCGTAGGGTAAATGGTGTGCCCAAGTGGTACACCAAAGAACCAATAGTTCCTGTAATGCTATCCATCTTCTTGAAAACGAAAAAAAAATTGAAACTTGTCAAGGTTTTTCTTCAAATTGTAATGGCCTTCACCTCGAGCTCAAGCTTGATGATTCATCTTGTCATTATTAGCAGAAAAAAACATAAAATGGAAGATATATGATTGAATGAATGATCAGCATATTTTAAGAAGAGTAGTGCTTCAAAAACCTACCATACACAGGTCCTCTAGCACATGGTTGTCCATACATCTGCTGCAAAATGTAAGTGTTTTTCCCATGGAATGAAGCTACTTTGAATGGACCCTTCCAAATGTTTTCAAACTTACCATGTTTTCCCTTCTCTTCAATCCTGGCCTCCCATTTCAAAACCACATCTTGGATTTGAAAATATTCTTCCTTGACCTTCTTGTCAAATGTCTTCTTAATTCTATTTTGAGATTGTTGATTACTGTTATAAACCTCCTCCCTCTTCTGTTGCAAATCTATCAGCTGATTGATCCTTCTCTAAATTTCATTTGGCTCCTCCTCCAATCCTTGTAGTAGCTCCATGACAGACACTCCTAAGGATGTAGTAAAGATAGCTTCAACCCAATATATCAACTCACAAGGTGAAGTTCCAGTTGACCTCTTTGTGCACACTCTATTAGCCCGCAGAGCATACTTCAGCTTCAAATGCCATGACTTCTTATTTCCTTACAATACCTTCTTAATAATCCTCACAATGCTCTTGTTAGAAGATTCAGCAAGAAAATTTCCTTATGGATAATATGCATAGAATGCCAAGTGAAATGTGCTAGATGACAAAAACTAATTAGCTTCTCAGATTTAAATGCCTATGCATTATCTATGATGATCTTCATAGGGTAGCCAAATCTAGACAATATATTGTTTTCCAAAAAGGAAATGATAACAGAATCATTTTCTTACCTAGTTGGGATTGCTTCAATCCATTTGGTGAAATAGTCAATTGTTGTCAGAATATAGCGATGCTGACCTGAAGATGATGGATGAATCTCACCAATAAAATCTAGCCCACACTATTGAAATGGTGCCTCAACATAGATAGGCATCAAAGGTAAAGGTACAAGCTTCTTCTTACCATCAAACATCTGGTATTCATGGTAGGCAGCAATATTTTTGTACACATCTTTAAAAATTGTAGGCCAATAATACCCTCCTCTGAGAATCTTGTGTGTTGTAGCCTTCCAATAATGATGACCTCCACAATCTCCTTTGTGGAACTTCTAAATCACTTTATTAGCCTCCTCTTCCATGAAACAATTCAACAAAATACCACCGGTATCCTTCCAATACAATTTTTTGTTGATGATGCAATACCTCAAGGAATTTAACTTCATAAATATTGCCTTGGACTTTGTTAGCTCAGGAGGTGCTCTATGATGATGTAATACAAAAACTATGTCCTTGTACCAATCTGAAATGATGTACTTTTCTTCAATGGGGATCAACTCTTCCTCTTCAACTAAAATTTCTGAAATTTCTGCAATTAAATTCATGTCAATATAGTCAAATTTTGACTGTGCCATCAGCTTTGCTAGACCTTTTCCTTTGACCAATTTTGTGGGCTTGATCTCTATATCATATTCCAGCAAGTTAGAAATCCATTTCCCCCTCTGACCATCAAGATCAACTTGATTTAGGATGTCTTTCACAACATCATTAGGAACAAAAGCTATAATATGAGAATGCAGAGTGTAAATTTTGAAATCATTGATGGCCTTAACCAAGGCATAAGCTTGCTTCTCTAAGATGTTTTACTTCAGCTCTGAATTAGCTAATTTCCTACTAAAAATGAAATGGGCTGCTCAGTACCTTGTTGTCCTCTCTACAAAAAAAATCCAGCAATTGTATTTTCTGATGCAAAGGTAAAAACCAGAATTTTTTTTGAGAAATCTAGGTTGTTCAACACTAGTGCTTGGGTGAGTGTCTTTTTTATCTCCTAAAATGAGTGCTTTGCTTCTGCTATCCACTCAATGTCAGCTCCTTTCTTTAGCATCCTTGTTATTTCCTTTACAATCTTAGCAAAATTAGGAATAAACCTCCTCACAAAATTTACCTTTCCAAGAAAAGACTGAATCTCCTTTCTGCTTCTAGGAAAATCCACTTTCTGAATTGCATTGACCCTGTTTGGATCAATCTTAATCCCATATTTAGAAATAATATTTTCCAAGTAATTTACCTGAAGTTAAAGAAAAAATAATTTTGTTGGGATTGAGAGAAATACCAAACCTTCTACACTTGAGCAGAATTCTTTCAAGGTGCTTCAAATGATGTTCTTCCCTCCTTGAGAAGATTGTTATGTCATATAAATAGACAACCACAATCTTGTCCTTATCCTCAGCAAAAGTAATGTCCATTTCTCTCTGAAAAGTAGCTCCTACATTCATCAGACCAAAGGAAATCTTGGCATACATGAATGTGCCCCATGGTGTGGTAAAGGTTGTTTTTTTCCTGATCTTCCAGATGCACAAGTATCTGATTGTATCCTAAAAAACCATCAAGCATAGACATCGTTTGGGAACCAACAATGTTCTACGAAATTTGATCCATCTTTGGGAGAGGGTAATTGTCCTTCAGAGAGGCTTTGTTCAAGTTTCTGAAGTCAATGCATATTCTGATTTCTCCACTCTTTTTATCTGACCAGAACCAAGTTTGCAAGACACTTTGAGAATCTGATTGGAACAATTATTTTGGCATCAAAGGGTTTCCTGATTTCCTTCTCAATCAAAGGCATGAGAAGTGGATTAATCCTCCTCAACTTTTGCTTGAAAGGCTTTTCATTTTCTTTAATGGGAATGGTATGCTGAATGATAGTAGGGTCATACTTCTTCAAATTAGCAGCAAAAACATCTATGAACCTTTTCACCATCTCAATATATTTGTGCTTCATATCAACTGAAAGAAACTTTGAAAGCTTAATCATTTTTGGCATAGCTACTTTACCAAGGTTACAACTCTCTACTTCTTCATCATCAGCTTGTATCCTAGGATATTTGAACACATCATTCTAATCAAAAAGCTTCTCAAGGGGTATGAGGCCTTTGGGTATAAAGTTATTCTTCAGCTGTGATACTTCAAAATTTCCCTTAGATTTAGCAAGCATGTTATGTTGATCTACTTGTATATTTCAAACTCTTCTTTCAGCTCAATAAAGTTCTTTACTTGTTGGTCATCCTCAAAGACTTGCCAATAGATAATGTTATCAGGGATAGTCTATGGTGAACCTCAACCTCATATTTTTTAGTGAAATGTAATGGAATGATGAAAAGACTTGCAGAGATAGCTAGGGAGTCAACAATGGAGTTTTGATCCCTAGTCTTAACAATGAATGAATGTTCTTGGAAATTTTCCAACATGTCCACGACTAAATTTCTGTATGCCCTCATTCTCACATCCTTTATTTGATACACACCTTCAACTTTTTTAATGATTAATTCAGAATCTCCACAAACTTAAATATTTTGAGCGCCCATTATTTTCAAAACTTCTAAGCCCAAAATCAAAGATTCATACTCAGCCATGTTATTTGTGCAATAAAAAATCATTTTGTAAGAAAAAAAACTTACTTTCATCATCTGGAATTGTGATCCAAATTCCTGCTCCTGCCCCCTCTCTTCTTGTTGATCCATCAAAGTGCAACAACCACCAACCTTCCACCTTCTCCTCACTGATTTGTTGATCTTCTGCTTGCTGATTTTCTATCTGCTGAACTACAAATTGCTGATTTTCTGCCTTCTTTTCATGCTCTGCTTCATCAGTCAACTCATTGAAAAGAATAGCAGATCCAAATTCAATATCAAGAGCATAAATTTGAAAGTTCTGAGGTTTATCTTTACTACTCACCATGTAATCCATTATTGTTTCTCTATAAAGTCTCCTTTTCTCACCAAAAACAGGAAGGTGGCATAATTTAGGTCCATCTACATTGTACCTTTTATTTTTGCTGCCCATGTCCTTTATAATAGCATGCCAAACTTTGGTGGAATGTCTGCTACCACAATTTCCATGACCACTGTCTTGGCAAGGTCTTCTGTAAGACCAACAACAACATCCTTAATTAAACCAATGCACTGAACTCTTTTTGAATCAAAAGAAAAAAAATCCTTATATGGTCTATTAATTTCCAACCTCATCCTCTCCATGATTACTTTGGGCATAAGATTGTGAGAGGACCCTAAATCCAACATGGCAATATGCAATGTCATGTCATGAATGCTAAGGCTGACATAAAAAGGAGGCCCCTCCTCATTCTGTTCATCTTCTAATCTTGGACCCAAGTATATGGTTGGATGATATTCTTGACTATTTAAGATATCAGCAGCTCATGGTTGTGAATTCATCATTTTCACAATGTTACTTTTGTATTCATTTACCTTAGGAATTTCTCCAAAAAGTACTGGTATTTTGATCTTAGAAATTTCACTCTCCAAACTAAAAACAGAAGCATATTTTTCATTTTCTTTGATAGGAGGATGAGGTCGTGTATCTTTCTTAACCTCAATAGCTTTAGGGACATCTTTCTTAGACTTTGTTTTATTTGCAATAATTGGCACATTTCTGTTTCTGAGGTTGTATTGTTTCTGCATCTCAAATATTGCATGTTGATATCCCTTAAAATAATGAGATGGTTTCTCACCCTTGTTTACTTCATGGCTTGATTCGTTTGTTCCTCCTTAGTCAAGAATATTCCAGACATGTATTCATCTAGACAATGAATGGGTTCTTCTGGAATTTCAGGTTCATCATCTTCATCAACTAAGTTCTGCTGAAAAGGAGGTCTCACTGGAGGGTCAGGCTATTGATTTTTTTTTTCCCTTGGCCTTTGCTAGTTTTGAGGTCTTCTGAATTGAGGATTTCTAAATTGAGGCTCATTTTGTGTAGGAGGAGCAGAGGCATTCCCAAGGGAAATCCTATCCATGAATTTTTCCATTGTCTTCGTCATGGAATCAAATTTGTCATCAGAGGTGGAAGGCTTATCTTCTTCTTTCAACTTAGTCTTACCCATCTTATAATTTTTTGCCGCTATCATATTGACCTCCACCTTCACTACATCATTCTGAATTTCAGCAAGTGAAGGGGATTCTCTCTCTCTCAACAGTATAGAAAATTCATAATCAAAAGCTTCAGCATATCTCATTTGAGCTAAGGCTTGTGGAGGTTTTAAATGGGCATGGATAGAATCATAAGCTTTGTTAAATATTTTTGAAAATTTTTGGACAGTTTCATCAACAACTCTTCTCAAACTATTGTACTCAGTGAGGGCTTGTACAGGGTTGGTTCTATTTCTCCATTTCTTCAAAAAGCTATCTTCAATTTCATTCCAATTATGAATGCTTCGTGCAGTAAGGGCTTTGAACCACTTCCTAACTTCACCAATATAGCTCTGAGCAAACAATCTCATCTTGACATCCTCATGGTCAATCTCCTCCCTATCTATAAAGTCATTAAACTGGTCTACATGCTCTTCAGCTATAATCTCTTCATCACTTCCCCAAGTTTTGATTCTAGCGGAGTATTTTATAGGAAGGGCATGTAGGAAAATTGAAAGAACAAGGGGGGCATACCTAGCAGGTGCAGTAGGTGGAGGAGGTACATTTCCTGCCATGATGAATGAGACTATGGTATTTTTAGGGACAACAGTAGTAGAGGAAGAGGAACTGTTAGGAGGAGGACTATTTGGTCTTTTTTGTCCAGTGACAATCGAACTCCAATCACGAAGATGAACACCAGTTTTACTTCTTAGAAAAATTTCAAAAGGGTCAAGCTCCTTCAACCTTGTTACACCATTTTTTGGTCATCTAATCCATTATTATTAGATGGACCCAAGTACAGAAAGTAAGACCAATTTTACCCAAGTAAAATCGCATTCACTATGAAAAATAACTTAGTAAACCACTTTTATTAAGTTGTTTATGGTCTAAACAGGAAACCCCATAAGGAAATATTTAAATAAATATAAATTTGTTTGATTTTCCTCAAGAAATAAATAGTTTTGGTTTTTAAACTTTTGTGGTGATCATTTTTTAAGATGCTTTCCGGATTATCCACAGTATTGAGGAACATGTGTCGATGTTTCGAACCCCAACTGGGATCCATCATCAGGAAATTTTAGAATGATGATGGATCCTAGTTGGGGTTTGAAACGTCGACACATGTTCCTCAATACTGTGGATAATCTGGAAAGCATCTTAAATAATTAGTTAAACGGTAGTTTAATTAATATTTCTGGTTATATTTAACCCAAAACAAGGAAATTAATTAGATAAATCATTATTTAGCTTATTATTTTCTAAGAATAATTGTTTAAATCTTATTTAAATAATATTCTTTGTTAAATATGACTAATTCACCCTTAAATAATTAAGTAAATCATTATTTATTTTATTAGTACTCAACCATATCCTTAAAATAATAAATAAATCATTTATTTATTTATTATTACTTAATCACATTCTTAAAATGATAAATAAATCATTTATTTATTTATTATTTACAAATAAGGGGATTTGACTCAAATCAAATTCCTTTTCCCTCCAACAAATATAATAAAATATTCCATAAAAGTTGGATCTAGATTTGGTTAATAATATTTTAATTATGCACCAATCTCTAGACTAACTCAATATTTTGTTATAAATATAAGGGTTTTCCCATTCATTTGTCACCTTTTGTTGCCTAAATATCACTTTGGATCTCAACTATTGGTCTGGCTATTGATCCATTATCATAGCCATATTTTTCCATTTTTGTCTGGGTTTTCTACACCATCAAGAGAGAGGAATTCTAAATCTAAAGTGCTGAGGACTTACAAGAACCCATCCCATTGAGGAGAACAGGGAACACCCTCTTGTGTTTTCCTCCCAGGTGCCATTAATAAAAATTTCATTGGATATATTCTTGTCTTATCTATTGGATCTATGGAGTAAATCTTATTTTTCTACTGTTTAATGTCTTCTAATGCATAGATCTAGATTTTTGCAGCATTTGTCTTGATCATCTAATTGTAGATCTGAAGATATTAGCAGTCATTTCTGCTATTAGGGCTATAAGTTATGCGTGGATAAAGTGGTATTTTTTCATACACTTCGAATAAACATTCATGCTAACAACTAGCGACTCCACACGGGTTTACCTTTACAACCGCTGTCGTTTTTTTTATCCTTGCATATCCAACTGCTTCAAACCCTAGGATTTCTCTTCAGCCCCTTGTTTTTCTTATTCTTGATGTTGTTTTTAATCCATAAAACCCTAAAACGATAAAAATTCTAACTTCCACGTGTTTTTGGACCCATTGCACTGGTGACAGACATCAGCCGCAGCTGAGACGACAAATTTTTCTGAAACCTACCGTCAAGAGTGTCAGAATTGTAGGTTGCACTTGTATGCCCAAAACCTATGACTTGGACCTCTAGGGCAAACTTTACAACCCAAAAAGTGCGACCTCTACTGAAAACAGACCAAAAACTACGACCTGGACTTTCTGTAGGGATTTTTCTGAAAGTTTTCTAGGTTTTGCTGAGCCTCTGTTCAGGGTTATCTCACCTCCGTCTTTGCCCGTTTTGGACCTGTACTTGTTTTGTTTCACTCAACTAAGTGGGAACCTAGCCCCCTAGGGCTTCAATACCATCCACTTTTTGTGGAAGAGTGTTTTTTGTTGCGGGTTGTCTGAAATTTGAGAGTCTTCAGCCATTTTTTTACATCTAATACCTCATCTTCATATCCACTTCAGATCGGCTTGTTATCCATCAAAATCTTCCCATGTAGCTTTTTTTGGGTTTTCCATGATGGGGCACTCCACTTCCCTCCTGGAGATAGCCTTTCGCCACCTCTTTTTAAAGCAATCTTCCTCTGATTTGTTGTTGTTTTCTGCACCACTTTCCAGCAGATTTTGTCTTTTAGATCTTTGTCCCTCTTGACCCAAGATCTATTAGCCTTTTTTAGTGTGTTTAAATCAGTTTTTTTCTCACTTATAGACTAATTGTTGAGAGACCCACCTCCTTGCGTTTAGACTATTGCATTGTTTGCTGTTTATTTTTTGTTTTGCAGGCCTATATACTGTCATTTGCAGGTTTATTCACAGCTCTACAACACATTTTTTCTTTTCTCTACAAATGTTTGGGTTATAAAATTAAAATTTACACACTTTTACACACACACCCTAAGTGAAAAAGGTCTTGGTTAACACCGCCAAGAAAAGACTCTGAAACATTGAAATCAATTGATCCTGCACCTCTCTGCCCTTGTTTCGACATTGTAATCAGTTGATCCTGCACCTCCTTACCCTTGTCGGTCTCTTTTCCGTTGTGCCGTATTTTTGTCATCACCATTGCGCCACCAAGGCATTCATCCCGAATATTTCTTGGCCTTCATCCTCAGTTTCCGGTAGGGAGACTTACTCCTCTGCATAGGATTCGAGTTAGTCCTCAACCGAGTCCGCACTCCAACCCTTCTTCTGGTCCTTTGGGTTCTCCTTCTCATTCCGCCTTAGGTTCTCCCCCTGTCACCTTCACCATGTCTAGTGCAGGACCTAATACTGGTGGTAACCCCAGCCCTCCCGCCAGGAATACCACTAGTGGGACCGCAATGGACACTACCTTGGCTGCACCCTTGCTCCCTTTCATGGAAGGGATTAGCCTCCCTGACTTCGACCAGTTGATAAACGACCCTATACACCATGATGCTAGTTGGCCCGTTATGCCAACAAATCTCCCTTCAGACATCCCAAAGTTTGAAGGTCTTACTGGACAAGATCCCTTAAATCATGTTAGATATTTCCACATGTGGTGTTCGTCTAATTCCATTATCGATGACTCTTTCCATCTTCGGCTGTTCCTATGAATGCTCACTGGTGAAGCTTCTAAGTGGTATGTTGATCATGCCACTTCCTCTCATACCACCTTTGTGACTCTTGCCTGGGATTTTTTATCTTACTTCCAGCTTCCCATTCGTTATGACAATGGTATCAAAATTTTGACTTCTTTCTGTCAATCATCTGTGACTCACCTATCCGATCATGTATGGGAATGGCAGAGAAGAAAGAGCCTATGTCAATCCCCTACCTTCGAAGACTGTGTCTACATGGACTGGTTTCTTAGATCTCTCTTGCCTCCTATCAGGACAGATGTCGCATTGCATTTTCCTCAAACTGAAGAAGCCACCCTCCAAATGGCATTAAAATATGACCTGATCTATGCTCAGACAAGTTATGTTTATACCGTTCTACCTGATCTCCCCAGACCTGGTGGTGCCAACGCACTAGGGGCACCTTGTGCCGCCGATGGTATCGTTGGAGATCTCTCTCATCCATACACTCAACCTCCCATGGGTTATGGTTTTCTTGGGGGGGGAGGGGGGGGCAGCACCTCCCGCACTTTTCCCCCTCCTGGTAGCACGTATCCAGGATACAACATGCCTCCTCTTTTGGTCCAACCTCCTATTTACCACATTGTTACCCAACCCCCTTATTATCTGTATCTACAGCTTGGTGCTCCAGCTCCTCCAGCATCATCACCTTCGCCTCCCTCACCTTCTCAACCCTCGTAACAGCAGTCACCGCCCCCCCAAGCACAGGTGGATGCACAATAGGGATTTGTGGCTACCTAACCATCTAAAGGTCAAGTGGCCACTCAACCTCTTCCATCTGGTTCCCCTGATTACCAGATTCTCATGATGTCCTCTGATCAGCCTTCTGAACCTTCTTCTCCTGGCCCTTCACCTTCAGCTGGTACTCATGACCCCCTATACCCTCTTGGAATGGTTCCTCACCATCTTGGAGCCATCTTGCCTGGTCATTATCCCTTTGGTTAGATACCGTTCCTAGCTCTCCCACCAGGAGTGTACACAGTACCTGTTATGGCCACCCTCTCTCTTCCTAACCTAACCCTTGGGATTCCCGTCTGGTACCTCAATCCTCCAGCCGCTACCCCGCCCGGTCAACCAAAACCTTATCTTGCTTTGACCCCGGTCCAACTGATCCCTATGAATTCTCCCGTTGCAACAGTGCCTCATTCACCTCAACAGGAACCACCTCCCGTTGCGACTGCTTTGCGCAAGAAGGGCAAAGCTCGCAAGGGGGCATCAAAGGACAAGGCTGCCCCGACAAACCCTGCCCCTTTTTGACCTCCAAAGTGTACCATCTAGTGTGCTTTGTGTGATGTCGTTGGCCACGCCACCCATACTTGTCTGAAGCTGCCTCACCTTAATTCCATGGTCAATGAGACATTTCTGGAGTCTGATATCCCAGAGGTATATGTCACTATACCGGATTCAATCCCGAAACTCAAGTCTTTGCTCACAAATCACCCTTGTGCTTTGTGTGATTTCCATGGCCACTATACTCACCTATGTCCCCACCTTGAAGAGTACCACTCCTCCTTGGAAGCGGTTCGTCAGTTCGAGGCTAAGCGCAATGATTCCACCACTCCCGTATTTGCATATTTTGCTTCGGCAAAACCAGAGGACACGAATGCTCCCATTGACAATCCCCCTCATGATGTAGAGATGACAGAGCCTTTTCCCACCATTTTATACCTATCATCATCCATGAAACCCTTGGTAGAAGTCCCCTTGGAGACTTCCCCTGATGTTTCGCTTGACATCCCTTCAGCGATCACCCTGGGCTCAACATCGGTAGATCCTTTATCTGAATATTCGTCTGTCAACATTTGTGACGATGCGCATGTGAACCTCTCTTCTCAAGATGACGAGTCAGGTAGCTTCACCACGTCAGATGTTATCTCCTTCACCAATCACCCCATCCTCTATTACGATGACGACATTGTGGAAGCAGTCATCACCCCTGACTTTATCTATCCCCCCTTACATCGAACTCATGCATTAAAACCACATGCACCTTGTGGCCATTACATTGACACCCAATATTTGGGTAAGGGGGCACCCATATTTGAGAGACCAGGAGAAGCAATTCCCCACAACTCTCCTAGTGAATCTAGTCATGTCGACTCTAGCCCCATTATTCTTCCACATTTAGAAGAATCTCTAGAGTCCATATCACTTCAGATCACTCTAGGGATGATACCCCTCATCATTCCTTCATATTACATCAGAAACCCAATCTCATAGACATTGTGGTTGACCAAACTATGATTTTTTTGGGATAACATCAGTTCATTATCCCCAAGCCCTACCTTTGGGCTAGCAACACCATGTATGCCAACCCAGAAACTTAAAGTCCATTTGATTTGTATATGCAGTACCAAAAGAGATTTGTAATCATCTATTTCCTTTCTCAAACTGCATAACCATACCGAAAACAAGTGGCACACCACATCATTAAAATGTGTTTAGATCTCCCTTTTTCTAAATACATTTTGGCATGTCCTTAACATGCCCGGGGGCACCCATGCCCCTCAACCATGAAATCCTGGATCTCAACCCATAACAGCACTGAAACCCCCTTTCTCTGATAAGTCACACTTTCCAGGTCATTCCCTAGGACAGGTAGCAACTTTCTACCCAGTACCTCCTACCCAGTTCGCAGAACATACCCCAAGAAAGTGCGACCTAACCTGTTCATGAGTTCTGGGTACCTAAGCTGAACTTTAAATCCACTGAAATGAAAGAGTAGGATTAGGCTTCTTACCTACAACTGATAAATCTCAAATTCCAACGGTCAGTTTATCCGCTACAACTACCGCAAGATTTAAGGCCTCCTCTCCTCACGACATTCACCATAGTTCCACCAGAAAATAAGTGAATCTAGAAGGAAAATCCATTATTAAAAGAAAACCCCTGATTTTTCTTTCGCTTACTGCGACCAAAATGTAGCTAAGTTTGACGAACCGTATATACCATTGAAAAGATCTCACTAAGCCCTCAAATGGGTATCTATTATCTTTTTTGATTTGATAATTCACCAGGACACATTTTGTCCAAGAAGCGCCACTTCACCCCTCCTCAAAACCGAATTTCTTCACTTGCAACACTCGGACCAGGGGCATCATGTTGCCTCCATACTTGGCCACACTCGTGTCGAATTTCGTCATGAGCTACCATCTTGTACTCATGCTTTTAGGGTCCCCATTGGACCCCTTTTCTGTGTGGCAGCACCATTGAGTCACCCTTGTTTAGAGCATCCGAGTTGAGTCATCATAGTTTTCATCAAGTCTATCCCGCTATAGTCCTTCATCCTTCATTACTTGGTCCCTCTCTCGTGTCACACATTATGACCTCCAGTTCCACTGTCCCCTATCCCTCATAATATTGCGTCAGTTGTTGTCGGGTCATCCATGCCATTTATTCTCTAACAAGGGAAGTCGTTCATTCACTACTCAATCTCCCCCATTTCATCATCATCATTGGTGTCAGTCTATCAATCACTCTACTATTTTCTCTTGTGCCTTAGTTGAGGATCCCTTATTGCCTCACCTATGGTGGAACTCCTTCTATCGACCTCAACTCATTCATTCCAGAAGACAGGTCTAGAGGTCAGTGTACCTTGGTTCTAGCTTCCGCTCTTGTTTGGTGCCTCGGATCAGGCAAAGGGAATCCTTCTTGCCCTTTGACTTGATTGTTTCTCAACTCTAGCTCTTTTTAGCATGATCGAGATCCGTATACTCAATGGTTCAGTGATGCAGCAACTGACATCGACGATTCCCAGGTGTGTGTGAGATGTCTCAGCCCTCATGAGGGGGTGGCCCTATAGGTAGCCCCCCACACACTCGGATGACCTCTTCTTTCAGCCTTCAATGAAGCTCCATACATTTGATGATGTCGGCCTTCAACCACTTGCAGTGCCTTTTTGTTTGCATGTATCAGTCAGATTTTCAGAGCCATCTCCTGTGTTTAGGGGCATCTGGGTTGTATTTATATCTCATGTACTCAGATATTATTGTACGAGCCCTGGTTGTTATCCCAGGCACAATATGTATGTGGGATTCATTATCATGTTATTTATCTGGCTCATATTTATGCCAGCATATGTTTTATTATTTTGTTCCGTGGTTTTCCGGGTGCCTTATTGTTTGTACTATTGCCTCGGCGGGCATAGGTATGCCTCCCCCGCCGCCTATAGCAGGTACTCGCTCATCAAAAAGACTTGTCGCACCTGCAAGCCACCTCCTTAGGGTCTAGTTCTTTCAGCACTTTGGTCTACCTTACAATCCTCTCTCTTTGACTTCCCCTTTGTTGTCTAGTGATTGAGCTCTTACAACGTACTTCGGTCATACGATTAGCTCCTAACGCTCGCATGCTGGGGGGCAATCGGTTACACCATTTTTTGGTCATCTAATCCATTGTTATTAGATGGACCCAAGTACACCAAGTAAGACCAATTTTACCCCAAGTAAAATCGCATTCACTATGAAAAAATAACTTAGTAAACCACCTTTATTAAGTTGTTTATGGTCTAAACAGGAAACCCCATAAGGAAATATTAAATAAATATACATTTGTTTGATTTTCCTAAAGAAATAATTAGTTAAATAGTAGTTTAATTAATATTTCTGGTTATATTTAACCAAAAACAATGAAATTAATTAGATAAATCGTTATTTATCTTATTATTTTCTAAGAATAATTGTTTAAATATTATTTAAATAATATTCTTTGTTAAATATGACTAATTCACCCTTAAATAATTAAATAAATCATTATTTATTTGATTATTACTCAACCATATCCTTAAAATGATAAATAAATCATTTATTTATTTATTATTACTTAATCACATTCTTAAAATGATAAATAAATCATTTATTTATTTATTATTTACAAATAAGGGGATTTGACTCAAGTCAAATTCCTTTTCCCTCCAACAAATATTATAAAATATTCCATAAAAGTTGGATCTAGATTTGGTTAATAATATTTTAATTATGCACCAATCTCTAGACTAAGTCAACATTTTTTTATAAATAGAAGGGTTTTCCCATTCATTTATCACCTTTTGTTGCCTAAAGATCACTCTGGATCTCAACTCTTGGTCTGGCTATTGATCCATTATCATAGCCATATTTTTCCATTTTTGTCTGGGTTTTCTACACCATCAATAGAGAGGAATTATAAATCTGAAGTGCTAAGGACTTACAAGAACCCATCCCATTGAGTAGAAAAGGGAATGCCCTCTTGTGTTTTCCTCCCAGGTGCCATTAATAAAAATTTCATTAGATATATTCTTGTCTTGTCTATTGGATCTATGGAGTAAATCTTATTTTTCTACTTTTTAATGTCTTCTAATGCATAGATCTAGATTTTTGTAGCATTTGTCTTGATCATATAATTGCATATCTGAAGATATTAGCAGTCATTTCTACTATTAGGGCTATAAGTTATGCGTGGCTAAAGTGGTCTTTTTTCGTACACTTCGAATAAAGATTCATGCTAACAAACCTATTCAAAGACTCTTTTTCTAACAGTAACTCTAAAGTGACTACTTCCCAAAACTCTTCTTTATCTTTTTGTGTCACTAAGTCTGAGGTATCAATACCTCTCCTACGTAGGTCTAAGATAATTTCAGTTAATTATTTTCCACTTTCAGAACTAAACAAGACTTAATGAATTTTATCATCAGATACTTTGTCTTCGGGATTTCTTAAAAATTCAGAGGACAAGGATTTTGTATGTAATGGAGTGCCTGATATTGCAAAAATGCCTTGGCTGCCTCTAGAGATGGTGTTTGGATTTTCCACAATGGTAGGTGGAACTGGGTTAGGATTACTCCTCGTGTATCTCCTTCTCGAAGCCACCTTTGATCATATGAATATTGAATGGAGTCACCAAGGTAGATGCAGCCTCGAACAACTTCCTGAGCTCCTATTACCTTCAAAAGTTCAGCTTCAAAAGTTTGGGAAAGTATAATCTTCAGGCTCCCGGAAGACGCACCAAAATGTTATCACAAAATTGCACCTGATAGGTTGTTATTCAAACAATCTCATGTAACTGTTTCAAGCCAATATTTTTACTAAAGATTAGCCTCTTAAGTCTGAGAGGGCTCTCTCAAAGGGTTAATGATATTGAATAAAAATGTATTTAGATGGCTAACTCTACTTGGAAAACAACTTGCTTATGATGAGTGTAGGTTGAAAATAGTATCAGTATTCAAACATTGGGCTTATGGAGTCAACACTTTCAATGATTCAGTAGTGAGTTCACTTGAAATGGAAGCTGAGGCAGGTAAGAGTTTTTAGCAGTAGTACACACACACATGAAACATGAAACATGAAAATACACAGTCAATTCATCTATAAAGGAAGTCAAAGCATTACATGAATGAATTCTAAGTATCAAAGATGAAAACCACTGCAAATGATACACATAAAAGATATAGATAAGATAGGCAGGCACTAAAAACTCAATCATAATCTCAGGTTAGTCAAGAAACAAGTCTTTGTATTACTGAAACAGTCAAATTACATAAAGTTGTAGTTTTGCCAAAAAATCTCCAACCCTTGACAAATTTGACTCTCTACCCTTTAATAGACTTGTTACATCATCAGATGATATGCCTCCTAGCTAGATTCATCGAATTTTTTCTTAATGACACCTTGCATAACCATAAAACATCTATTTAATGAGAAATTGACAGTTTTGGTTTTCAAACTCATGCGGTGATCATTTTTAAGGAGCTTTTCAGATTATCCACATTGCTAGAGAACAAGTGTCGACGTTTCGAATCCCAACGGGGATCCATCATCGAGACAATTTTTGAATGATGATGGATCCCCATTGGGATTTGAAACCTCGACACTCGTTCTCTAGCAATGTGGATAATCCAGAAAGCTCCTTAAAAAATTGACAGCTATCCTAATTGACAGTCCTTTTCCTAATAGGACTCAAATTGTTCATTATTACATTTAACAACCTTATCTCTAACAATAATTACATATTTTGACAAATATTATTTCACATGTTCGAATAGGGGTGATGGGACTCATCACTACATAACCTCTTAATTGACCTCCTCTAAAACTGGAAACAAAACCCTTTTTTTAAGGCAAATTGGTCTTCATTTTCAATGAATGCTTTGGCTCGTAGTTTGTTTTCATTTTCTAGTATTTTAGTGTTGGATAACTGTTGTCATGGTCCTTAACACTTGGATAGTATCCAGCTGTCCAAAGATGACCAAAAACCTGCTTAAAAAACTCCAACACAGTACACTATGAAAGTAAGACAGTTTCGTAGCGTACTTTCGTAGCGCTGCAAAAATTCCCTTTTCCATCATATAAAACCAACAGTTTCATTAAACCATGATGAAACAATGAAGTGTCACTCCCTTTAGATTTTTCTTGGACCTTAGCTGCCATTTTTGACAAACTTCTATGTTAAGAGAAAGGCAGATCAAGGGAAATCTTACTAGTAAAGTGTAGAAGAAGCTTGAAATGATATGAGTAGACTTTATGGTATCTCCCTTCACAATTAAAATACTTTTGGATTATGAGCGGAAACTTTGAGTAGTTGTCCTTCATGCAGCTCCTTGGAATGGCATTGGTGAGATACATTTCATTGTTTTCAGGCTTCATAAACTCTTTGCACTGCTCCATGTTGAACTTGAAACCTTTGAACCATTTCTCTTCTCTCCTTGGAATCCCTGTAGCTGCTGCAATAACCTCTGGAGTGATGGAAATATTAAGAATTACCACTTTGGTGGTCGTTCCACTGAAGTTTAAAGCAAACTCTTTGGAAACATGTACATGGTAGCCTTGTAATTTCTCACAAAACTGTAATGAACCTATCCTTCTAAAGACTTCCACAGTTGTTGGGTCTTCATTTATCAAATTCATATCTGCTGGTTCATATCTTAGACATTGGCCACCCTTATTTGTCCTTCTTTTTTCTACCATGGTTTCTTTAATGTCTTCACAGCCTCGCTTGATAGTGTGCAGCCTCGCTTGATATTTTGCAACCTTGCTTGATAGTGCTCAATGTAAACCTTTGAAAACACTAGCCACAACTTTGGCTTAATGCAATAGCTCTCCATAGCTCGATATCACACAAAGAAGGAATGAGAAATGAGAAATGACTGAATTAGGAAAGATTTTTAAGTTTTGATGTCTTCTCATGACACAATGATGACTCATACATACCTAAAATGGTGATGATGACTTCAGACCTGACCATGTACCTTGGTTTTATCCCTCCATGACTTCAATGGTATCTAAATTACCCTTTCCCAATGATATTCTGACACCTAACAACTAATCTGACAAGACAAACATGAAACCGCACTTTCATAGCGTATCTAGTGTAAATTTGGGTGTTTTTGCTATGAAACTATCAGCAGTTTCATAGCGAAAAGTGGCATTTCTCAGTGTATTTCGCTACAAAACTGTGGTTTCTTGGCTAAAATGACATTTTTGGTACAGAAACCTTGGGAATTGAAATATGTCAGAAAAAAATGAGTGATATGACATGAGGAGATTTGAAAATAAGTGGGTTTAGACCTTAACATAAACTTAAACAAGAAAATTTTAAAATTTCCCTTGGCCAATAATATAAAAAATGAATCCTGCAACCCTACTTTTGACACATGAACCTATTTAACTGTGTCAAATGATGCTTCATTTTTTTGGGTGATAACAGTGGCTCCTCTTGAGATGGTGCACCCCAGTGGTACACCAAAGAACCAGTAGCTCCAGTGCTATTATCCATCTTCTTGAAAACGCAAAAAACTTTGAAACTTGTCAAGATTTTTCTTCAAACTATAATGGCCTTTACCTCGGGCTCAAGCTTGATGATTCAGCTTGTCATTATTAGCAAAAAAACACATAAAATGGAATACATACAATGGAATGAATGATCAACATATTTTAAGAAGAGTAGTGCTTCAAAAACATGCCATTGACAGGTCCTCCAGCACATGGTTGTCCATCCATATCCTACAAAATGTAATTGTTGTTCCCATGGAATGCAACTACTTTGAATGGACCCTTCCAAATGTTTTCAAACTTACCATGTTTTCCCTTCTCTTCAATCCTGGCCTTCCATTTCAAAACCACATCTTGGATTTGAAAATTTTCATCCTTGACCTTCTTGTTAAATCTCTTCTTGATTATGTTTTGAGATTACTAATTACTATTATAAACTTCCTCCCTCTTCTCTTGCAAAGCTATCAGCTGATTGATCCTTCTCTGAATTGCATTTGGCTCCTCCTCCAATCCTTGCAGTAGCTTCATGACAGGCACTCCTAAGGATGTAGGAAAGATAGCTTCAACCCCATGTACAAGCTCATAAGGTGAAGTTCCAATTGACCTCTTTGTGCACACTCTATTAGCCCACAGAGCATACTTCAGCTTCAAATGCCATGACTTCTTATTTTCCCGCAATACCTTCTTAATGATCCTCACAATGCTCTTATTAGAATATTCAACAATACCATTTCCTTGTGGATAATATGCAGTAGAATGCCCAAGTGAAATGTGATATTGATGAAAAAACTAATCAAATTCTTAGATTTAAATTCCTATGCATTATTAGTGATGATCTTCATAGGGTAGCCAAATCTAGACAATATATTATTTTCCAAAAATGAAATTATAACAGAATCATTTGCTTGCCTAGTTGGGATTGCTTCAATCCATTTGGTAAAATAGTCAGTTGTTGTTATAATCTAGCGATGCTGACCTGAAGATGATGGATGAATCTCACCAATAAAATCTAGCCCCCACTGCTAAAATGGCGCCTCAACATAGATAGGCATCAAAGGTAAAGGTACAAGCTTCTTCTTACCATAAAAAATCTAGCATTCATGGCAGGCAACAATATTTTTGTACACATATTTAAAAATTGTAGGCCAATAATACCTTGCTCTGAGAATCTTGTTTGTTGTAGCCTTCCAATAATGATGACCTCCACAATCTCCTTTGTGGAACTCCTCAATCACTTTATCAGCCTCCTCTTCCAGCAAAAAATTCAACAAAATACCATCGTATCCTTCCAATATAGATTTTTGTCAATGATGCATTGCCTCAATGACTTTAAATTCACAAATCTTGCCTTGGACTTTGTCAGCTCAAAAGGTGCTCTATGATGATTTAATACAAAAACTATGTCTTTGTACAAATCTGAAATGATGTACTTTTCTTCAATGGGGATCAACTCTTCCTCTTCATCTGAAATTTCTAAAATTTCTGCAATTAAATTCATGTCAAGACAGTCAAAGTTTGATTGTGCCATCAGCTTTGCTAGACCTTGTCCTTTGACCAATTTTGTGGGCTTGATCTCTATATCATATTCCAACAGGTTAGCAATCCATTTCCCCCTATTACCATCAAGATCAGCTTGAGTTAGGATGTCTTTCACAACAACATTAGGAGCAAAAGCTATAATATGAGAATGCAAATTGTAAATTTTGAAATCTTTGATGGCCTCAACCAAGGCATAAGCTTGCTTCTCTAAGATGTTGTACTTCAGCTCTGAATTAGCTAATGTCCTACTAAAAAATGAAATGGGTTGCTCAGTACCTTGTTGTCCTTTCTGCAACAAAACTCCAGCAATTGTATTTTCTGATGCAAAGGTAAAAACCAGAATTTCTTTTAAGAAATCTGGATTAATCAACACTGGTGCTTGGGTGAGTGCCTTTTCTATCTCCTCAAATGAGTGCTTTGCTTTTGTTTTCCACTTAATGTCAGATCCTTTCTTCAGCATCCTTGTTATGTCCTTTACAATCTCAGCAAAATTAGGAATAAACCTCCTCACAAAATTTACCTTTCCAAGAAAAGACTAAATATCCTTTCTGCTTCTAGGAAAATCCACTCCTTGAATTGCACTGACCCTGTTTGGATCAATATTAATCCCATCTTTAGAAATAATGTATCCAATTAATTTACATGAAGTTAAAGAAAAAATACTTTTGTTGGGATTGAGATAAATACCAAAACTTCTACACTTCAGCAGAATTCTTTCTAGTTGCTTCAAATGATATTCTTTTCTCCTTGAGAAGACTGTTATGTCATATAAATAGACAACCACCACGTTTTCCTTCTCCTCAGCAAAATAAATGTCCATTTCTCTCTGAAAGGTAGCTCCTACATTCATCATACCAAAGGGCATCTTGGCACACATGAATGTGCCCCATGGTGTGGTGAATGTTGTTTTTTCCTGATCTTTCGGATGCACAAGTATCTAATTGTAACCTGAAAAAACATCAAGCATAGACATCCTTTGGGAACCAACAATGTTCTGCAAAATTTGATCCATCTTTGGGAGAGGGTAATTGTCCTTCAGAGAGGCTTTGTTCAAGTTTCTGAAGTCAATGCATATTCTGATTTCTCCACTATTTTTTCTAACTGGAACCAAGTTTGCAAGCCACTTTGAGAATCTGATTGGAACAATGATTTTTGCATCAAAGAGTTTCTTGATTTCCTTCTCAATAAAAGGCATGAGAAGTGGATTAATCCTCCTCAAATTATGCTTGAAATTTTTTTATTTTTCTTTAATGGGAATGGTATGTTGAATGATAATAGGGTCGTACTTCTTCAAATCAGCATAACTCCAAGCAAAAACATCTATGAACCTTTTCATAATCTCTATATATATGTGCTTCATATCAAATGAAAGAAACTTTGAAAGCTTAATCATTTTTGGCATAGCTACTGTACCAAGGTTATAACTCTCTACCTCTTCATCATCATCTTGTATCCTAAGAGATTTGAACACATCATTCTGATCAAAAATCTTCTCAAGGGGTATGAGGCCTTTGGGTATAGATTTATTCTTTAGCTATAATACTTTAGAATTTCCCTTAGATTCAATAAGCATGTTTTGTTGATCTACTTGTATATTTTCAAACTCTTCTTTCAGCTCAATAAAATTCTTTAATTGTTGGTCATCCTCAAAGACTTGTCAATGGATAATGTTATCAGGGACAGCTAGTTTATGGCGAACCTCAACCTCATATTTTTCAGTGGAATGTAAGGGAATGATGAAAAGACTTGCAGAGACAGCTAGGGAATCAACAATGGATTTTTTATCCCTAGTCTTAACAATGAATGAATGTTCTTGAAAATTTTCCAACGTTTCCATGACCAAATTTCTGTATGCCCTCATTCTCACATCGTTTGTTTGATACATACCTTAAACTTGTTTAATGACTAATTCAGAATCTCCACAAACAAAAAATTTTTGAGCACCCATTCTTTTCAAAACTTCTAAGCCCAAAATCAAAGATTCATACTCAGCCATGTTATTTGTACAATCAAAATTCAATTTGTAAGAAAATAACTAACTTTCATCATCTGGACTTGTGATCCAAATTCCTGCTCTTGCCCCCTCTCTTCCTGCTGAATCATCAAAGTATAACAACCACCAACCTTCCGCCTTCTCCTCACTGATTTGTTGATCTTCTGATTGCTGATTTTATAAATGTTGAATTATAGATTGCTGATTTTCTGCCTTCTTTTCATGCTCTTCTTCATTAGTCAACTCATTGAAAAGAATAGTAGATCCAAGTTCAGTATCAAGAGCATAAATTGGAAAGTTCTAAGGTTTATCTTTACTACTCAACATGTAAGCCATTTTTGTTTCTCTATAAAGCCTCCTTTGCTCACCAAAAATAGGAATGGTGGCATAAGTTAGTTCCATCTGAATTGTACCTTTCATTTTTGCTGCCCATGACCTTGATAATAGCATACCAAACTTTAGTGGAATGTCTGCTACCACAATGTCCATGACCACTGTCTTGGCAGGGACTTGTGGTAGACCAACAACAACATCCTTAATTAAACCAATGCACTGAACTCTTTTTGAATCAAAAGAAAACAAATCCTTATATGGTCTAGTAATTTCCAACTGCATCCTCTCCATGATTACTTTGGGCATAATATTGTGAGAGGCCCATGAATCCAACATGGCATTATGCAATGTCACGTCATGAATGCTAAGGCTGACATAAAAAGGAGGCACCTCCTCATTCTGTTCATCTTCTAATCTTGGACCCAAGTATATGGTTGGATGATATTCTTGAATATTTAAGATATCAGCAACTCTTGGTTGTGAATTCAACATTTTCACAATCTTACTTCTGTATTCATTTAGCTTAAGAATATCTCCAAAAGGTACTAGTATTTTGATATTAAAAATTTCACTCTCCAAACTGAAAACAGAAGCAGATTTTTTAGTTTCTTTGATAGGAGGAGGAGGTGGTGTATCTTTCTTAATCTTAGCAGCTTTAGGGACATTTTTCTTAGGTTGTGTTTTATTTGCAGTAATTGGCACATTTCTTTTTCTGAGGTTGTATTGTTTATGCATCTCAAAGATTGCATGTTGATATCCCTTAAAATAATCAGATGGTTCCTCACCCTTGTTTACTTCATGGTCTGATTCATCATGTTCCTCCTTACTCAAGAATATTCATGACATGTCTTCATCTAGGCAATGGATGGACCCTTCTAGAATTTCAGGTTCATCATCTTCATCAACTAAGTTTTGCTGAAAAGGAGGTCTCGCTGGAGGTTCGGGCTATTGATTTCTGTTTTCCCTTGGCCTTTGCTGGTTTTGAGGTCTTTTGAATTGAGGATTTCTAAACTGAGGCTCGTGTTGTGCATGAGGAGCAGAGGAATTCCCAAGGGCAAGCCTATCCATCAATTTTTCCATTGTCTTCGTCATGGAACCAAATTTTTCATCAGAGGTGGAAGGATTATCTTCTTCTTTCAACTTAATCTTACCCATCTTGAACTTTTTTTCTGCTATCATATTCACCTCCACCTTCACTGTATCATTCTACATTTCAGCAAGTGAAGGGGATTCTCTCTCTCTCTCATCAATATAGAAAATTCATAATCAAAAGCTTCATCATATCTCATTTGAGCTAAGGCTTGTGGAGGTTTTAAATGGGCATGGATAGAATCATAAACTTTGTTAAATCTTTTTGAAAAAAATTGTACATTTTCATCAACAACTCTTCTCAAACTATTGTACTCAGTGAGGGCTTGTACAGGGTTGGTTCTATTTCCCCATTTCTTCAAAAATCTATCTTCAAGTTCATTCCAATTATGAAGGCTTCCTGCAGCAAGGGGTTTGAACCACTTCCTAACTTCAATAGTAAAGCTCTGGGAAAACAATCTCATCTTGACATCCTCATGGTCAACCTCCTCCCTGTCTATAAAATCATTAAATTGGTGTACATGCTCTTCAGTTGTAATATCTTCATCACTTCCCCAAGTTTTGATTCTAGCAGAGTATTTGCTAGGAAGGGCATGTAGGACAGCTAGAAGAAAAGGAGGGGCATATCTAGTAGGTGCAGCAGGTGAAGGAGGTACATTTCCTGCCATGATGAATGGGATTGTGGTATTTTTAGGGACAACAGTAGTAGAGGAAGAGGAAATTTTAGGACGAGGACTGTTTGGTCTTTGTTGTCTAGTGACAATTGAACTCCAATCAAAAAGAGGAACACCAGTTTTACTTCTTAGCAAAATTTCAAAAGGGTCAAGCTCATTCAACCTATTCAAAGACACTTTTTCTAACAGTAACTCTGAAGTGACTTCTTCCAAAAACTCTTCTTTATATTTTTGTGTCACTAAGTCTGAGGTATCAATACCTCTCCTATGTAGGTCTAAGATAATTTCAATTAATTTTTTTTCACTTTCAGACCTAAGCAAGACTTCCTGAATTTTATCATCAAATATTTTGTCTTCAAGAATTCTTAAAACTTCATAGGACAAGGATTTTGTATGTAATGGAGTACCTGATATTGAATAAATTCCTTGACTGCCTCTGGAGATGGTGTTTGGATGTAGGTGGATCTAGGTCAGGATTACTCCTCGTGTATCTCCTTCTCGAAGCCACCTTTGATCATATGAATATCGAATGGAGTCACCAAGGTATATGCATCCTTGAACAACTTCCTGAGCTCCTGCTACCTTCAGAAGTTCAACTTCAAAATTTTGGGAGAGTATAATCTTCAGGCTCCCGGCAAATGCAACAAAATTTTATCACAAAATTGCACCTGATAGGCTGCTATTCAGATAATCTCATGTAATTATTTCAAACCAATATTTTGACTGAAGCTTAGCCTCTTTATTCTAAGAGGGCTCTCTCAAAGGGTTAATGATATTGAATAAAAATGTATTTAGATGGCTAACTCTACTTGGAAAACAACTTGCTTATTATGAGTGTAGGTTGAAAATAGTATCAGTATGCAAACATTGGGCTTATGGAGTCAACACTTTCAGTGATTTAGTAGTGAGTTCACTTGACATGGAAGCTGAGGCAGGTAAGATTTTTTAGCAGTAGTACACACACACATGAAACATGAAAATACACAGTCAATTCATCTATAAAGGAAGTCAGAGCATTACATGAATTGATTCTGAGTATTAAAGATGAAAACCACTACAAATGATACACATAAAAGATATAGATAAGATAGGCAAGCACTAAAAATTCAATCAGAATCTCAAGTTGGTCAAGAAATAAGTCTCTATATTATTGAAACAGTAAAATTACATAAAGCTGCAGCTTTGTCAAAGAATCTCCAACCCTTGACAAATTCAACTCTCTTCCCTTTAATAGACTTTTTACATCATTAGATGATCTGCCTCCTGGCTAGATTCATTGAATTTTTTCCTAATAACACCTTGCATAACCCTAAAACATCTATTTAATGAGAAATTGACAGTCATTTTCCTAATAGGACTCAAACTATTCATTATTACATTTAACAACCTTATATCTAACAACAATTACATCTTTTGTCAAATATGATTTCACATGTTTGAATAGGGGTGATGGGACTCATCACTACAGAACCTCTTAATTGACCTCCACTAAAATTGGAAACAAAACCCTATTTTTTAGGAAAAATGGTCTTCATCTTCAACAAATGCTTTGGCTAGTAGTTTGTTTTAATTTCATGGTCTTTTAGTGTTGGATAAGTGTTTCCATGGTTCTTTAACACTTGGATAATATCCAGCTATCCAAAGATGCCCAAAAACCTGCTTAAAAAACTCCAACATAGTACGCTATGAAAGTAAGACAGTTTCGTAGCATACTTTCGTAGCGCTGCAAAAATGCCCTTTGCCATCATCCTTTTTTATTCTTTATTTCTTCATGGTGTTCATTCTGCCTTGATACATCTCCCATACAAATTTCACCTCTTGAAAGCTTTCAAAACTATTTCAAAAAGCAAAAATAAAGCTACATTAATTTCGTAGTGTTTTGTTGTCTTTCAAGCCCAGGCATGCTACGAAACTGCTGAAAAAAGTAAAAAATCTAGAATTTTGTGTAACTTCAAAAATCTGCTTTCTAAGTGAAAAAACTTAGTTTCTAACATGCCATTAGTATTCAAAACCATAAATCAGCTTACACTATGACTCTTGAGGGGTTTCTTCCTCATTGATAATGAGTTGAGCAATTGGCTCCTCAACTACTGTCATTTTAAGGCCTTTTTTCTCTAACTCCTCATGAATTGGTTCAAGTTGCTCCTGGAGGTCCTTAACTTGATCTTTCAAATTTCTATTGGTGGCTTTCAAATGTGTGTTCATCCTCCTGACATGTTTGGCCACTTTCCTCAATGGAATGGTCCATTTGATAAGCTACTGTGTATTATCCAAAGTCTTGGAAACACTGTCAACATGCTCTTCCAAAATTGCCTTCATCTTTTCAAACTGAATCTTCTCTACATTGTGTTTACTTGCTTATTTTTTCATAATAGAAATTTCATGATTGGCTAACTTCAATTGTTATTCAAGGAGTTGAAACTCTATTTTTTCCATCACCTTCTCTTTTTCTTTCTTTGATTTGCTAATTGTATCTTTCTCTACAGGTGATGAAAGGTCAATTATATCTTGTGGTGGTTGGACTGTGTCAGTAGGTGGATGAACCTCTTTAATACTCTCTAATAGCTTCCTATCATGCCTTGTCATGGGCTTTCTTGCTTGGAACATAAAACCTACATCTTCTCCTTCAAATTCTAATTTCTTTCTAGATTTAGCCTTTTTTAGCTTTTGTCCACCTTCCTCTATGTCTTCAACCTGGACTATAGGAGTTTCTTCTATATCAATGGCATGTAATATATCTTCTAGATTTACTTTATCTATTGCTCTATCTTATACAACCATTTTTTTCTCTTCTAAGGCCACTATTTGGCTCCTTGTCATCATTTTAGTTCCTTGTTTACTCACAACTTGTCTTTGTTTTGCAGGTTTGACCACTTTTAACTTATGTTTTGTAGGTGGGACATTTGGTTTATCAAAACTCTACAAGTTATTTGTTTCCATCATGATTGCCTCACTTAGTTCTACTCTTGCGGGTTCACTTGATTCTGCTACCAATGGTTCACTCTGTTCTACTACTAATGGTGATGGAACTCTCCTAGGTTTAGGAGTTCTTGAAGGAGTAAGAGCATCCAACTCAAAACCACTAAAAAAAAAAAATGAAGACCAGTCTCTGCCTAGCCTTTGAATTTCATCTAAAACCAGCAGTTTCATTAAACCATGATGAAACAATGAAGTGTCACTCCCTTCAGATTTTTCTTAGAACTTATCTGCCATTTTTTACAAACTTCTATGTAAATAGAAAGGCAAATCAAGGGAAATCTTACCAGTAAAGTGTAGAAGTAGCTTGAAATGATATGAATAGACTTTATGGTATCTCCCTTCACAAGTAAAATACTTTTGGATGATGAGAAGCAATTTTGAGTAGCTGTCCTTCATGCAGCTCCTTGGAATGGCATTGGTGAGATCCATTTCACTATTTTTAGGCTTCATAAACTCTTTGCACTACTCCATGTTGAACTTGAAACCTTTGAACCATTTCTCTTGTCCCCTTGGAATCCCTATAGCTGCTGCAATGACCTCTGGTGTGATGGAAAGATTAAGCATTCCCACTTGGGTGGTTGTTCCACTGAAGTTTAAAGTTTTGGAAACCTGTACATGGCAGCCTTGTAATTTCTCACAAAATTGTAAGCAACATGTCCTTCTGAAGACTTCCACAGTTGTTGGGTCTTAATTTATCAAATTCATATATGCTGGTTCATATCTCAAACATTGGCCACCCTTATTTGTCCTTCTTTTTTTGCCATGGTTTCTTTAATGTCTTCACAACCTTGCTTGAAAGTGTGCAGCCTCGCTTGATTGTTTGTAGCCTCGCTTGATAGTGCTCAATGTAAACCTTTGAAAACACTAGCCACATCTTTGGCTTAATGCAATAGCTCTCCAAAGCTTGATATCACACAAAGAAGGAATGAGAAACGAGAAATGATTAAATTAGGAAATATTTTTAAGTTTTGATGTCTTCTCATGACACGATGATGACTCATACATACCTAAACTGGTGATGATGACCTTAGACTTGACCATGTACCTTGGTTTTATCCCTCCATGACTCAAATGGTATCTAACTTACCCTTTCCCAATGATATTCTAACACCTAACAGCTAATCTTACAAGATAGATAGGAAACCGCAATTTCGTAGTGTATCCAGTGTAAATCTAGGTGTTTTCACTACGAAACTATCAGCAGTTTCGTAGCAGAAAGTGACATTACTCAGTGTATTTTGCTACAAAACTGTGGTTTATTGGCTAAAATGACATTTTCGATACAAAAACCTTGGGAATTGAAATATGTCATAAAATAATGAGTGATATGACATGAGGGGATTTGAAAATGAGTGGGTTTAGACCTTAGGGTAAACTTAAACAAGAAAAATTTTAAATTACCATTGGCAAAGAATATAAAAAATGAATCGTACAACCCTACTTTTGACACATGAACCTATTTAATTTTGTCAAATGATGCTTCATTTTTTTGGGTGTAACACAATGACTATTATAATCTGTTTAACCTGATCATGGAAGATGGAGGAAGGGTATGGAGGGTTTTTTTTAGAAATTGAGTGTTTTCAAGTATAAAAATGTCAAAGATTTTATCTCTTGTAACAAAATCGAGCTTTTGGTATAATTCATTAAGGGCTTCTAAGGAGAAAGGGGTGATATTTTCCACAGAGGTAGCTTTCATCATCTGGTCAATTGACTGGGCAGTGATGGTGAAAAGGATTTCACCAGTAGGGGCAATGATGGCTCTCTGACTAGGAATGTAATAGGCTTGGTACTTTTAGATGAATTCACGGCATTGTATGTGTGACTGAAGATATAATGAGGTAAATTAGACTCCTAGAGTCTAATATCATCGGATTTACCAGTGTGTTTATCCTCTAACCAACAATATGTTTCAAATAGTTTGAATTTACACTGTGTTTCATTAATTTTGTAATCCTTATCAGCTAGAGTAACATTATCTAAATATATGGGAGGGTGGACCAATGGATTGAAAGGTTCCTCCTGGTTTTTCTTTTTAGGAGGCATATTCAATTGATTTTGATGAATTCGATTGGAATTAGGATGAACAGGTTAATAAAGAATGCGCAGTAGCTCTGTGATTGGTTGAAGAAGACAAGGTAAGTGTTGTCACTTGGTCGTAGATTAATCAATTGGTAAAAACTAGGCGTAATGTAAATCTGTAAAATAATATGATTTGCAAAGAGAATAGAACACTAAAGGATAAAAGGATGAAATTGCAGGGTTTTATAGCAAAGTTGGTTTTTCCATTGTAAATGGTGTGGATCCATTAAATTGACGGGCATCAAGCTTTAATTAACTTTTTTAATGGATAAAACATCATGGGAATCGATTTGATTGGCAATGGGTAGGTGATGTGGTGGAATGGGAATGGTGGAGGTAATGGGTAGGGACGACAGTAATTAGAGTGAGGGGAAGGTGGTTTTCGAGGGGGAGGTACTAGGTTGTTAGCGGTTTAGGAAAAGGGGGGTGCAAAGGGCGGAGAGGAGGCCACGTGGTAGTGGTTCTATGTCGGGAAACTGATTTTTTTGGACCCCCCCCCCCCCGTGGGCAGTAAAGCTAGGATTGAGAGGAGGGCTGAAGGCTAACGGAGGTCCTCGATCGGGGAGCAGACGAATCATATGGCGGGCAAGTGCAGGTGATTTAACGTCATATGAGATGATAGTTTGTTGGGTAGTGACCATTAAGTTGGGTCGAAAACTTAGGATATTGCGTGAATGTGTTAAACATGACTTTTGCACCTGACACTTTGAAACTTAGGATAAAATGTTTTTTTGTCACTTTCCCCTTTATGCGCCAAATGCATAATGACATAAAAACTTAGGATATATCCATTTTTTTATCTTCTCAAAGCCCAAAACAGTTCTCCCTACCCTTTAAATTTCACATTCTTTTGCTAAACTAACATTTTTTATTTCTTCCAGGGGTGCATTTAGACTAGCAAACCCATGTCCTTTTTTTTATGAAAAAACTATTCTACTATATCACTTATTTCTCCTATTGATTCAGATTATACAGTTGAATCAATGTCATTTTCTACCTAAATATTGATTTACCAAGATTATACTATTTGGAAAATCTTTATCCTCTAACCTAATTTACAAAAAATTCAAAATTGTTCAACCATGATTGAGTTCTATGGTTTGAACATATAGCTAGTCATTGTGGCATTTTTAAACAAGATGCACACAACCTTATTTCATTTGACATAAAGAAAACTATCTATCAGTAGTGGCATTTGAATTTGCAGCACTTTCAGTACTATTTTCTCTATTTTCTCATTTTTATTCTTTTTCAACTTTCCTTTATTTTTGTCATTTTGTCTTTATTCATTTTTTTAGATATACCCTCTTTTTATTTTTATTTTATGTATATTTTTTGGAAATCATTTGCATATTGAAAAGTATTTACAATATAAGATTACTGAGACAAAATACTCAATCACCTTGAGATCCTATAAATTAGAGGACCCCTACCAAGTTCCTTAATGATGTAGGGGGCCAATATAGGGGGGGCCTAGGAACTAGGGTGATGGCCATAATGATAGGGGTAGATCTCATGATGGCTTTTTCCCACGTGATAAATTGGTATGTCCCGACCATATTTTTCATTTTGTGCTACATTTCGTTTTTAGAGTGATCAAATTATGTTCTTTACTTTCCTTTTAGTTGCATCAACCTTCAGGGCATCGTTTTAGGCCCGAACCAAAGTGTGGAAAAGGGGAGGGGGAGGATAACTCCTTATGGACCCAAAGGAAAAATGTGGACCCAGATAGGAAATATGTGAAAATGGGTTACAATGAGCAGAAGGGAGTGATGTATGTGGAATCAGGAAATGGGACCACGCAACCAAAATTGAGATTTCCCATGTAATGTCACTCCTAAACTTAGTAGCCAATAAAGGAGATCCCACGAGACTAGGATACAATGTTAACCACTAAATTGGACAAGGGGGAAAGAGTACAAACTAAGTCCATTCTTTCTGCCAAATCCCCCCACTAATCCATGCCTAGAAGTGTACATGATAAGTAAGCAAAGATACCCAACTACATAATGAGAGCCATACCTTCGGGGTTGGAAGGCCCACCTTCAAACATGCTATCATAACAGATGGGTGAGGGCACATGATGACTGAATTAGGTGGTGGAGATGGTTTCACATCGAGTTATCCAGTGGCTGCAAGGGCTTGTTGGTTGACAGTTGAAGACAATCTAGGAGAAAATTTTCTTTTATGGGTGTCACCCACAGGTGGTGGGTAACAGAGCCCATGAAGAAGGAAATCCATTAAGAGTCACTATAATAAGCTCTACATCATCAATGGTATCTCCAATGGCCTTAATTTGATCTCTAAATTTGGAGACTCTCATGAGATAAGTAGCAACTAAATCTGATATGCATATCGTGATACAATATTTTTGATGCCTCAAGGCTAATTTCCTACTAGTGTTCTTACCCTCGAACAATCCTACCAAGGTATCATGCATTTATTAGGAAGTCTTCAACTCAGAAACAGTGGAATTAAATGGTCTTTTATGGAATCTATCAATATTCTCTTATCCTTTGCTTCATTCTTCTTGTGCTTGGTTTTCTCCTCAACACCTTTTGGTTCTGAGACATTTTCCTTCATATAATTCTAAATATCATTATTATCCAAGACAACGAGTATCCTAGTCTTCCAAGATATGAAATTTGTAGCACCATCCAACCTATCTTCTATTCTGAGATTGGGCACTATCTTAACAATAGATATGAAATTTGGAGAAGATATGGAATACCAAAATCTGGGGCTGAATTCAATGGTTGATCTTCAACAAATCTCTAATCCCATGTTTAAATTCTATAACATGTGTAGTAGAATACAAATTTATGGTCTAATAATTACTTCTTGGTGAATTTTTAGACAATATTTTTCATGGCACTATTATCACTGGATAATTACACCTAGCAAATCTTAACTATAAATGCAGCAAAAACAATAAAGATCATAGAAACATAGCCATTTACAATATACAAGATATTTTTACCCTGGTAAACCCAATATGGGAGAAATCCCAGTAGCTTTTTCTTAAGGATAAATTCTATGTTCAACAAGGTTTACAAATCAAAATTTGTCTAGAAATTTGTGCCAATATTACAAGTCAATTTTCTAGTCAAAACTAATCAAAGTTGTAGTTATTAAATGCTAGTCAAGTCTATCAAAAATCCAATTGTAGTTAATTTTGGTAAGTGGCCAAACTTGCATGTGTCTACTGCAATCAAATTTTGTCAAAACTATGTGGTCAAACTCGGTCAAATCCTCACATGTGCGGCCTTTAATAGAAGAATTAAAAATGACGAAGAAAGGTGAACATATTTCTCCTTAATTGAAAATTTGTATCCACTAGAAAAGATATGAAAATGAGCCTTCTATGTTGATGAGTGTCTCCTCACATGCACATATATTTATATAAATCTATAATGTTGCATAGACCCATAAGAAACCTGCAGAAATTTAATGTGTAGATCCTAAACTGCTCATGCAATTTAGTAAATCACAAGACTAGAATCTACTCTACCAATTTCTGGAAGTAAATTCATGATCGAGAACACAAATAATTAACATCCATCAATATTCATCACACATACACAGAGATATATCTAGGGGAAAGCAACTTATCAAAACCCCTTACTATATGTATTGCATTAATCAAAGAATCTGGATGAATATAATATGCTATGCTCAACCTTGAGCTCAACTTACACCTATATCTTCTATCCTCTGCCTGACTGACTGAACTTTTCCAATACTTAGCCAAATTTTCGAGCCTCCAAGCCCTTATTTCCTTGCATTTTTCCTCAAGGAATTATCCCCTATTATTTAAGAAATTGCTCAATCTTGATTGTGTAATGCCATTAGGTCCTTCTTTGACTGCATGCATGACCTGTACAACTTGGAATAGTTTACAACTGATAGTACACTTCCCTTGAACTACAATCTCAATTGGGTAACTTGATTTTTGTGCATGGATGAGTTAATTTAGGTTGATTGATCAGTTAAATCATTGTAAGACCCTCCACTAGTTCCTCCAACAATTGGAACTATTTTAACTGACCATAACTCAATTTAATTGAATTATTAAATGAACCTATGCTCCTAAAATTTAGGAATCACTATACACAAGTCAATTTCATGCCCCAACTCAAATTAACTAAGCTAACTGAGTGATAAAAACTATTTTAACTCAATTAACTCATTCAAGTTGTTTGTTTATGTGGAATTTCAATTTCTCCTTATTTAATAAAATTCAAAATTATATTAGGAATTTCTTGCTACATTTTCAACACTCCCTCTCAACAAGAAATGGATTATCAGATACCCAAATATTGCTTCTATGGAACTCAAATTTACCCCTTGAAAATTATTTTTCAAAATGTTTTCATCTTGTTCCTCTATCACAATGTACTGTGACAACATGATCCGCCTATGCACACAATCTCATAGATGGTGGTACTAGACATTAATGTGATTGGATTGATCATGAAAAAATGAATTCTGAAAGAGTTTGATACAACTTTGATTGTCACAATAAATCATGGTAGGATCCATCATCTGACCAAATAGCCCAACAAGAATATTTCTAATCCTGATAGCTTCACTAGTTGCTTGACTGGAAGTCGTGTACTCTGATTCTGCAGAGTTTATTGCAAATGATCTTTTCTTCCTTCTATACCAAGAAACTGTTTTTGACCCAACACTAAAAATTCCTCCTGAAGTGCTCTTCTGATCTAATAGACTTATCAACCAATCTACATCTATGAAGCCTTGCAGCTTCACTCCCTCTGTCTATTTGTACTAAATTCCAAATTGAGTAGTGTCTCTGATGTACTGTAGTACATGTTTAGTATCCCTATAAAATAATTTGGTTGGTCGAACCATGTATTGTCTCAAATAATTGACTGCATAACACATTTTTGGTCATGTGTTAACCAAATACATGAGATAACCCACCAACTACATGTACATGTTAGCATCCACTTACTCACCTGAAATGGCATACTCTTTCCTCCAGTTGGTTGCTAGAGGAGTCTCCATGGGTTTGCATTTTTCCATGTGGAACTTCTAAAGTATCTCATTTGCATACTTTCCTTGAGAGACAAACAGTTCCCCTTCTCTCTGTCGTACTTATAAACCGAGGAAATAGTGAATCAACCCCATGTCCTTCATTTTGAACTCTCTTGCAATGTCCTTCTTGCAAGACCCTATAATTTTTTCACCACCAGTCAAAATCAAGTCATCAACATATAAGAGTATAATCAACAGTCTACCTTCTACCAGAATGTGGTAAATATTTGCATTTGATTCACTTTTGGTGAAGCCCAACCCGGTGAGGTAGCTATCGATCCTGGTGTACCAAGCATGAGGTGCATCTTCAGCCCATACAATGCTCACTGAGTTGACATACATGTGACTCTACGTCAAAGGTCTAAAATCTTTTAATTTGTTCAATATACACCTCCTCCTTAATAAATCCATTGAGGAATGTTGTCTTCACATCAATCTGGTGGATTTTCCACCCCATCTCTGTAGCCAGAGAAAGAAATGATCTGATAAAAGAGTACCTTGCTATAGGAGAAAATGTCTCTTTGTAGCCAATCCCTTCTACCTAAGATTACCCCTTGGCCACATTTAGCCTTGTGCTTCTCGATGCTTTCATCTATTGCATTATTTACCTTGTAAATCCATCACAAAATAGTCTTGGGACCACTTCCCAAACATTATTTCTGACAATAGAATCATATTCCTCTACCATACCATCAACCCATACTGACCCTCTACTACTTCCATGAATGAGGTTGGTTCTGTCTCTACTAACCTAGACATCAAAGCCATGTAGCTAGTGTACCAATGTCATGACCTCCTTTACCTGCGCTATGATGTGGGTGCTTCCACACTCTCTCTAACATCCTGCAATAATTTTTCAGCTTCCCTGGTTGGCTTCCTTCCTTCCTTAGATGTCTCTGCTTGAGTGGTTGTCTCCACTCTCTACTCCTCTACTTTTGGATGCTCCACATCTTCTTGAGGTTCTTCCTTTGGAGTCAAAATATCCTAGGTTGCATGCAATTGAAGCTCCCTCTCAAGGGAACACTTCATTAACTTCTCTCATTAAACTTCACATCTCTGCAAACAAAAGATATGGTGGATACACCCAATAGTTGTGAGGTGTATCCGTGCACCCAAAAAATACGTCCAACTCTGTTGTCGTCTCTATCTTTATCCTTCCTTCCTTGGAAACATGGAAATATACTAATGATCCAATTATCATAAAGTGTGGCACATCTTGTTTCTTCCATGAAAAAACTTCTTCTCGTGTACTCATCCCAAGAATCTAATGAGGAATCTTGTACTGGACATATGTCGCTTTGATGCATGGTTCGACCCATAAGTGCAGAATTAGACCCTGATCATGTAACATTGCTTGTGCTACTCCCAAAATACTTGTGTTCCTCCTCTTAGCCACCCAATTTTGTTGTGGGTTATGGGGTGTTGTCAACTCTCTTTGAATGCCTTCATTTGCACATAAGTTTTTAATCTCATTTGAAACGTATTCACCACTGTTATCGCTCTTGAGATCCTTCAATTTCATGCCAGTTTCTTTCTCAAGAAGTGCTTCAAATTCAAAAAAAATGGAGACTGTCTGGCCTTTTTTTGCATGAAGAAAATACACCACTTACATGAGAAATTATCTACAAACATAGCATAATACATGTTATTGGTAGTGGAGGCCATCGAGAAAGTTCCACAGACATCATAGTGGATCCTTTCAAGGATTGCATGTGTCCTAATATCCCGATCGTTGAAGGCGAATTTTGTGTACTTCCCTAAGGTACACTATTTTCATGTATTTTGTTGCTCTAGAGCTCCATTGGGGAGGCCTGTGGTGATATGTTGCATGATATTCAAACCTCCATTATGCAAGTGGCCAAGTATTCTATGCCACAAGTCATCGACATCTCGACTGTACACCTTCTCCCCCTTTGTGCTCAAAGTAGAACAGTCTGCCACATCCAAACTGTAGAGGTTCTTCACTCGAACCCTTATCTTCTTCACTTGTCTCGTGACAATGTGTCTCAGTAATTCCTTTCCTTTTTTGAATATCACATTGTCACCACGGTCTTCCAACACCGCGACGAAAACCAAATTCTTCTTTAGATCGGGAACAAACATCATATCCTTGAGCCTGAGAGGGGAGATATACTCCCTCTAAAAATTAAATGTACCAATATCAATTTTTCTATACATCCCATCATATCCCATCTCAATGTGCATCTAAAGGTATTTCTCCTCCAAGACACTGAAGAAATATTTGTTCCCCGTCATATGGAATGAGGCACCATTGTCAAGATACTAAACACTTTCCATCACTATGATTTCCATGTATGTAATGAGGATAAAATAAAGCTCAAATTTTGAATCTATAGCTTCACTTGCCACTTATCCTAAGGTCTTCTTTCTTACTTTCTTGTGTGGGAATTTCGTGGCATAGTCCCCAAATTCATGATAGTGAAAGCACTTAATCTTGGAAAAGTCCTTTTTCTTACCCCCTGACTAGATTTTACTTTGGATTGGGATTTATTCCTTTTCGCTTTCTTTGTCTTTCCATCCAAGGCACAGTTCTCCTCATCCTAAACATTGGATGAAGTCTCATCTTTGTTACTCCACCTTATTTCTTCCTGCACTATATTAGACCATAACTGCTCCCATATTGGTAGATTATCTCTACCATTTACTGAATCTTGATAACTATGGCAGCTCTTGGGAAGGCCCAAAAGGGCTAGAGCTACCAAATATTCTTCAAGGACAATAACACTGACCCCGCCAATTTCATCACGATAATTTGTAAACTTGCTTAGGTATTGCAAAATTGTTTCATTATTTTACATCTTAATACTTTGAAGCTTGTCCTTGAGTGCCAACTCCTTATGGTCCCTATTGTTCTCAAACAAATTTTTCAGTTTTTTCCACATCATGAACGCAGTCTCTTTTCAGTGGATATTTGAGATATTATGATCTCAAACTCCCTCCAATATGATTCTCCTCGCTTTAGCCACATCCTTATCCCACTAAGCGAGATCCTGGGCATCAGATGCTATGGGTATTTCTACATATGTCTTGATGTATTCTAGTAGCCCATTTTCATCCTATACTTCCTCCATGTAGATCTTCCATGCCACAAAATTTGTGATTCCTTCCAAAGCATACTCGAAAAAAAGTCCATTGAAATCCATCTTCAAAGTCTTGGAGAAATCCTGCAACACTGATCTTCAAATTCGAACCTCCAGCAATGACAACTTTGATTTCTCTTCTATATTGTGAATCTAGATCTAATACCATATATAAATTTAATTTGTATATCCTAAACTACTCATGATATTTACTAAATCACAATACTAGAATCTACTCTACCAATCTACGGAGTAAATTCACGATCGAGAACACAAATCATTAAAATGCACCAAGGTTCAACACATATACACAAAGATAGAGTCTAGGGGAAAGAAACCACTAAAAACCCATTACTATCTATATTGCATTAATCAAATAATCTGGATGAATAAAATATATTATTCTCAACCTTGAGCTTAATCTGCACATGTATCTTCTATCCTCTGCCTGAATGATTGGCCTTGGCCAATACTTAGCCAAAATTTTGAGCCTCCAAGCCCCTATTTCCTTGTGTTTTTCCTCAAGTAATTATCCCCTATTATTTAGGAAATTCCTATATTTGGATTGCGCAATTCCAATAGGTACTTCTTTGACTACATCCATGAATTGTACAACTTGGAATAGTTTACAACTGATAGTACACTTCCCTTGAACTCCAATATCAATTGGGTAACTCGAATTTTGTGCATGAAGGAGTTAATTTAGGTTGATTTATCAGTTAAATGGTTAAGCATTGAAGTTGCACCCCATTGGTAGACACTCCACTAGTTCCTCCAACTATTGGAACTAGTTTAACTGGACATAACTCAATTTAACTGAATTAAATTGTTACAACTGAAATTAACTCAACCTACGCTCCTAAAATTTAAGAATCACTGTACGCAACTCAAGTTCATGCCCCCAACCCTAATTAATTAATCTAGTTGAGTGATGAAAACTATTTCAACCCAGTTAACTCATCCAAGTTGTCTTTTGATGTGAAATTTTGATTTTCTCCTAATTTATTCAAAGACAAAATTAAATTAGGAATTTCTTGCTACATTTTCAAACAAACCCATTCACCTATTGAATCTACATTAGAATATAATTTATTATTCCACTAGTGATGAACACTAAAAACCCCCATTAAATACAAAAATCAACCCTACTTTATAAAAAATACACCACTCCATTTGAGAGAAGGCAATGCGAGTATGGTGGGCCAATCTCCCTGAGTAAAAAACTAGAGCTAATGAGAGAAATACTTCCTCGTGCCATTCACCCTAGCAAAAATAATATGGTCCTATGGGTGAATGTATAATTCCCCTGTAGTCAAATTAGCATTACCCCATGGGAAAATGTTTGTTCATTGCTACAAACTACAGAAACACCAACGCCACTTAGAGAAGATCTCCAAATACATGTTGGGAAAAATACTGAGAAGGGGGGGGGGGGGTGAATCAGTATTTTGGGCATACTCAAAACTTTTTACTTTTTCTTCCTTTAAAACCCATACGCTACTTTCCTGAAACCAACTCGCGTATACACGCGGATATCCTTCATAAAACTCGCGTATATATAGAGATCTTATTATGCATTTAATTCCTTACTTAGATCTATGCATCATTCATTCATCAGATGTTTAGTTAGCAGTAAGAATGTGCATTAATAATAGAATAAACCATCACACATGAACACCAGGATTTAAGGTGGAAACCCAAGTCGGGAGAAAACCACCGCTGTCGTCGTCTCTGTCTTCAATATTTTATTATAAAGAAAACATCTTACAACAATGTACTGGCACAGACTCATACCAGCATGCAGGCACCCACCTGCAGAAGGCTACAACCTTCTCTCATTTACCAGCCTCTCCTGGAAGGGAGCCACAACCCCCTGCTCTCATTTACTAGCCTCTCCTAGAAGGGAGCCACTACCCCCTGCTCTCGTTTACCGACCTCTCTGTGAGAGGAGCCTACCCACACTGCGTTTACCGGCACCCTTCCGAAGAGCTACAACCCCCCTCACTGAGGGCCCGACCCTCGGCCACCATGGACCACGTTTCATAAATTTTCCTCTGAATCCAACGACTTCCATACAACACAACTTGTGGCCGCATTATCATATTTTGGGCCATTCCCACTCCACACATTTAAGCTCAACATTCATCAAGCTGAAACTTATAACCCCATCAATTCATTCATTGAATCATCAACGATCAACCAATGACATAATCATCAATCAACCGGTTAAGCCTTGAATACATCATTGTGGAGGATAGCAGTAAAACAACAAAACGGATCGGGCATTTCATTCCACTTACTTGTGAAACCCTGAGATTCATAAAGCTTCTCTTCACGAACATAACGTATGGACGTTAACTTCTCGTGTGAACCCGGCCACGTATACTTCTGTGCATTCTTCAGAAAAACCCTATCTTCCCATACGCGCTTTTCCTTAAGTAGACTCGTGTATACACATGCTTTTACTGAAGCGAACCTGCGTATACATCTGTAACTTTTCAGGACTTTGCAGCTCTTCAGATTAGATAAACAACTCAGATTTCATTCTTCACTTCAGAAATTATTTCGCCTCATCTCAGATCTAAACATTCCATGAACAGATATAGGAAATACATTTCATATCTAGAGATCCCTCTTCATCGTTTTCTTCATAGGTGCATCACTAATTCAGATCTATCAATAAAGAACATAGTTCATCCATGCAGATATACTTCAGAGTGAAGTATTCATTAAAACCCAGACTTGCTCCCCTTGCACAATGATCTTCTTCTCCTTATATAGGTTTAGCCTTTATCAATACCATGAGCCAAAACCACACCACTTCTGATGGTATTCCTGGACGGGATCAAATAGATAATCCAGCGCTCAATACAATGGGTCAATACCATGGTATCACCCCTTGGTATTCTAAATTTAGAGCGCAAATGACCATACGCGACTTGGCACGTTCTTTTCCACGTGCATACGCGACTTATCCTTAACAAACCCGTGTATGCCTTGTGACACATCATATTTATCATTTTTCCTTTCTTCTGTTACTTCTGAGCTAATCTGTAGATCTGTTTAACACATAGATACATCAAGGACAACTTCATCAGGTTAGGTTGTCATCAACTTTATCAAGTAGGTTGCCATCAAGGACAACACTCTGCATCATATAGCCAACAATCTTATTTCATCAAGTAGGTTTCCATCAAGGACAACACTTTGCATCATGTAGCCAACAATCTTATTTCATCAAGGACAACATATGCCAACAATACAATACCAATTTTTGAAGAAACAACACATACCTTTCTACTCAACATATATCTATTAAAATATAAACTTAACTACCTATGGTCCCACTTATAATAAGGGCCAACAAATGTTATAAATAAATAATAATTAATTAAAGAGTCATTATTGTTGGTTATGTGTTATATTTTTTTTTAGTTTCTAGCACATGGCTTTAGCCTTCCAGCATTTTTGTGGTGGATGTGGTTTTTCCAATGGTTTCAGAGTTTGAGTTAAGGAAGTATAGTTGTATTCTAATCTATGGTAAATGGATTGACAATTTATGTATTCCATGGGATATATATATATATATATATATATCAGTATTTTTTCCCGATTTTGGGTTTCTAGGGTAAAATCTATATATTAATATGTGTGTGTTCCATTACATATTTTTTATTTTATTAAGAATCTATTTGCAAAAATTAACTATGCAAGGTTAAAACCTACATTTGGTATCATAGTATTTTTTCCTCCAAGAGGATGCCTTTGTGGCTAAGGGGTCTTACTAGGGCCTTTGGTATACATTGTTACAATGGGAGATTTGCAAAAGTAATTCTTCGAGTGAAATGAAATGGCGAGTAGTTCAAATATAGAGATCGAGAAATTCAATGGGCAACATTTTGAGCTATGGAAGCTCAAAATGGAATATATATTAGTGGAAATAGATAGAAGTATCACTATGAATGCAAGTACTGCACCAGTAGGGATGTCGATAAAAAAATTGAACCAAGGTGGATCGAAAGGCAAAGATCACAATACTATTGTGACTCTTAGAATTAATGTTATTAGATGTTTCAAGGAAAGCTACAATGAAGGCATTGTGGAACAAGTTAGGGACTTTATATTAGTCTAGGTCCCCAATGAACAAGTGGATCCTATGAAAAAATTTATATAACCCGAGGATTAACAATGAATACTCAGTCAAAGAACATCTAAATGTCTTCAATATTGTGGTAGCTCAGTTATTATCTATTGATATTAATATTTCAAATGAATACAAGTGTATCAATTTGTTGTGTTCTTTATTGGACTTGTGGAATAGTTTGGTTGTAGCCATAGGTAGTAATTCAAATACTTTTAGTTTCAATGATATAATCTCATCCATGTTATTAGAGGAAATAATACGGAAAAACATATAAATTTAGAGCAAATACCTTGTCTATAAGAGGGCGTTCCTAGAATATGAATAAAAATAAGTCCTCAACTACGAGATATAAATCTAGATGAAGATATAAATCTATAGGAAAAATCATAAATTTATGTTGGAGACGTGGAAAAAAATGGAATTTTGAGAAAGGTCATGATGCAGGAGCATCGACAACAAGCTTATGGGTAAACTAGAAGTACAAGCGGGAGATGATGATATAAATGGGAAAGATAAAAATAGGTACAAGTAAAAGGTATTTGTAACACAGAAAATGGTTGATGAATCATGTATGAGAAGGAGTTTCCTAGAGAACTGGTGGATACACCAGCTCTTGACCCATTTATTATGGTAGATGGTTACTCTTTTATATGGACTTCAACTTGTGTTTGTGTTGCATGTGAAAAAGTAAAAATGAAGAAGACCAAAGGAATATGAAAACAAAGGAAAACAACCGAATAACAAAAAGGGGCCAATTTAATACGCATTAAAAATGGGACATTAAGGAATGCCTTATATTTTAGACTTATTCTAAAAGTCTACGTAGGGGTGAGAAATAGCGATAATAATTTATATTTGTGTTCCTTTTCCTAATTAATATATGGAGAAATGTGATAATGTGGATTTTACCTAGAAATATATATGTCAACAAGAGAGGAATAAATGAGAGATAATAGGGATAAGGATTGTTGAGAAAATATTGTAAATCTTGAGGAGAGATTCATGAAGATAGGTAGAGGATTTTGTGGAGATTTCTTAAGAGATTTCAAGAGATGGTTAAGGAATTAATTACTAATTTTTACTATGGTGCTTGTAGTTCCCTTATATTATATAAGGAGAACATTTGTAATCCCTTGTAACTTTATTGAGTCCATATGTGTGACTAATATAGATTTACCCTGCAAGGGAATTATAGAGAAAAATTTGTTTCCATGCTTCTTTTGTGGTGTGGGATTGATATTTTATATTTAATTTTAGTTGTATATTTTAATTGTAGGTAGGCTTTGGTACCTGCATCAGGTTGTAAATCCAAAATTACCAAGACAAGGAAGGATTTGATGATGCTCCTACAAAATCAAAGACATCCTTAGATGGAGGGGATGTATACTTGGCTTCTTCAAGTATACATGTATATCATGAGGCATGGCTAGTCGACTCAGACACATCCTTTTCGTGTGACTCCTCATAAGGAGTGGTTTTTCAAGTATGAAAGATATGATGGCAGTGATGTTTACTTAGGAGATGTCCTGGAAAATAAAATCATTAGACAAGGAAAATTCAAGTTTAAGTTCATGGGTGGAAGGATTAGAACACTCATTTTTCTACACATCACTGGATTAAATAGAAATATGATTTTTGTAAGCAAGATGAGCAATGTAGGTGTAAAAATAGTGTTTGAAAAGAATAACTGCAAGATGGATTAAGGAGCAATGGTATTTTTTAGGAGAGTTCGAATTGGAAAATTGTATAAGCTATTGGAATTACTATTAGTGATGGGTGCAACAAATCCATTATTCTTGAGAGTAGATTCGAAGAAGGAAAAATTCCTATAACATCTAGAGAAAATACTTGTTACAACCCTATATTACTAGTGTAGTCCCTTATTTTTTTTAGTGTAGCCCCCTTATTGTTATTGTTGTACCACTGTAACCCCCATATTGTTATTATTGTGCCCTTACATTATTATTGTTAGGTCTTCTAGGATTATATTGTGACCACATGGACTCCTATATATAGAAATGAGGTTTTTTCATTTGTATCATCCAAGAATTGTTCATTTATGTAATGTAAAGGAGGTTTCTCCCTTGAAGTGGCTTATTTCTAAGGGGTTGAAATCTCTTTTCTTCTATTTTTGGAGCTTCATAACATTTCGTATCAGAGCTTTGGATTCTAGGGTTTCATTGCTTCAAACAGGTCATCATGGCATTTTCGCTATAAATTTTTTTCTACGACAATTCAGACACTAAAAAAAAAAACCATTTCGAAGAAATCCTAAGGAACTTCATGTAAAAATTTTAGATCTTGGTTCACAATGTTTTTGTAGATATGATATTACAAGAGATTACAAATGTTCTCCTTATATAATATAAGGGAACTACAAGAGCCATAGTCAAAATTAGTAATTACAAATTAGGGCTCATTGTACTCTTTGTTGAACATTTTGTGACAATCTAATAGAAGCCGAATTTCAAATGGTTTTCCCCCTTGTGGGGTTTTCCCCTGGTCTTTGATTGAATCAATGTCTCGTTTTTATGTGTTTATTGTCTCCTATTGTCATTGCATTTATTTTTCTATGTACAATTACTGTTGATTAGTGGAAGAATTATTTGTTAATGAAAAATATTTCTTATTGAAGAAGTGAATTGGGCTAAAGTAATTGAAATAGCATAGAGCAATCGAAAATTTAACATGGTTTCATAGCTAAGGTGAAGGACAAGCCCAAAGGAGACAAGAGCTAAAGAAATCATCTTTGAAAAAGGTGAAGGATTCTATTTAATCAGGTCAATGTGTCTACCTCATTCTTCAAGGAAGCTGAGAAGTTGTGAGACTCATCAATTTTCATTGTTTGGAAGAGTTGGAAAACATATCAGATGATAATGATGTCTTGGAAAACATACAATAAATTTTTTTTAAGCCTCCAGAAAATGCTCTTGCTACTTCCAAGAACAAGTACAAGAAAGGTGAGTTAAAAAAAAAAAAGTATAGTTGATGGTTTACAAAATCATTTACTTTCCTATGTTGGAAATTTGAATAAGTCTAAGGATATGTATGATAAGATGGTCGACATGTATGAAGTCAAAAATTTGAATCAAATCATCTCCTTGAAAGATCAACTCAAATATATGAAGTTTAATAAAAATAATTTGTGCAAACCCATATCATGAGGATATCTCGTCCTAAAGATCAATTGCAGAGTGTTGGGGAAATTGTACTTGACAAGGACTTGGTGTTGGTAACCCTTAGATGTCTCCATCCTATTTGGGAAACCTTCATTGCCACCATAATATATAACAATAATTTCCCTTCATTTGATGAAATTGTGGGAAACCTCTCTCAATAAGAATCCAGGATGATTTCAAGAGGCAAGATTCATAAAAATCAAAGAGAGCTCATTGCTTTTGTTTCCCATAACAAGAAAAATAAAGGAAAAGGAATTTCATCAAATTCAAGGAAGCCTCCTCCTAGAAATTCTAATAGGAGTAATGGAATAGAAAAAAAATCATTTCACATTGAATGCTACAATTATCACAAGAAGGTTCCCTGTGCTCGAGATTGCCCTGAGAAGAAAAATGCTCCAAGATACAACTCTAGAAGCAATAATAGCAAGTTCAATAATCAAAGAGTGAGATATGATTGAAGGAATGATCGTAATGGAAGAGATGGAATAAGAATAAGAGATTCCATGAATGATCTCAATGAATACCATTGTCCTCAAAGAAGTCAAGGAATTCTAGGTATGAAAGTAATGTTGCTACGAATCAATATGAATATATCCTTATTTATGCTCTTTCTAGTTCCTCTCTCGCAAATACTTGGGATAACTGGTTGGTTGATAGTGGGGCCTCTCATCATTTCTTTGGGTATAAGGAGGTTCTCTATACCTTGATAGAGGATTCCAGTTTGAATATTATTCTTGGAGACAACTCCACTCATCTTGTTAAGGGAGTTGGTTCTTTTAAATTTCATTTGGACTCTTAGGAAAAATTTTTGCTTCATGATGCGATGTATGTGTTAGGATTAAAGAAGAATTTAGTATCTATATTTTCAGACAAAGGAATGAGGGTTGCCTTCATCAAAGGAAAAGCTCTTACTTTGCCTATGGTGTGAAAATTCCTAGATCCTTGATGTAGAATCCCTACTGCAACAAGCTAAACTACTTCTTCTACTTATAAATGTGATTTAACAAGTTATTAAAATATTACATCTTAGATATCGAAGAATTGAATGAAGCATCCTTCACCCATTAAGATGCATTTGTGAAAATAGAAACTAAGCAAGAAAAATAACACACAAACAGGACATCATTGTTTTTGGACAAACGTCCCCAGAAAAAACCCATTACAGGAAAACCGATGCAACAAATCTAAGGGTTTATATATTATGCAGTAATTTGCTGAATATAATATAGGATGCCTTTCTGGCTATCCCTGTAGAGAATATGACTGAAAAATAATATGGTGATATTACCTCACACACTAATACTGGAAGTTTGATTGATCGAAAACCGTGGATGGCAATCCCTCCACTACTTTGCGCAGACTCTACACGATCACTGCATAGTCTCTGCGTCACTTTGCGTGGGGACTATGTGGTTTCTATGCTAATGATATTCTGCTGGCTAGATCTGACCCATTGGCCCCTTCCAGTCTCACACCCCAGCTTTTCGGCACTGGATCTGACTGATTCTCGGCGGAAACTCAAACTTCTTCTGGGCTACTACGCAACCACTGCTAGCTCTCAACTCTCTCTACGTAGCTTCTATGCCACCACTACTGGTATTTCTCTCTGTTTTCTCCGCTATGTATTCTCCTACTCAATAATATCTCCAAATGGAATTACTCTACCCCTCAACTTCAATCAAGAATCACTTAGATCGAATTTTTCTTCTGAGCACTTGATTCGTCTGAAAATTCAATCAATAGATCCTTTCGGTGTATTCTACAAATGACCCTCAAGTCTTCCTGTATATCCTTCTCGTTGAAAAATCAACGGATGATATTAGATCTCCAATCAACGACTAATATTATATTAGACTTGATCTACTTTATCTAGAAGTTTCACCCACAGTTTACATTAATACTAATTAATTATTTTAATTTCCTAAGTTAGACTTAGGGTCCTCATTAAAAAAAAATTATTTTTCCTATAAAATTGTTTCTCAGTGGAATTTCCCAAAACAATTTATGTATTATTTTTAATGCATGTGTCTAAGCCTCTCCACAAAATTTTAGACTCGGAGCACATCCAATGCTACCAAAAATAAACACTCCCTCTTAGCGAGGAATGTGCTCTAACAGATATTCCCTGCTACACATTTCTTTGACTCTAAAGCATCTCCTTCTATGTTAATGATGTTTCCCATCAACCACTGTGCTTCTGTTGCATTGTACTATTGTTAACCCTACCATGATCGACATTGCATATGTACTGCAACTCCCTCTCAAACGCTGCATCTGCTACTATCATTGCCATTTCTAACTTTGCATTGCAACTCAGCTGTTAAGAGATGCAACTGAAAAACATCCAGAAGTTTTTGAACAAGTGTTCAGGATGCATCTTGATGTGGAAACAATGATTGATTCTAGCCTTTGTGTTGTCCCTCTGATGCACTGCATTGTTGCTGCTCTACACTATGTCCGTCTATGTTGATGAAACTTTGATCTGCACTGCTAACTACTGCTTTTTTCGTCTCTACACTCCTCTGCACCAACTGAAAACTCCTCCATCCTGCTACTGTTGATCATGGGCACCCGTAGCAATGTTTTGATCAAGGAGGTGGACTCCTGCAGGATCCTACCCGGCTGAATTTCTTGCGAACTTACAGCTCAATGTCTCCCCATCTTCCTCCTAGAGATGCATGAGCACTCATGGCATACTCATCATCATTGATCTTCGTGGATGTAACCTTCGGATCGTGCTTCTCATCCTTTTCATTTAGCCTAAAAGGACATTGGGAAGCATAGTGACCAAGTTCACCGTACTTGAAGCACTTGATCTTTGAGACGTCTTTCTTATGTCTCTGCTACTCCTGTTGCCCTTTGGATGCAAGGGTTGAATCTTCCTCCCCCTGCTTTACCTTTGATCCACTGCCACTACTACCGTCAATTTTTCACTTGACCAAGTCTCTCCTTAGCTCTTCTTGCTGAAGAGAAGCCCACATTTCTTCCATCCTTGAAAGGTTTCCCTACCCATGATACTTTGAACAAACACCTGCCAATCATCAGTAGTTGCATTCAATGCTAGTCTCACCATCGTTGTAGGAGAACGGGTAGACCCTACGGTTGCAATTTGGCCACGAATTCACTACAAGAAAAAAGGACATTGGTGAGGGGCGAAAAATGTCACCATCAGCTCATTAGTGAGGGTCAAAAGAGCCTTCTTCACCAAAAACTGAACATCACCAAAGGTGGCGTCACTAAAAGTATAGGTGTTGTGGTGACATTTAAGGTCCGTCACCAAAAATGATTTATAATGACAGATAGTGACCGTCACCATTTCATATGAGCAATGGTGACGGACAATAGCCTCCGTCACCAAAGGTGGCGTCGCCGAAATTATGTGTTCTAGTGACATTCAACATCCATCACGAATATTGATTATAATGATGGATAATGACTTCCACCATTTCATATGAACAACAATGCTTTTTGTGATGGACCTTTCATGACCATCACTATTGGTGCATATATATGGTGACGTTCATTGACCGTCACCATTTCATATTTGGTGAGGGTCAAAAAATGTCATGATAAGCTCATTGGTGACATCAAGGTCCGTCACAAATAATGAATATAATGACAAACAGTGACCCTCACCATTTCATATCAACAACAGAGATTTTTGGTGATAGACCTTTCATGGTCGTCACTATTGATGTGTATATATGGTGGCGTTCGTTGGCCATAACCATTTCATATTTTGGTGAGGGTCGAAAAATGTCACCATAAGCTCATTAGTGATGGTCAAAAGCATTTGTCACCAAAAACTGATCGCTGTCATTCCCTATTAATAGCAGGGCATGATGGAATCGAACCACCAACCTCCTGATTGTAAAGTAGGTGCTCTTCCATTAAGCTAGCACCCTTTAAAGAATTAAACTTTAAACTAGAAATTGTTGGTTGCCTAGTAAGACTCAATTTCAGCATCTAGAGTAGATCATGTAATCATACTTGTGGTCAAAGTATGGTGGGAAGAACAATATTACACAGGGATGGGGGGGGGCTCATCCCTCACCCAACATGTTGAAAAATAACATTGCAACATGGAGGCTATTTTGCAGGGATGCGGGGTGGATCTTTGGTCAGTCGTTACAGTAGTATCAACCACAAAGTTTTTAACCTTTATTGCTTTAGCAGAATATATTAACTCCAACTCTCAATGCAAGATGGGGTGTCGGTTGATCTAGAAGACAAATGAGCACACAAATTACACCATTTCTAATATGTTTGGAAAGATAATCAAGACCACTATTTAGTTCTCCTTCAATGTTGGGCTCACTAGTGTGTTGCCTTGTTTGGCAATTGTAGCTATCTGGTCCACTCTTCCTTCATTGGGATTTGGCAGTGATTGAGAGTCTCTGCTCTGTTTTCCCTAGGAAGATTAAGTGTAAGTTTGTTTTTGAGAAAAAAATTAGTAATCTGTCTACTTTTTGTTCCATTTATCTGTCTACTTTTTATTCCATGTCGTGTAATGAGGTACATGACTAGCTATTAATTGAGGGTGAGATGCTCAATATTTATATTCGGTAACTTATACAGACTTTATTTCTACTTTTCTAGTCTTACAAAAGAGGATATTGATATAAGATCCATCATATATACACTTCCACCTTTTGATTTACTATTTGTAAATACTTTTCTGTAAATATAAGATATGTTTTAACAACAACAACAACAAAAATAATGGATGAACTACACTAAAAGCTGTTGATTTTATTTCATTCTTCAATTGTGTTGGAGTAGAAAAGAATGAAAACCAATAGACAAATATGCATGCCATCAGGATTAGAGAATTATATAACTACGTTGAGAATTGGCCTAACCATGTTAAGATGTCATACAGTCCAAAACTTAAGCAGTCGATGTCCTTCGAACATGAGCCACAGTTGAGGCATAAAAACAATGAGTTAATTCTAGGACATGTTGGCATATTCAATATATTGCATTAGAGAAAAGTGTCTTCAAAAGTATTGGGGATCGATTAACAAAGTGAGAAAACCTGTCAGATAATCCAAAAATAAGGGTAACTTCATCAAGGTAACCAATTCTAGGACATGTTGGCATATTCAATATATTTCATTGGAGAAGAGTGCCTTCAAAAGGCTTGGGGATTGGTTCATGGAATGAGAAAACATGTCAGATACTCCATAAAGAGGGAGAACTTGGCCAGGGTTACTAAGTTCACCTACTTTAAACCAACAGTGCATAAATTAATTCCAGTAAAAAACGCTAGTGGACTTTGGACCCCATGTGACCACTCTAGCCTAAGAAAACTAAGGAGCTATATTAAGGTTAATGAAAGAATTTTTTTGGTAAAATACATGCATTTTGGAGTTTTGGGATTTTGTAACTACTACTTCACTTTAGTATCGTAGCAAATCACATAATCATGTTGTGAATTTTTGTGTCTAATGCAGATGGTGTAGAATACCAAAATGTATGTAGTAAATGCTCATAATACCTCGTTTCGCTTCTTAAAATATATGTGTTCCTCGTTTTTTAATATCACCCTCATGATGGTTGGAAACTTTGCACCACCATTGTTGATTCTTGTCCATTTCTTGTGTCTTAAATATAATCTGGTAGAAATAGGTGGTCTATTCCATTACTATGGCAGCCACTATAAGTTCATAGCTTTGAGGTATATTGTGCTACATTCCTAGTTTTGAGTATTGCAGCAAACTATGGAAGATGTTTGATTTGTTGAGTTGATGTATTGAAGGAAACTTTTGTGAAACTTAAATTGATGTTGTCGAAATAGGCACCATAGCTAAAGGCATACAAAGTAATTAACTACTAGCACAAGTTGGGCATGTTCATTATATTGCAGTAGATAAGAATACCTTCTAAAGGCTTTGTAGAAATGATTGGCAGAGTTACACACCTATCTAGATAATATATCAGATGACTAGGCTCAAAAATTCAATGGATTGCAGAAACAATGCATGTAGATATGAAAATGAATTATCAAAAACTAGGGATTGTGGATCTCAAGTACGCATTAGCTGTAGTAGCTTCCACCAGGAACTAAAACTCCAGCCAAATGAGACCACTATTCAAGGAAATGACAACAAAATGTTATAGCATTAGCGCATTTTGCTAAATCACCAAACTGCCAGTAATAAATAATTGACATTTCGGAGTTCTAGGATTCTGGAGTCTATGGTGACTACAGCTTCTTAGTTACTATGGTAGAGGGAAAAGAAATAAAATATTCATGTGTTCATTAAGGCTCATATGAGAGGGTAAGTGGGCCTTTTTTATGTGAATTCAAGTATTATTATTGTAAAGGTCTCTACAAATTTTCCAAAAAAATGAATTGGTGCTACTTATTGCCTATTTCCAGTGCAGCTTAGATAAAAAAACTGATGATAAGAGGTGGTTCACTCCATTAATATGCTGACTAATAGTTGGCAGTTTTAAATACTGTGGAATATTTTGTACAATGTATGATCTACTAAATTAATATGTTTGTTGCAATTTTTTCTTAATCACAAATTGTTGTACATCCAAGATAGTTACCACTTGACCAGGATGACTAAGACCATTGTAATTCTTACTCACTAAGCTAGTAGTCGCAACTTGTCTCCTTACCTTAGTAGAGCTGTGAAGATTGGTGGTTGTAATTGAGTTACTAGGGTCACTGCAAGACTATGCATCTAAGTCTTAATTGATTGTTGGCATCAAGATGATTGAGCTCATATTCTCTTGATCCATCCACACATACTGATAAGTTTATTTAAGACATACTGATAAGTTTCTTTGAGCCATGGTGTGGGTTTTGTTTTATTAATTTTACTTGACTCCAGGATCTCATATGTCATACATACCCCTTGTGGGCTAGAATTGTAATTATCTCCGGATAACTATGGTCCATGATCAGGTATCTTACCCGCTTTCAGATTAATGAAGGACTCCTTTTTGGTTTCTATTTATGGAAACTAAACAGTTTGACAGAACCTTTTAAGGGAATTATTGGTTTCCACATTAACATTTCACTTTTACACTACTGACAAACCAAGTTTGGGTTAGAAAATTAAAACCTGCTACCTCAAAAATTTTGTGTGTTCTCTAGTGCATAGTTCTATAGAAGTAGTCATCTAGGAATTTTGGTGTTTAGAATATTTCACTTAAATTCCCAGGATAGATTTATAATCAACCAGAGCCCTTTGAAAACATCTTAAAAACTAAAGGTTAATAATGTAATCCTTGATAAATTTAGGTTCTTTGAGAAATCAAGAAGCCAAAATATTGAAAGGTTCTTCATATTTGCATAAGTTAATGGCTCTTCAAAGTGGGTTTTATAATAATATTTCTGTGTATGTCAATGCACAAGAAAGGGAAAAGCTCTCTTATATGCGAGATTAATAGCAAAAAATGTGAGTATTCATCTATGAAATTGGTGTCCTCGTACAAAAAAAATTATGGGTGTTGTAAGCAAGAATAAATGTGGGTTTTCATCCCCATTAACCCACAACAAAAATCAATTGGTGGGAGCTTGGGTATTGAATGTAAGTGTTTGATGAAATGTCAATGCATGGTTTTCTGACCTTGAACACTATTGTTTCATGTTTCGTGCTTAATGGGGATGGTGAAGCAGCTTTGGAATTTTATTGCTAAGGAAAATATCGAGGAGGAAGAGCAATTTCAATAGAAATCTAGTGAAATGGAGATCAGATAAATTTGTGGCATATAGGGAATGATGCACAAGATAAATACCAATCAGAGAGATTCTAAAAACAATGCTATGAGATGGTGACATGTGGATGTCGAGAGACTCTAAAGGCTCTAGCATGTTGCACAAGTATAGGGATATGTGGCAAGAAATCTACATTTATTTCTTTAACTCTCTTCTAAAACCCTGACTCTTGGTAATGGTTTAATATCATCAAAAAAAATTTCATATAGTTATGCCATCATTTTATTTTTCACAGACAGTTGTGTGGCTAGAATGATGGCTTGCATTGTACAATTTTTTAGATGCAAGAGTGCTACTGCTTATTAATTGTTGGGAATGACTGTCTCTGCGCTGTAGTCAATTAGCTAATGATTCCATTGATAACATGTATGATTCAGACATCAATAGTGAGTTGAATCCACTATTAAAAGCAGACAAAAAATTTCACATGGACTATTTATTTTTGTCTCCTTCCATTCAAACAGATGCAATTTTGTATTTATTGTTGAAGACATATCTAGAGGATGTTTTGGTCGATATCATAATTATATGGGAAAAAATATATGGTTTTATATGTCTAAATTTCTATTAGGAACTACCCGTAAGGCCAAATTTGGTAACAATCAATTGAGTCTAAGTCAATGCCAAAAAAAACCCCTGCAATGATTCATGTAATAAGGGGCATTTTTGTAACATTAAGTCAGCAATGGTGTAAACTTAATATAGATATCCTTTCACTTCAAAGTAGTGATGCAAAGTTTGGTCAAGAGCTTAGGGAGGGTGAATGTTTCTTATTGCTCTAACTTTATGAAGCTCAAGTGTAGGGAAATTAATAATATTAATACAAGTTAATTATTTCAAACTAGTTGATTGTGAGGACAGGTTGTCTGTCATTGAACGGATTGGTTTTATTGGCTACATTATGTGATGAGAAAGGTTGTGTATATAAATCATGGTTAAATATAACAGAACCTTGAAATGTTGTCAACATGTTCAATAGACTAATAATTAGAGGTTGGGGGTTGATTAATGTTAAAATAAATCTATTCACTAAAGCTCTTTTCATGTGGTTGCAACCTGCATGTAGAATTTGATTTTGCCCATCAAAAAGTTACTAGTATGCTTAGAGTAATTCCTTTTCCTAGTTGTATGCTTGGGAAAGTAAAGTATAGGATTGCAAAGTGATAGAGCTTGGGGTGTTGTTTGAATTATTCATGCAATTTGATTAGTGAACTACAACAGCTATGCCCCTCATTAATTATAACTTTAGTTGCCTTCCAATGTCCCCATGAAACCCAGCCATTAGACCCCAGCTTCCTATCCAACCCAACCCGAATCCAAACAATAAGGGAGTCCAACAAACAGACACTTTGAACCTTCCATCTTATAGCATTTCTACTGCGGGACTTAATGAAATAAATCTACAGTCTGGACGGGTAGTAAATGCACCTACTTCGCCTATCATTACAGAACAATTTGATGGTGAAAATACATAAACAAAACAAAGAACAATGAGGGAGAATTTAGATCAAAATGTAATAAATCAGACACCTTCCCAAGCTGTTCCTAATCAAGCTCATTTAACCTCTCCTCCTTACTCTGAAAGATTGACCTTGAGCAAGCCAAACCCTCAAGCAGAATTTGACTTCCTAGGGGAACTGCAGAATCTCTTTGTTAAAATACCCCTGTTACAAGCTATGAGGGATGTACCTATATATGCAAAAACTCTGAAAGAATATCGCTCAAAGAAACTATGGAGGAAACCTAAGGATCCATTAACCATTCATGTAGTGGGAAAACTATCTGATATCATGCTAGGAAAAATTGTGCCTGTAAAATACGAAGACCCTGGGAACCCGATTCTAATAGTACATATTAATGGGGTTGAAATCCCAAACGTACCGGTAGATTTAGGAGTGGCCATTAACATTATCACTGTTGAAACAATGAACACATTAGGACTTGGAAAAATTAAACCAACCCCTACTATCCTGGAACTTGCAGACAGATCCACAATTAAACTAGTGGGGAAATTAGAGGATTTGATCATTTCAGTAGACTCATGACATTACCCTGTTGACCTCCTTATATTATAGACCTGATCTTCAATAGGTGGTCACCCATTGATCCTAGGAAGACCCTGGCTTGCAACTATAGATGCCTACATAGGGTGCCGATCTGGGCACATGATTATATCGAATGGGACAATTACAAAGAATCTCAAGCTTTATCTTCCTGCAGAACCGAGCCCATCTGAAAAATTACCCAGTCAGAAACATTTACCTGTAGAAGAGCCTGAACCTAAAAATGAAGATGTTAGACCTATCCTCACTATTGGGCAGGCTAATGCTTTCATTAATGATTCCAATTTTGTTTTTGATTCAACTCGACATATTCTATAATTTTCTATGAGTTGTGAGACACAGGAAAAAATTGAACCAGAAGATGACATTGAAGACATTCCTGTAACCTCGTCCCATGATAGTACTCCAATTGAGATTGAACCAGGGAAAACACTTAATATCGACTCAAACCTATCTGAATCTCAAACAAAATAGTTTTTGAAGGTCCTTCAAGATCATCAGGAAGCTTTTTCCTGGGACTATATCGATATGAAGGGTATCCCTGCTAACTTATGCACTCATCATATTTATATTAAAGAATATTGCTACCCTGTAAGACAACCTCAATGGACGATGAATCATGCTCTCAAAAACATTGACAAGGAAGAATTGCAAAAATTATTGGATGTAGGATTCATTTACCCCATCTCAGATAGCAAATGGGTATCCCCGCTAGTTATTGTTCCCAAAAAGAATGGTAAATGACAGATCTGTGTAGATTATAGGGAACTAAATAAGGCAATGCAAAAATACCATTTTCCTTTGCCATTCATTGACCAAGTCCTGGATACCTTGGCTGGGAAGAAGTTCTTTTCCTTCCTAGATGGATTCAGTGGATACAACTAGATCCAGATAGCCCCGGAAGACTAGGATAAAACAACTTTTACATGCCCTTGGGGAACCTTTGCATACAGGGTCCTCCTGTTTGGCCTGTGTAATGCTCTTGCTATCTTCCAGATGGAAATCTTGGGAATATTTTTTGATTTGGTCGATGATAGCATTGAAATCTATATGGATGATTTTATTCCATATGGAAATTCATTTGAGGAAGGATTGGAAAATTTAGAGAAAGTACTCAAAAGAGTTAAACAGACCCATGTATCTCTAAGTACAGTCAAATGCCATATGATGAGGGAAGAAGGAGTAGTATTGGGAAATTTGCTCTCAGTTGCTGGAATTCAAGTTGATTTGGCTAAAGTAGAGGTAATATTACACTTCCCGGTACCCAAAACACCCACGCGGGTACGTAGCTTTATTGGTTGTGCTGGTTATTATAGATGCTTTATAGAAAATTTTGCTAAAATAGCACATCCGCTGTTTCAATTGCTAACAAAAGATGCAGAATTTTTGTGGACTGAAGATTGTGAGACAACTTTCACAAAAATTAAAGGGCTAGTGTGCATGGCTCCAATCCTCTGAGGACCTAATTGGGCATTACCGTTTCACATACATATTGATGCTTCTCAAACAGCAGTAGGATTTTTTTTAGGACAGCATGTAGACATAACACCATATGCAATTTACTATGTCAGTAAGAACTTAATTCCTGTTGAATTAAATTATATAGTGACAGAAAAGGAATTCCTAGCTATCATTTATGTTGTCAATAAGTTTCGGCACTACGTCACCGTTTATTCTACTGTTTTCCATACTGATCACGTAGCAATCAGGTATTTTATGAATAATCCTATTACTCCTGGCCGTATTACAAAATGGTTACTATTGCTTCAAGAATTTGATATACTGTTAGGGTCCTATAATATAGGATTCATAATTTTGAATTGACTTTGATAGTCTTGTAAACATGTACATACCTTGTCTCCTGTAGGTTGTTTTCCCATATTTTGAAAAAACTGAAAAATAATAAAAGTCAAAAAGAGGGTAAAAAAGTCCTAAAAGAAAGATCAAAGGACTTAGAAAAACATATACACCAAAAGAAAAAGGAAAATAAGACCTGAAAGGGAGCAAATCCAAATGCCACTACTTTACTTTACTACAAGAATAATGATTATGTGCAGAGTGTCAATAAATGCCATAATCCATGATTAGTTAAACAATTTAATATTAACTTTTCATGCTTTCAATTTCATGTTTTAGATAGAGAATAAAGATTTGTCAAACAGATTAACCTTGATAAATCAGTAGATAGGTAGAGAATAATGAGGAGCTCAACAGTTTAATCTGAGCCCTCAGATGAAATAAGGTAGACTTAGATAGTTTTATGCCTGGAAAGAAAAATGTTTTAAGGTTGCAAGCCTAAATGCACCTGCAAAGATGAAGAAAAAAGGTTAGAAATAAAGTTGGGTAGGTAGAAAGCAGTTGAGCAAGCATGTAATAAATCATCATCGAGCAAAATCACTAATTTCCCCTCCCCTACAAGTATTCAATATTCTAAACTATCAGTCAAAAAGGCTCAGAGCATTTCTCTGACTTTTGTTGGGACCGGACCCAAGACTCGATGACTAGTCAATTAAAAATATTGAATTCCTACCTTAAACCCTCATTCATCAACATTTTTCCTTCATTCATACATTATAATCCCTTTTTCCTAAGTAAAAATACATTTTTTACTTATTAAAATTGAAATCCTAAAATAATTAACTTCATTACCTTCAAAATCATTCATAAAACCCTCAAAAAGCATTTATCCTAAGTATAAGTGAAGTAATACAACAAAGATGAGCAATCCTTTATTTTTTACTTAGAGGTAACATGTGCTTTGTTTCCATTTCACTACTCTTTTTCCATATTAACTTATAACTAAACATATTAAACCCCTAAAACCACACCCTCCCATATATATTAATTCCCTTATATTAAAATAACCCTCTAAAACCAATTATTTTAAAGTTTAGACCAATGTTAAATATCCCCATGTGCACTAAATAAAACCCCTCCCTAAAAACCCATTGGTATAAAACATATCATTATTCAAATACCCCGCCCCTATAGTTTGAAAACTATTCAAAGGTTGATTAAACTATATAATATAAATATTATCGCACTCATATGCATTAATTAAAACATGATATAAATGTTTTAAATAAACCTTAAGCTCCCCCGCCACATATTATATACTCCTAAAGGATTAAACTTTATTAAAACACAGTTCTATAAAGCTTAAGCCCTTTCCACCGCTTATAAATAAATCCCGGTCCCACTCCCATTTCAAATGCAACTCCCGAACTAATCTCGATCGTTTGCACATGAAATTTAGATCCTACGGCACATATTCAATATCGCGCAAATAAGTTGCACGATCACCCAAATGCCAAAGCTGCGAGAAATGGGTGGTTTCCCAACGAACTCTCTCCTCCACGTGCCCTTTTTCTATTCGATCACGCGGGTTGAGCTCAATACTACCTACCCCCCAATTGTCGCACAAAAACCACTAGTTTTTAATCCGTTTGAACTTTGAAACCGCTTTTCCCGCCGATGCGACCTGCATTCAATGTCGGATTAATACAACCAATATGTTTAATAAACCTTTGAAAATGCATTTCATTCCTTATATTTTTACGCTTTAAACCTAAACCCTCTGCAAAGCTTCCCCGACTGTAAAAACACAATTTTTAAGCCTTTTTCCACCATTTTCATGCCCGAAGCCTGCAAAATTTTTCCTGAAACCTGTGAAGATTGCCGAGGAGCTTCATATTGCTCCAGAAAAGCTATAGAAGCCATCAAATCATTCAAAAACTCTGAAACTCTTCCAAAGACAAATACCTGCATTACAATAGGTATTTTTTCTAAAAATTGAACCAGCAAATGATTTGAAAGATATTTTAAGAACACAAGCATACTTAGAATTTAAAAATCGATTAAAAGAAACTGCCAAAAAGCCCCAAAAACAGGCCAGACCCTATCAAATTTTTCCCAGAAACCCTGTTTCTCTGCTGCACACAAATTTTCAAGAAATTTATGAGTTTTTCACACTTTGATGAACTTTTTCAAGCTTGAAATCAAACCAGAAAACCTCTGAAGGTATCCTAAGCCTCTATAACCCTTTTCAAAATAATTTTTAGCCCAAATTTCCATTAAAATACTCAATAAACCCTTGTTTCTTGTTTTAAGTCAGTTAAAAAGCCTATTAACCTCTTTGACAGACCTAATTGGAAAGAAAGCCCTGAGAAAAGACAATACTTCACCTGTTTATCCAAGAAGCCTCTGCTAGAAGTGAAAATTACTTCTGCAAACTGTTTAAACTTGCAAAAGTAGCCAAAATTCCAAAAAAGAAGAGTTCTAGCAATCCTGAAGGTTCCAAAGTGCCAAAATCAAATCCAGTACTATGACCACTTAAAGCCAATATCACCTCCCTGCAGCCAAGGTGTCATTAACAATTATTTTATTTTGCAGATCATTAGCAAAAGGAGAATTTGGATAAAACAATCTAAATACTAGTTAAAGATCTGTTTTACTCCAAAAGTTCCCAAAGAAAAGAATTTTAAATGATATTCCTTAACAAAATATTCTAGGCAGCAGAACAGAAAGAAGTAATTTATGCAAAGAGAGATAAATTCACAATGAATGGTAAAATTAAAGTAAGAATTCACAGTGACAGTGAAAACAGAACAGTAAAAAGCATCAGAGTTAAAGTCTATCAAATGAAAGTCACAGTAAAGGTTAAAACAAAGTTACAGAGCAGTCAAGGTAAAACAATAAAAGTAAATATAGAGGCAGTAATGGTTAAACAGAGATGAAAATACTTTCACCAACAATGAAATTTATCCAAAGTGAAAGTAAAAACAATTAAAAGAACAGTAAGGTTAAAAGATGAAAATGGAGCAAGAAGGGACATTTTGCAGACATTTCCTATTTAAGTCATTGTTTTGCAAAACCTATTGTGACCAATCCAAGATTAATTTTGCAAAACTGAAGGAGGTTTATGTTCCTAAGATGTCCAGCTACAAAAACATCTCTCACTTTTCTAACAGCCATTATGGGTTTGGAAATATTAAACAGTATTTGAAAGCACTTTTTACAGAAAATTCTTGTTAAGTCCTCAGTTTGTAGAGAATATTGTGGCCAGTAAGAAATACATCTTACAAAACGGAAGGAGGTTTTTGTTCCTAAGAGACCCATCTAGAAAAATCTATCTCATGTTTTGTACATGTATTACAGAATGAGAGATACATGCACATATTCACAGCCTATTTTTTTAGACTATGCAAAGCTCTATTTTACACATCTTTTTGGAGAGCCTATTGTGAACAGCGGGAGCAGAATTTTAGGGAACTGAGAGAGGTTTATCTCAAAAACATATTTATCTATAATCATCTCTTTCACTTTTTACATATCTATTTCGGATTGAGACATACAAAGGTATCATTGGACCCAAAGTTTGCAAAATTTCTGGAGCAGAATGCACAAAGAAAGGAGACAGTTAGTGACTTGGATGCCTCATCATCAACTAAGAGTTGATATCAAATTTGAATTTCTCCTCTTTTTCATCACCTATCCATAAGTATAGTTCCAAATAGATTCATTATTTTTGAGTGTCCTTTTATTGAGTTCTATTTATGTAAAACAGTTTAAGATATTTGTAAACCAATCTTGATATTTTTTCAAGATATTTTTGTTTAGAATTTGTATAAATACTTCATCTTTAGAAGTATTTTGGTGGAATAAAATTGTTGGGATTGTTATAGTCATTTATTCTTGGAATTTAAAGCTTTTTTGTGTCAAAACTTCAAGTAGCAGGCTGGATCAAAGCAAATTGGATCATATTTCAAGATCCTTGTGATGAGCTATTTGGAGTGAAGTATTTTCTTCACTTGTCATTGTTTCTTTTCTCTATTACATGCATCCATTTATGTTTATCCTAAATCTGAATGTATAACTAGGAGTATTAATACAGGATATGTTAGTAGCACCATGTTTTTAACTAGTTATCATTTATATGTTTTCCTCTGATTTCCAGTGTAGGGAACCCTTAATTACTCCCTCACTCGTTTGACCTCTCCTACTACTTCCCTTTTCCAGATTTAAGGATTCTTAAGTTCCCTTTATCTCGATCATACCACCCCATAAAAACAACTTTCCAAGATCTCAAAGGGTTTTCTATCTTTCCCTGAAGACATTTGACCTTTTTTCCCTAGATCTTAGTCCTGTTAGCTTGATTTTGACTCCATAGCCCAATGGACAAATAGATTTCCCATTATCCATCCTTTCAAGTGATTTTTCCCACCAAATCCAACAAAACCAAACCAAAACTGCACTTTCATAAGCTAGCCTAATATTCACAAATTAAAACAAAGTTAAACTTTAAAGAGAGAGCCCTCTTTGAACCCAAAGAAGGCGAGATCCTAGAGTGTGAAGTAGGTTTGTGGTTACCTCGGTGAGTTCTCTCTTGAACCTGGAGAAATTACTGAGTGATAATAATTACAATAGTAGATAAGCCAGGAAAAGATAATATAGTAGTTGATTTCCTATCTATAATGGATAACAATGATGAATGTACACCTGTAGAAGATAGTTTTCCCGATGAACATATTTTTACAGTTTCTACTAAACCTCCGTAGTATGCAAATATTTCTAACTATCTTGCTACAGGGAAAGTGCCTCCTCATTTGTCATACAGGGAGCAACGGAAGATTACTCATCATAGTGCTTGATATTCTTGGATGACAAGGCACCTTTTTCATACAGGAGCAGATAAGCAGATCTAACACTATGTGTCTAAGGATGATATTTGTGAGGTATTGAAAGCTGCCCATGATGGCCCTTGTGGAGGGAATTTTGTGGGCAAAAGATCAGGCCATAAGGTGCTACAAATGGGATATTTCTGGCCTTCCATTTTTCGTGATGCTCGAAATTATGTTAGGAGGTGTGATAGTTTCCAACATATGGGTCAGCCCGGTCGAGGTGATGAAATGCCTTTGTAGGCACAGGTAGTCCTCGATCCTTTTGAGAAATGGGCTATGGACTTCGTTGGACCCTTTAACCCACCCTCCCAGCAAAAATTCCACATCTTGGTCTGTATTGATTACGTGACTAAGTGGGTGGAAGCCAAAGCTATTGCGAAAGCAACAGAGCAGGTGGTCTCAGATTTTATATTTGAAGAAATTTTTGCTCATTATGGTACTCCAAGATTAATTGTTTCAGATGGAGGAGCACAATTCACATCACACAAGATAGCAAAGCTCATGCAGAAATATGGGGTCAAGCACAGAGTGGCATCTCCATACCACCCCCAGGCGAATGGACAAGTGGAAAGCACGAACAAGACATTGGAAAATATTTTGACAAAAACTATGGCATACCATCATTGGGATTGAGCTCAGAAGCTCCCGGAAGCTCTCTGGGCGTATAGAACAACATGGCGGAATATAACCAAGTTTTCACCATTCGAGTTGGTTTATGGGAAATCCCCGTTGTTTCCAATAGAATTTGAAATCAGTACGCTCAGAACAGCTCTGGAAGTTGGTTTAAATTTATCAGATGCCTGGAAACATCAACTGGCTCAGCTCAATTAACTTGGTGAAATCCGTTCAATGGTTTTCAATTAACTTGGTGAAATCCGTTCAATGGTTTTCCAGCGAACTACTGCTATCCAGTAGCAGAGAATGAAATGGCACGATAATTTTATTAAAAAATAAGGTGTTTCAAAGCAGAGATTGGGCACTACTTTATGACTCCTGTTTCAAGGATTTTAAGGGGAATCTTTGCACTCGTTGGATGGGACCTTATGAGTTGGACACTGTATTTGATAATGGAACAGTCGGGCTAGTTACAATTGATGATACACATGCTTCATTCATAGTCAATGGACATCGCCTGAGATTATACCATCGCATTGCCTCTAAGGATGCTTTTATTAAACAACTATCTGAGAAATCTGGTTTTAAGGTCATCAACGCACAGAATCCTTCCTCTGCACCCGTGTTGTAAAAAAATAAAAATAAATAAATAAAAAATGAAAATAATAATAATAAAAGAATAAAGAATTATATTATTTGTCTTATTGTCTTTTTGCAGGAGTTACTATTAAGGAGTAAAAATCAAACAAATTTTTTTTTCCAAAGTATCAGTTGTTGCCACACTGGATGCTGTTACTCGGATGCTGCTACTCATGGCTCTATTACTCGGGTTCTGCTACACATGGTGTTGTTACTCAGTTGCTACTACTTATGGTGTTGTTACTTGGGTGCTATTACTCAGCGGTTGCTACTCATGATGTTGTTACACCACATGCTGCTACTCATGATTTTGTTACACCACATGCTGCTACTCGATGTTGTTACTCCTTTCTTGATGCTGCTACAACGAATGCTGATACTCACACTGCTGTTACTTAAAATGTTGTTACACCTGATGCTGTTACTCGCATTATTGTTACTCCAGATGCTGCTACTCACATTGTTGTTACTAAAATTTTTATTACACTAGATATTGTTACTCCTTGCTCGATGTTGCTACACCGAATGTTGTTACTCCAATGCTGTTACTTCCGATGTTGTTACACCGGATGTTGTTACTCCGATGATGTTACTCCAATGTTGTTACACTGGATGCTGTCACACCGGATGTTGTTACTTCGATGTTGTTACTCATATTGTTGTTACTCCATCCACATCATTACTTCATTGTCATCCTACCAACCGTCACTTCATCCAGGTAGGCCGTCAGGTATGCCTTAACGTGAATTTTACCGATTTAATTAAATATCCCATGTGAAGATCTTAATGTCGTGGACGACAAAAATTTAAGTTGGGGGGGTGTCGTCATAGTCAAGGATGGCGTAATAATTGCCTCATAAATTAGTATGACAGTCTATTCATGGTACACCTTACGATTCCCATCAACATGTGGTGTCATGATTCAATATGTATTGGGTTCCATAAGATGTCTCGTCCACTCTATACAAAACAATTATTATTTTTATTCACCACACTTACCATACTCTTTTATGATTTTTCTCAGTTTTCGAGAGTTACCCTCCGTATTTACCGTTACCACCTTTCCATTTTCACCATGTTGTTTCTTTGAATTTGGTACCCACCACCTTTCCCAACAGTTTTATGTTACAAGCAGTGCTACTACAAGTCTCCACAGTATGGGTGGGTTGGCTGTGTAGCATGAGCCTGAAAACACAACTTCAGCTCGCAACAATCCAGACGTATGGAAAATCTTAGTTGACGTAGGGTGGGATATCTACTTTGACAGATTCCAGGGGTTTGATGGAGGAATCACAATGGAATTGGCACTCAATCTAAAGGAGAAATACTCGCGGGTTAGAGGTCTTGAAGTTCCTATCACAAAAGAGGTAATCGTAGAGTTTAATGGGCTGAGATAGCTGGGGCAACAATGGTTTTCTCGGAAAATTTCTCTCCCGAAATTTCTCGAATTGTTCTTGCAAGCAAGAGAAAGTGTCGTTCAAATGGGCAAAGGATACGAGCGCAGAATTGTGTTGTATCCTTGGAACGAAGTTGCAGGTTTCGTAATAAAATACATAACCTGCGAGGGCTAGGCCACAACTCTATTCAAATATCACTTTAAAATTCTAACACACCTTCGATTTCCACAGGATCATGTGCATGCCTTAAACATGCCCTTCTTCCTATTGAAATAGTTGCAGCATATGGCACAGGCTGCTCGACACTCTCGCCAAATGTTGGTAGTGCTTTCTAACCATGGATTAGTGTGATTATTGGTCATGCATGCAATAGGTAGGCTTTGGGTCTCTTGGGTGGAACTCTGCGAGTCCTTAGAAGAGGAGGTAGCAACCATTATTTCTGCTAGAAAAGAGGAACTAGCCTCTCCGGCTAGACTGGTAGAAGAAGAACATTCAGAGGGAATTGACCAAGAGGAACCCGAGGAAATGGAAATAGAAGAAGTTGATCAGGTGGAACCCAAGGAAGAAGAAATGATGGTTGATCAAGAGGAACCTGAAGAGATGAGGATGGAGGAGATAATTGGCGGCACAGTCGAGGCTGCCACATAAAAACCAGCCTCGCTTGAAAAGCCCGCGGAAGAAGAGATGAGAATGGAGGAAGTAATTGGCGACACAGCCAAGGCTGCCACACAAGAACCAGCCTCGCTTGAAAAGCCTACAGAAGGAGAAATGAGAATGGAGGAGGTAATTGGCGACACAACCGAGGCTGCCACACAAGAACCAGCCTCGCTTGAAGATCCCACAGAGGAAGAAATTATGAACATCGTGCAGGAAGTCGATACTGTTATATAGTCATCGACTTTTGTCAATAAAGAACAAAGGAGTGAAATTTCGGACAGAGAAATGGCAAGTGATGTTGTTTTGCAAGAAACAACATCACCTGCCCAAACAGATATGGATGTTGATACAGGTGGGGGTGTTATACAAGAACCACCCCCAATTCAACTAGAACATGAGGAGTTAGCCTGCAAAATCGACACTGGCTCTCAAGGACCAGTATTGACCCGGGAAGAAGAAATGGTGAGTAAGGAGCAAGAGGACAGAAGGGAAATAAGTCACAAAATTGATGCTGCTCCACAAGAACCAGCATTGAACCTGATTGAGGTAGTAATGCGTGAAGTTCCGGCTCAAACTGGAAATGAAGGTGATGTTTCTGTCCCCCGTTCTCCATTCCAGTCCCTGATGCCTAGGGGGGCGAGGGGATTCCGCTCGCCCAAACAATTAATGGTGGCAGTAGTTATTCCCCTAGTGCTTAAATTTATTGACACGACTAATATTGGCCCAACCACTACCGAACCAGAACCCTTAGAGGCTCTCGAAGAAGACAGAGTTCTTGTGGAAACACCAGAACACAGAGTGGTCAATGAAATTGTCGACCATATGGCAGAAGTTCCCAGAGGGAACATAGAGGAAGAAACCCCTGGAGATAGGGAACTCGGCCAGAAGGGCTTGAGAAGAGAATTCGTTGAGAATATTGACAGCATTTTGCCACCTCTTGAGCCTGTCATAGGCCTAGAAACTGAATTTATTGTTAAACAAGAATGGGTTGAACAGTGCGAAGAAAAGAAGGTTTCCTCTCAAGAAGAAGTATCAGCTGTGGTTTAGTGAAACCATGGGACTAAAAAGAGAGGTTCGAGATTTGAAAAAGCAAGTTTCCTAGCTGAAAAAGGAAGGTAAAAATATACAAATGGAGGGTAATAAAACCGAAAATCAAGGTCTCCATTGCATCCACCCAAATCGACCCGATTGAAGAGTTGTTTGAGGGTTGAGAATTTGTATTGGCTGCTGAGATTCAGAAGTGGCAGTCTGCTGCGAGCGACCATAAAAAGGAAATAGTTAGGGTTCGAGAACAGGCTGCCGAATTCGTCACAGGGTACATGGATCAACTATACAAGGCGCGACTGAAGCAGGCCAAACAGAAGACTAGAATAGAGGAATTGGAAGAACAAGTGCAATTGCTGAAGACAGATAAGGAGAAGATGTTCTCCCTGGCAAAGTAGGTAATGGCCTACAGACCCCCTACACATAGCTATGCCTTATTCCTTCATGAACAATTTATTTTGTTTTTTTCTTGAAAGTATATATAAGGAGATTTGGTATGAAATTGAGGACCCCATTCAATTTATCCGTATTTTAAAAATTCAAGATATCATAGGATATCACTTAATGTGTGAGCTCTATATGCATGGGTATTACTTAAGACATGATCAGTCCTTTAACCTTGTGAGATTCGTATGGGACATCCATTTAAGAGCTTTCACCTCTTATACCATCAATCAGATTAAGTGGAGAAAGGCCTGGGATACATTTGAAGAAAATCAAGCCGAAAGGCCATTAATGATGAGAAGAGAGCATGGTTAGTCCTCAAACATCTATAACAAGCATTATACATTTCTACAGATTGAGGGCTATAAAGAACACATGTTGGCAACCCAGAAATGGTGTGCTGACCTATGTGTTGGCCATATTACGATGTTTCACAAGGCAGTAATGGACAGTTGTCAAAAAAGGTGGAAGTTGTCATCCTCAGCTGTCAGAGAAAGAGAACTATTTGGAGCACCCAATTTTGCAAAGGCTTTAGAGAGAATGCCACATTTCGTGGCATGCATTCATACCTATGGGGTCAGATGGATGGGCTTAAGGTTTCAATTTCTCCCTCTCTGGTTGCCAGTCGAGCGATATACTCCTGCATACAACGTTGATCCAGACTGGTGGAAGGATGTTGTTTTGACGGAGGGATATAAGCCACCAGGAACTTAAATGGCTGTAGAATATGACCTCACACAGCTTCATGCCGATCACAGTTGGTCCAATCCGAATCTGAGGAGATGACGAGCTGCATGAGGACATGCAGATAGACCATTTGGGGGAAGATGTTGGGTACCAGATTTGTATACTTTCCTCTCCCATTTTACCCTATCATTCTATCTCTTTGTGCCATTATTACTCTTAAACATATGAGGTAAAACCATTTTCCTTATATTTCATGGGATATTTTATTAATGAAGTATTTTTCATGGAGATTTTACCTTTTTACATATTGACTCCAATATCTTTATAGATTTGGCTAAAGCAGGAGCGTTGCAGTCGTAAGCTGAGGAACAGCCTATCATCTCCAGATTTTTCCTCATTTTTTGTTACAGTGTAACAGACTTGTTTGTATCAGCACCATTTCAGGCCTTTTCACGGTTCCCTTCTGGGCAACTAGGTTGTCGTTGTAAATACATGTATTTTTGTAACTATGGAGTTGCTGAGAGGAATCGGGGATTTCAGAACAATGGTATAAAGAGTCCTACGGGCTGTGAATCGAGGTTAAGCCCTTTTACATACAGATCTTGTAAAAAATCTCTGTTATCATTAATCGAATGCACAATAGCTTGATGTTTCTTCTGTAGTTCGTGAGTTTACCGCAACCCTGATCAGAGAGTTGGACCCACTCTTCTAATCAGGTGTTGTGTCTTTCTTTCTTGCATTGTTTTATGATTTAGTGTGATTTTATTACTGCTATTACAATTTACTTTTAATTTTTGTGAATGCCCTTTAATTTCTGCAGTTTATTTAATTTTTGTTACAGTGATCTGTGTGTTATGGATTTAAACCTGTGATCTACAACAAGTCATGTGCTTGTATCTGCATATAATTTTCCGTTAGTATTAAAATAACTAACACCCTCAGGTTGATAATTTATGTGGAGAAAGGGCTGAATTTTGTTCATATCCAGACACCAACAAGACTCAAGGGCATGAATCCGAGAAAGGCGAGGTGGATGGAGATCGGAAAAGTGAGGGAGTTGTACCCTCACCTAATGTCTACTTAAATCAGACATTTGTGGTCCAAAAGCTTTCAAGTGGAGAGGATTGATCCAGGAGGATCTTACATCAATGCAGTTCGACAGTGAGGTCCATTCATCTTCAGTTGGTCCAATGAGAAGTCCAATTCAGTCTTCAGTTTGTCAGGTTCCCCAGTGTTCTCGATGAAAGAGTTACTTCTTCATGGTTATGTCAAGTGATTCCATGTGGCGGAAGAATATACATGGTGATGTCATTATGTAATGTTGTATGGTAATCCTATGGTGGCAACTTGTGGTAATTATGTAATGGTCCTAGCTCTAAACCTATGGTCAAATCCTAAGTTAAAGTTCTAGACCTAGCATTATGTATCAAAACCTAGGTATTGAAACTAAGGTGTAAACCTTATTCCATGGTGTTAACCTTATTTGAAAAGGTTCCAAACTATGTATTAAAACCCACATACAAACCTTTGTAATACATTACAGTCTAACCGCATGGGGTAGACCGTAGAGAAACTGGCAAGCATCGGAGTACATGTGAATGTGATCGAGGTAACTGCAACAGTTATGAACGCAGGACCACCGGAAAGACCGACGCAGTAGTTTGGATGACCACAACTGTCGGAGTTATCACATGTGGTGTCAGCCTGCCGTTGCAAAGCCACTGGGAAACTGATCACCAAGTGGTAGTCTATAGTTAGATCGCAACCTGGTCACATGCCTGACAGTCTGTGTTTCCGTGTCGTTAGCTATTTTTCAAGGTTAATTTTATCATAAGGTGTATTTTTGGGTTTTATATGTAAATGTGCAAAGTTGTAATTCAAACTACCATGTAACAACTCCATTAGGTGTTGCACTTGTATTGCAACAAAAACTTAAACACTTCAATTGCTCAACCACATGCCATGTTTGGCCAAAGGATTTCAAGACTTGAACTTATTTAACCTTAGACATTTCACCAGGATGAGGACAGAGAGTGTTTTTGGAGGCTTGTATTCAGATTCTGGAAGAGAGAGGTTGTTTTGTTTTCAGTGTAACTTGGTCGTCCGGAGGCAGAATTGAGCACAGAGATAGGTGTTGGAAAGCTAGGAGAGATAGATTTCTGTTGACAGTGACTAGAGGTGCATGTGAGAACGTTAAGTCTGTTTTTTTCTGTGTAAAGACTTCCTTGGATCAATCCTTAATAAAACAGATACCTATCTTGAAAGCGGACCTAGAGAGGTAGTCCACCAGGGGCGAAATCTGTAATCAATGTTTGTTATTTCTTATCTTGTTTAAGTCATAAATTCAATTGATTTCCTTCATTATTTCACATTAAGCAATCGAGTTAACAATCAATTCATCATTGGAAAATAATCAGTTCTACTTAGTATTAGATCAGATCTATTTCAGATCACTGGTATCATAACAACTACCACTACTATGATATCATAACAACTCCCATCCACAGGCAGTTTTTCCAAAATACAAGATAGCATTGGTTCGTTCTTTTTGTGTAATTCCTCTAACTCAAACTTGCACAAGCATTGAAGCTTATAAGAGTAGTGATGATGGTATGCCTACTCAAATGACATGCGTTTTCATAGAGGTTTGGAATCCATATGCAAAAAAAACACATGTGGAACTACATAATGTTGTAACAAAGCATGGATCAATTTTGAACTGCAGAAGATATTTTGGGAAATATTTCCTTCATTCAAGCATCAAAAATATTAATGCCACCATCAACACTATCACCAACGTGTTATTTAGCAGGAATAAATGGAGTTGTTGCAATCATATGCAGAAGGTCAAAGTTAATCTCATTAAATCTACAAAGGATTATTGGAGTTACTTTCCTTAAGCCAAAAATACGAGCATAAATCATGGGGAAAATTTGATCACCCTTGATGCTAATTTTCCACTATAAATCCGAAAATCAAAATATCCCATAAAATTGTAGGAAAAATAATTAAAATAGATAACTGAGTCTCATTGTTTTTTATTTTCAATTGAAACAGGAATACTAACAGTACTGAAGTTCAACACACAAACAAATGATGTTTAATCTAGTCAACAATGTAAGTTGTGCATGTCTCATTGTGGAACTTAAAAATTGCATTTATTCCAATGGCTCTCTAGTATAGTCCTGCTACACTAAAGAATATTGTGCAGAGCTAATTTAGAATAAGCTCTCTTGAAACCAAAAATTTTAATTATGCGGAAATTCTAACCATTTCTCACCAATCCAATTAAAAGGATCTTGTTTTAATTTGATTTCATCATGCTTTGTTTTTTACTTACTGGCTACCTATTCTCCTTTTTTCAGATTCCTTTGGCATATATCTTTGCAAGGATTGTTTACTTAGCTTGTGTTGAAACTCAGGATGCATATTCCAACAACTCATGATCTAATGCCCATTCCTATTTCAATGGGTATAAAAATGCATGCTCTTATTCCTTGGTGAGAATGCCTTTAAACCTGGAAGAGGGTTCTCTGATTTCGTCTCAAGAAACATATTCATTTTTTTAACCACTGCTTTATGCTCTTCACACTTAGGCACACAATTATCAACCCAATGAAAAAAGGTACAAGGGAACATATTTTGTTTCTTCTTATTTAATGATCATCAAAAGAATATTCATGAGACTTATACATTTTCCCATTGTATTTTGGATTGAGACTTTGATGAGGATAATTTGATTTGGTTCTTCTTTTGAAGCGCTCAACTCTTGGTGGAGACAACTTTTCACCATCATTACCATTATGATTTGTTTCACCATTAATTTGCAAGAGTCCCTTTGACACAAACTCAATATTTAACAATTTTCTTACTTCAGCAACTTTGGAGCATTCTCCAATTTCTTCATATCCCAATCCTTCATTATGATTTTGTCTCGTTACTTTGATAGGATTGATGATGCCTTGAACATTGACTCCAAGTCCCCTTCAGTTGTAACCCATATTTTTTAACAACTTCATACCAATCCCCTTGGTATTCTTCTCGAAAGTTGCAAAAGATGAATAATCAACATTAACATAAGATATATAAAATGAACAATGTTTTACCTCCTTTGACCCTTGGTCATATACCTGATTGGTCAAATCCTGTGTCTTTTCTGTCATCGATGAAGCATTAGTTGAAGCTTCAAGAATACCACTTTGTTTGCATGGTTCATAAGAAGTATTCTCCAACTGAAAAAAGGTACAAATATCAGTATTCTCTTGATAAAGTCAATATAATGTATACTTTCCATGACCACAAACTTGTTTCATCTTGGAGGGAATTTTTATTGTTTCGGTGACCGAATATTCACCACTTTTCTCTTCAAGTGAATTTTTCAACTGAAGATGTATTTTCCTTTTCTTGTCCTTTGCGGCTTCGAGCAATCTTCCCAACTTGAAATGCTCTAGTTGAAGTGATAAGTTAATCCCCTCTAGTTCTTGGAGTCTATTTTGGAGCTCTTCGTTCTTTCCTTCCAATATATTCGTATGCTTTCACAACTCATTGCTTTCTATGTTGTTAGTATACAATTTATTTACCATTTTCTTCGTGGCTAAGAAATCTTGAAAAACTTTCCATTCTTGATAAATATGCCAATAAAGAATCAAAATGCAACATTTTGTTTCAAAGGAAATTACCTTCTCTTTGCTTGAACTGAAGCTGACAAATGTACCCACTAAGCAAAACAATCAACCGCTATGATACAAAATGATCTGAAAACTGGAGAGCATAAAACTTGCAACAAAGTCTCTTTACTTGACTGTAAGGGCTTGTGAATTTAGGTTTCGACATTACAGCTTAAACATGTAGAACATCACATAAAACCATAACTCAAGAGGCACAATAAAAACATGAACAAGCCATGAATAAGAAAAGACATGATTCATCAAGACAAAGATGATAATAGAGTTCACTCAATCAACTCTTGCACTAGGCTACGCCTCCATATTCGCATCCAAAGTTTGAATCACTTTATTTTCTTCTTCAAAAGAGGATGAATGTATAGAATTCTTTAGAAAATGACTGACTCCCAAAACTGCCTTCTACTACCCAATATCTTTCAAGGCCAACACATTGCATACATTTCTTGAATACCTCATAAAGACCTCTCCTGAGCTCTCAAGGCTCTCTAAAAACTCTCTCAAACAATATCCCTCTCAAAGAGTACATAAGAGGGATTTACAGCTTTCAAACATCCCTAAACGAAAGAGAGGATATCTCCTTAGATTCTTATTCCAAGGAGAGAATCACTTTTTAGATCCATAAAAGAGGATCTGTGATATTTTTTAGGATAAAATATTTCAACTCCCCTAAAAATAGACCTTATCCAAAGCTCAAGGGATATGAGTAAATCACATGAAACTCTCAACTCCAACTTGAATTTAGAAACTGATTTTGAGGAAGATTCTCTCATAAATTAATTTATATTTTACAATTTAAAATAAAATAATACATGAGCACATCCACATTAAGCTCAAGCACTTTACATTCAAAATTTAAATGCACAGAACCTAGGCTTCAATGAAATTTGTCTTTGGTGTGGTAAACTTTTGAGAACTGTGTCAAGATCCTCCTAGATCAACTACGATTTTTTCTCTTCTCTCATGTGCACCTTAAATCTAGCTAATCACAATTTTTGTTTGAGTCATACATAGTGCACCAATTAAATTCAGATCCCAATCTTGTACATCAATGATCTTCTTTCACTCTATGTTCATTTTAGCACCTTAACATAAAAATATTACATAATTCATTATTGGATCTTCAATCACCTCTCATGAATCACTACTATGAAATATTCACAACATGTCACCTTCTATGGATCACTACCATGGTACTACCGAGTCCTCAAAAGTAAAAAATCTCTAATATTTTGTTAAATTATGCAATGAAGTGTGACACGAGAACTAGTAGAAAAGGTTTACCCATCTCAACTATACATTCATTTAATGATATCAATGAACAGTACATGGATGTAGTCACCTTGTGTACTAAAAAGTTCCAACACTTGAAACATCAACAATTGACAATGATGACATCTCATTTAATATAATCATGACAACTCATAAATGGGTTATCTCAAATTTTGTGATTGTTTATGGCTCATAGAGTAACACTATTAATATAGAAATATGTAAATATTTATAGATACTAACATCATTTCCTCTTTAACATATTCTAAGAATATGTGAAATAATCTCCTCAAAAGGAAGAGTTAAATAAGATATCTTTCACTTCAAAATTTATATAGGTAAAAGACAAGCATAAAATTAGTATCTTGTGAGAATGGATGATCTCAATAACATTCATGGAACTATATGCTATGATGGTTTGAAATATAACATTGTTTAAATGGAACCTTAAAAAAGTGTCTTCCTTACACAATTCTCATTAACAAGTTAAGCTCAACCATATAAAAATTATATGTATTACATATTTTTATAAATATAAAAATAAAAAATAAAAACAAAAACAAAAATGAAAACAAATAAAGTTGAATCACACATAGAAATGAAAAAAAGAGAGAGTAGAAATTCAAAGGGTTAAGGGAGCATCAAAAATCAAACCTATAACATATCTTTACTAAACATTGTGTTAACAAGGAGGAATGCAAAGTAGAAAGTCAATACTTTTAATTGAGTATACATTGGAATATAAATAATAGACTAAGCCTTTAGGAATGGAATTGATGCACACATTTGAAAAATATTAGCTAGATCCAAGTCCTTAACTTTTCTATGACCTTCAATCTATAAAACCAAAGAAACGAGGAAGAGAAGCAAAAGTAAAGACAAGGGCATAAGTGACAAAGCCCAAAGCTAAGGGAGCGTGAGCAGTAGAGAGGAAAGCAAAGGTATCAATGGAAAAAGTAAGGGGGGTAGTAGGAGTTCAATATGTAAAAAAGAAAGCGACCTCAAAATAGGAAATCCTTAAGGCACCAAAAAAGGACATCATTTATGATCCTACGAGCTCTAGCCAATCCAAAGAGGAGGAAAAATGAAATGGAAACTCTTTTACATCAATGGTTAATAGTGGAATGGAAACCTAAGGAATTTTATGTGTGCTTTGTTGAAGGAATGAGTATCAAATGATACAAATCCAATAATGCACCAATTTTAGTAGCATTATTGCTTAAAGTAGAGCCTTCAAGCATGCACACAAGAAAGCACTACATCCAACAAGAACACACATAATATAAATGAAAAGAAGGATTGGGAAATAATTCCAACCATCTTTGCATTAAGTATTCATGTGCATTTATACATTAAGAGATGGTTAGAGAAATTGTATTGGCTTGAACTAATCACTCATTATATTTACTTTATACATTTTCCACTTATTACATAGTTTACTTATACTAAGTGTGATGACTCTTACATAGGCCTAAAAGGCCCCTCAACATCTTCCCCACCCTTAGTTCCTTAATTGTCACGAGCAAGTTTGCAACCATAATATGATGACCTATTTAAATTTTAGTCTTCATCTTCAATCGGGTAGGTGCTTCTATAGTCAGTGCCTTTTTGCTACTCACTTAACAAGCTCTTCTTAACTCTCTTGCTACACCATCATGTCTACAAATCAATGCTTGGCTCATCTTGTTCTCATCTCACACATGCACACAACCTATGGTGGAGCTCATACCTGAACTAACATGCCATTTTTCCACTTTTCAAGGTCACAACCCAAAGAACTTTTCTACTACTCTTATACTAGGGGGCTCAATCAATTCAATTTTTTGTTGTCATAATTATATATTTGGCTCTTTGTGTTCAGCTTGTCCTCGTTCGTGATTGCTTTCTTCACTCCTAACCCACTACACGTGTTTTTGTGAATAGTTTTTTCTGCTCATCTTAGATGCTTTATCAAATTGATATTTCTACTTGATGTATTTTTCTATTGCTTTCTTATTGTTGTATAATTTCTACATTTATGACATATTTGTTAATTTATCACTCATATTGTTGTTATTGTTTTCTTAGATATTAGAGTTTGTGTATAATATATTACATGATGGACACATTTAACTAGACTATTACAAAACTATTTTTTTCCAAAGCTAGACTTTTACAATAATTATTGACTTAAAATAATCAGGTATCAACAAGAAATCAATATCATCAACCAAAAAATAATTAATTTGAATGCCTTTTTACAATGAGGTTTATCCTTATAACAATGTTCAGATTCATTGTCACAAAATCTAAACAGTTTCCTTTGAATAAAAAAATTTAGTCTACGGAATGCACGAAAAATGGAGGGGCTAAATTTAGTTGCAATGAAAGCGTTGGTGGGCTGAATGAGACCGGGCCACGTGATCCTGATCATAACTTCCCACATTCTGCGTACACGGTCCACTGATGAGACGTGGCCATTCCCGTGTGAACACGGAGCTCTATTTTTCTTTTGGAATAAGATAAACTAGCAATTGCACCATATGTTGCAAAGGAAACGTTGTAAAGCAATAACATAGTGAAGAGTAGTATAGAGGAAATGATCTCACATGAATCATGCAAGTAGGGAAGAGTAGTATAGCAGAAATGCTCTCACATGAATCATGCTGATCTCACATGAATCATGCAAGTAGGGAAGAGTATTATAGCGGAAATGCTCTCACATGAATCATGCGGGATAGCTACAGAGCTATTCGTTTACAACTACATATGTTAATAGATAAGTTTGATCAGTGATCATGTTTATCAATGATTTGTAGTAGGCCAATGGCACAATGATTTGTAGAATTGTTTTTGAACTCTAGAAACCATTTAGAGCTTCATGGTTTGAAATTTTAGAAATATTTTTCTTCATGTAATTTTTTTTTAAAACCAGTTCATTCAATTCTGTGTTGTCAAGTTTGATAAATTCTGGTTCGAAACCCAGTTTGATAAATGAATGAACCGGTTCAAAATCTGATTCCAAACTTTAAAACTATGATTGTTACCAATATTGTACAAATATTCAGAAATGCCCAACTTTGGGCCTCATATGGCAGATAACTAAAGCATATTTGGAACCTTGATGAAAAATAGTCAAAAAAATGACGAGCAATATATGAAACCTATTTCGTTTCACTTTCATAATTATCAAGCATTTTCGCTGGTTTTTCAAGTGTTGAAAATAATTGGGAATAAAGTTGGAATTGCAGTCTGCTTTTTTCAAAGAATTGCCACCTTGTTAACCATGTCCTTAATGTGAAATCAAATTCATAAACATTTGCTCATTTCGTTATATTGAATATAGCATGAAAAGTTTTAGTTATTCAAATGAAACTATATTTCCTTTGTGAGGTAGTTTTAGTTAGTTAAAAAAATCAGTAATCTGTCTGCATAGTTGCATCATTCTCTAGTGTGAAGTTTTTAGCATTCTAAAATATTGTTCATTTATTTAAGGCCAAAGGGGAATGCTTGTTCATTAGCATTATATTTTTGTTAGTGCTGAGGTCACACCTTGAAAATCTTGTCCCAAATAATGTGTTTCATATCAAAGAAGGAAATTTTGAAGTGTATTTGCAAGCAAGCATGTAAACGATGAAATGTTTTAGGTCTGTACCAAGCTGTCAAGAAACTCAAAATATGAGATTTAAACACGGAAAAAAGGAGGCCTATTCAACAGGAAAATGTTTAAGCTTGTGATAAAATTGATGGATTTGTTAGAAGGTACAGATCAGAGCATGGCCTTTCAAACAAGGAATTTTGCATGAAGTGGATTGAAAGTACATCTGAATAAAAAGTAATTTAGCTTCCAACATGATTATTTAGTACAAATGAATTAGTTACCAGTTACAAACAATTAAGCGATATTCTTTAATCACATTGACCTGCAAACATGATAGATAATCTCTTTAATAAAGGCAGTAATCCTTTACATGCTCATATAATATAAAGCCGTTGCCTGCTAATAGGACATGTGAGCCACTTTGGCATGCAAAAGAATATCACTTCTGTGCCAGAGGAAATGAAAGCAATATTCAACCCAATAACGTATTTAAGGGTCAATGGGTGGTAGCTTGGTCAGTACAGAGTGTTCTGGCTTATGATCACACTCGAAATCAAGATGAACAAATGCACGCTCAACTTCCGAAAGATTCTCAATCTTAATTTGCAAACTCTCTCCTATTGTGTGAGCGACTTTCAAAGGCAAATCCTCTGGCAACTCTATATCTACCTGTTCCAAAAAAATCATATCACATCATACACTGCAGACAATTCCCTTCAGAAAATACATTCAAACTTTCTGCAGAGGTGTCAGAAGAGACCCGAACTGATGCCAACCAAAAATTTTCCTTCAGACATCTTGAATTATTTTATTATGACAGCAAGCATTCTTCATACACAACTTGTAAGTTGTTATACGCATGCAAGACATAACACTCGAAGTAAACGAGTTAAAAAAAAAAAAACAAAATAAAAAGCGCTCTGAAGGTCAGCATCCCACGTAATTGCAGATGCAAAATAGTGGAATATGATATAAAACTCAAGCATGCTAGAAGGAAAAACACAGTTGACTTAAAACAGAGGATTTGAGTATCAGCTTATCAGTGAAGAATTTCTGCTCATACCTCGACAAAGTATAAGACACCAAAAGTGTATGCCCGGACTGTATCTACGCGCTGAATTAAAGGATCATGCTTTATAACCAAGTAAGTCAATTTTTGTAACATTTCAGGAGGCGCTGTTTGTCCAACCAAAGATGCTGCAAATAAAAACAGAACACATTGAATTAATGAAGTAGCACTTAACTTTAGTAGATTATCTCACAAAATAATTACAATGTAAACATTATAAGCATACATGCATTTAGAAATTAGCATATAGAAATAAATATTTAAGTTGTAGTGTTCATAATTTTTTATAACAGCTAAGGAAAACTGCAACTTTTAAGATAGTAGGCTTTGATTTTTAAAATGCAAAATATCTCAACCTTTATTAAAGGCATAAAAGCTAACAATTGGCAATGCAATGTGGCATTATGACATTTTGTGAATTGATCCGGGCATGTGTAGGCTAAAATGAATATACACTGAAAGTTAAAATGGAAATGAAATTTCACAATATCGAATGGTTCCGTTCCTTAATATTGGGGCAGAAACTTATTTTTGTACAAAAACATCTTTCATGACTGTGGAAGCTTTTGGTGATCACCTGCATTTTCTAAAACAGTTGTAGACCAATTAATTATAGTATAAAGAGCAAGAGCAATTGCACCAGCCGGGTCAATCCACCAGAAGAATTTGTCTCCAAGAACAGCTGCAGCTAAACCAACTACATTGGTGACAACATCAAAATAGTGATCCTGCATAGCAAATGCCAGAAGGGAACTTAATGTCTGCTTGTAAGAAATAAGACTACAGAAAACAATATTCCTATTAAAGAAATTTGCTATGCACAAGCAGGAAGAACCCAAAACCTTTGCATAAGCTCGGACAATCTCACTTCTAGAGGTTCTACAGTACAACCAAAGAGCTAATTTTACTCCAGTTGCGGACAACATAATGATATATAGCCACTCTAACTGTGAGTATGACATCTTGGTAGAACCTTTATCTTCAATTAACTGCCTAACAGCTTCAATCAGCACCTGGAATCCTGTGCGTAAAATATTTATCCAAAGTCAGTCAAACATAAATGAAACGTAGGGAGAAACCAAACACACATGTAGCAAGATATTTTTGAAGACCAGCCCAATACAAAATCTACAACAGTTAAAAGCATGTTGGTATTTTAAGGACATAACAAAGTTTAAATATCAATAGTCCATTGGCCGGCAACTTGCAAAGTTGGAAAAAAATTTCCCTTCATAATGAGGCCCTGTTCCAATGTATTAATCAAGTTCTCCTCTCTTGATACTTTCATTAATTGAGCACTGAAAAAATCATTAAAACAAAAAGAACTATTGTGAGTTCGGGGATTTTCTCAATTTGGTAACTCCCATGATTTTATATGGGGATTTATTGGTGTCTCTATAGAATGGAACATTTGCATTGAGTCACACTTTTGTATCCTTCCACTTGGTCATAGTGATATTTAAATTTTGACTACTTTCTTATTTTGTTTAAGGGATTCAACATTGCCTTTGACAAGGTCAAACTTGGTCAAAGTTGTGTTTGTTTGTCTATCCTTATCACAGTTGGTGTGGTCAAAAGTATGAATATCCAGGTTATTATAGAAAGTGTGGATTGAAAGTACATCTGAATAAAAAGTAATTTAGCTTCCAACATGATTATTTAGTACAAATGAATTAGTTACCAGTTACAAACAATTAAGTGATATTCTTTAATCACATTGACCTGCAAACATGATAGATAATCTCTTTAATAAAGGCAGTAATCCTTTACATGCTCATATAATATAAAGCCGTTGCCTGCTCATAGGACATGTGAGCCACTTTGGCATGCAAAAGAATATCACTTCTGTGCCAGAGGAAATGAAAGCAATATTCAACCCAATAACGTATTTAAGGGTCACTGGGTGGTATCTTGGTCAGTACAGAGTGTTCTGGCTTATGATCACACTCGAAATCAAGATGAACAAATGCACGCTCAACTTCCGGAAGATTCTCAATCTTAATTTGCAAACTCTCTCCTATTGTGTGAGCGACTTTCAAAGGCAAATCCTCTGGCAACTCTATATCTACCTGTTCCAAAAAAATCATATCACATCATACACTGCAGACAATTCCCTTCAGAAAATACATTCAAACTTTCTGCAGAGGTGTCAGAAGAGACCCGAACTGATGCCAACCAAAAATTTTCCTTCAGACATCTTTGAATTATTTTATTATGACAGCAAGCATTCTTCATACACAACTTGTTATACGCATGCAAGACATAACACTCGAAGTAAACGAGTTAAAAAAATAAAAAATAAATAAAAAGCGCTCTGAAGGTCAGCATCCCACGTAATTGCAGATGCAAAACAGTGGAATATGATATAAAACTCAAGCATGCTAGTAGGAAAAACACAGTTGACTTAAAACAGAGGATTTGAGTATCAGCTTATCAGTGAAGAATTCCTGCTCATACCTCGACAAAGTACAAGACACCAAAAGTGTATGCCCGGACTGTATCTACGCGCTGAATTAAAGGATCATGCTTTATAACCAAGTAAGTCAATTTTTGTAACATTTCAGGAGGCGCTGTTTGTCCAACCAAAGATGCTGCAAATAAAAACAGAACACATTGAATTAATGAAGTAGCACTTAACTTTAGTAGATTATCTCACAAAATAACTTTAGTAGGTGCACTCACAGTTGTAAGGTGGTCTGCTCTTGGGATTTTTATGCTGACCATATGAACATCTTTCTTCTCTGCAATTTCTCCACTGCCTCCTGCATTCTGGGTAGACTTAGGGTTTCTACTTCGGCTCCCCATCTCGACATCTTTGTGCTTTTTAATTTCTTCAATGCCTCCTGTAGTCTTAGGGTTTCCAGTTCGGTTCCCCATATCGACATCCTTCTGCTCTGCAATTGCTTCAACGGCTCCTCCATTCTGGATAGGTTTAGGGTTTGTAAGGTTTCTGAAAAACACTGCAAAGATTGAAACACCACCCCAAATAAATGTCTTCATGGACATCACACCACTCACTTCCATGGCCGCGGCCAAGGTCAAGGCCGAAGGAACGGCCGACCTTCGTGCCCACATCGCGCTCAAACCAAACAACCCGAAGGCCGTGGTCCTGAGAAACCGAGAGCACGGCATGACCAGGCTATGGTTCCTAGCATCGAATGCAGTAATTGAAATACTCTCAGACTTACCATTCCTTTCATATTTTCCTCTCAATTTGCCATCCTTTTTTCTCGAGATCCCGGGATCGAAACCCCAGCAGCACCCTCTCCACTGTTTCTCTTCCCGGTTCCATCCCTGGTTCTCACAACAACTGGAGTCCATCCGTCCTTGGAAAACGAGAACCTCACCTGGTCCTCTGAGACACCAATCTTCTTGGCAACATATTCTCTTTTGGCAGAAAGCTCGGGATAGACAGTCTCAAATTTTTCAAGCCCTCTGCTGGAATAAGGGTTCGACTTCTTCACATGCTTCTGACAGAACCTCGGCCTTGGCGAGACCGCATTTTCTTCTGCTTCACCTTCCACTGATATCTTCCCACAACGCATGAATCTCTTTCCGGTAACATTCACCGATTGATATAAAATCAAAACCAAGAAAACCCAATTCAGAAAGCCCCCGGATTATTATTCACCTGCCCCGAACCTTTGCCAGTCTCTCAAAACTTCTGCACTCCGCCATTTTCTACCGCTGGCCAAATTGTCTTCGAATATCAGCCTAACCAACATCATACGAAGCGCCTTGACTGCAGGTTTTCCAGAAGAAGAAAATGAGCCGACAGCCATGGGAGAAGAAAATGAAGTCGAGGTATTTCAGAAAAACTCTCAGAATGAAGTCGAGGTATGAGAGAAGAAACCTCACTGAGTTCCCTCACGAACATCTGATATTCGGTAGGCGGTATAACTGATTAAAATAACAGAATTTAATCTTAGGGTTGAGATAGTTTGAATCGTCTAACATTCAAATCAAAGGTGCATAATAGTACACGTACTCATTCAGCAAATTTGTTTTCAAATAAAAACGCTTTACAGCGTAAATATTAAGGTTCCATCAGAAATAATTTGTATAGTGTTTAAGGTTTGTTATGCATAGAATGAGTCTTCAAAATTTGAAGTGGTTATAAACTTAAATAAACGTAAAAGTCAAAGTCAAATTCTTATCCATCCCTTCACAACTTTATTTACAAATATTAATCGATTATAATTAATTTTTTACTAAAATTGATTTTATATTTCTTTTAAAAAACGAAATTAATTCAATTGTTAGTAGGATTGAATTTCAATAAACAAATATTTTTTATTTATTAAAAAAAATTAATTTTTTTAAATATCATTCTTATTGATCTATTTACAAATGTATTTCCTTCTGACATATCTTTGTACCTTTGGGCAAATGCTAATCTAAATTACAAAGAAGAGAAGATTCTCCTGCCTTAAAAAAGGCTCATGTTTTACTTGCTCCTTCATTTTTAAAGGAAATGAGTAAAAAGTTTAATTAAAAACATAATTATAGAGTCAAAATATTTAGTGTAACTTTTATTCTCATACCATAAGTCATTACATATAATATTCTTATATTTATTTATATATATAAATTTTAAACTTAATAATTTTTTTTAAAAATATTTGTTATTATTTTATTCGCTTTAAGATGTCTATCAATCTACATAGATCCATCTTAAGTACAAATTTATAACATTCAAACATAATATACATAAAAAAAATAAAAAATAACTTCTACTACATTAATACATTAAGACCTCTGTCAATGTATGGACATTGTAGCTACACCCAACCGAGAATAATTAAACAATATTTAAATACCCTTAATACACCTTAACACAAAGATTCCAAAGACTATTTAGAGTTTCTTATTGTTTTTCCACATCTCCATTACAGGAAGTAAATCTCGTGTATTTACAAGACAATATATTAATATACCTTTTTAAAAGTTACTTTAGCATACAAGTATTTTGGGTTCATTGTTTTATTAACTAACACAACCCTAGCTACATGGCAGGTTAGGTACCACTTCACATGTCTCGTTTAATGTTTATAAAACATGATATTTGAGAATTGAATGACACAATATAGGTCAGTGTTACTTCGCAACCCCTGTTGGTCCTCCGTGCTATCTTCTCGGGTCTCGAGGTTTGCTAGCTCGTATAAACTGTTAGATGCTTCTAGAGATCAACGACAAGCAGGAGGGCGGGAAACTCCTCGGGCTTTCCAGTGCAGCCAAACCCTTGCTATCTCTTGCTCTACCAACTCAGTTCTTTCATTACGCCTTCACCGGTTTTCCAATTCCATTACTGGGCTCTTCGTTCTTCCCTTGAGGAGGATCTCTGTCACTTTCATTCTCAGGCCTGTTGGGTGCGTAACTGACTCTGTCGTTCTGTCAGCGGAGAGTGTCGGCTCAGTAAAGCTACGCTCACCGAAAGAACAACGAAAAGGTATGGACTAAACACTGAATCCTTCTCTCTGCTTCTGTGTTTTTTTTTTTGTCTTCTCTTTTTTGTAAACTGAGTATTTCATGGTCAATTCTTGCGCTCATTGCATGAGGGTTCTTTCGGAGCTTACCTCTAAACTGTTGTTTTTTTTTTTTTTTCCAGTTTTCTTGTGACATAATGCATACAAGTTCATCCCTTGATAGGTATGATCCATTCTGTTTTTCCTTGCAACTTTTCGAGGATTTTGGCTCGATAAAACTTTATGATTTTTCTCGGTTATTGGCTTATATATAAATATTATTTAACAATTTTATTTATTTTTCTTTTGCAGGTAACCCCCTTGTTCAGCTTCACTCTACTTCTTTGAATCCTTGCGGATATGTCATCAGTTCGTCTAATGGTTTTTGCCTTTTTACTATTTACCAGGTACTTCAGCTAATTTGCCACAAGAAAGTTTTGTTTCCGTGGTTTTCCACGCTTGAAGCACGGGTAGACGGCCCCATATCTCTAAATCTCTCCACGTACATGTAATTTTTCCCTGTAGAACATGATTTACCTCACGCTTTGCTACAGGAAAGTACAACAGTGCAAATCCTCTGCTACGTGAGAAAATCTGAGAAAATCTTTTTCATTTAAGCTTGTAATCTCAAAATGTATAATAATTTAAGACGATGGTTTTGCTCAACAGTCTAATTAATTCTTCGAGTTTGAAGGGACTCGGTTGATGAAATATTTTGTTTACTGTTCCTTGCTTTAACACTTTTCTCTTAGATTTATAGTTTTGGTTATATGAAGTAAAAGAAATCGTTCTGTGTTCGATAGTGTTTCTTTAGAAATTGCATTTGTTGCTTTAAGCATATATCTATTTACTATCTTATCGCAATATATATATATATATAGCTCCAATGTTGAATTTCTAAGTTTTTGTATCGTTTTTCAATGGTACTTAGCAAAAGATTAGGTATTTAAACCGCATTTTATCATGTGATATTTCTGTTTACTACCTATGACTGTTTAAATACCAAGCATTGCAATAGTTTCCTGTAAGTTGTAGCTTATGCATTTTTCCAGAAGTAGAGAATTTCCTCTTATTTCAGTTTCATGAGAAATGAGATTCTCGCCTATTTAATATCTGCTACAGTATGTAAAAATTTCATTTTTACTTTTGCACTAGTTTCGTAGAAGGTTGAAATCTTCTTGATTACTCTTCTAGTAATTTTGTCTCCTGATATTTCTCTAGAGAATGTGTTTAATGTATCTCTTCTTCTTGTTTCATGGATATATCTAACTTTATACTTCAACTAAATATGTTGGCAACATTTTTATGTGACCGGACCACCATTTTCCCGTGTATTATCATAGGCCATAAGGATGACCAACCCAGTACTTTGGTTAAGGAAACTGGGTTAACAGTCCTTCGTCTACTCATTAACAACAGAACTAAACTGCTGTTGCGTCCTGCTCTACGCAGCCTGAGACTGGGCTCTGCCCTCTTGGCCATTTCTGCCTCTGACCCTAGTCCTCCTGCCCTCTGGGTCTCTTGATCTCTTATCAGATCTACTTGGATCTTTGCCCTTGGAGATTATTCTTGTAGGATCTGATCGGATCCTCTTCTTCTTCATCCCGGTCTTGAGATGCCTCACTTCCTGTATTTGCTTGGTGCAGATCGGTTTTGCTGATTTGACCTTCTTTTCCATGGACCACTTTAGCTACGCATAACTAATAGCCCTAACAACAAAAGTGGCTGCCAATATCTTCAGATCTGCGGTTAGTTGAACAAGAAAAGAGCTGCAAAAAAACAGATCTATGCATGGAAAGACATTAAGCAGTAAAAACAAGGGTTTGCTCCATATACCAATAGACAAGACAAGAACAATTTTTGAAAGAATTTTTGTATTAATTGGGCACCTGAGAGGAAAACAAGAAGGCGTATCCAATTCTCCTCAGTGGGATGGGTTCTTGGAAGTCCTCAGCACTTCAGATCTAAGATTTCTCTCTCTTGTTGGTGTAGAAAACCTAATGCAAAGAATAGAGCTCAATGGGAGCTCACACAGCAAATGATGGAAAAATGTGACCAAGTGTATAGATCCAGAGTGATCTAATAGGCAACAAAAGGTGAAGAATGGTAGGAAAAACCCTCCTATTTATAACAAAATATTGTGTCATTCTAGATCTTGGTGCATGATTAAAATAATGTTAACCAAATCTAGATCCACCTTTTATGGAATATTTTATTATATTTGTTGGAGGGAAAAGGTATTTGACTTGGGTCAAATCCCTTGATTTATCAAAAATAAATAAATAAATGATTTATTTATCCTTTTAAGGAAGTGGTTGGAAGATAATCAAATAAATAATGATTTATTTAATTATTTGTGGGTGATTTGGTCATATTTAACAAGGAATATTATCTAAATAAGATTTAAATAATTATTCCTATAAAATAATAAGATAAATAAAGGTTTATCTAATTAATTTCTTTGTTTTCGGGTTAAACATGACTGGGAATAATAATTAAATTATGGTTTAATTAATTATTCCATGAGGAAAATCAAACAAATATAGGTTTGTTTAATATTTCCTTTTGGGGTTTCCTGTTTAGGCCATAAACAACCTAATAAATGTGGTTTATTAAGTTATTTAACATAGTGAAGGCAATTTTACTTAGGGTAAAATTGGTCTTACATGGTGTACTTGGGTCCATCTAATGATAATAGGTTAGAGGACCAAAAAATGGTGTAACAAGATCGGTTTTGCTGATTTGACCTTCTTTGCCATGGAGGCCCAAGGCTCGCCCATCGGTCCCTCGCAAGCTCCATCCCCAGAAGCTAAAGCAGCCTTCTCCTCTCTTCTTGCTTCGCTGCCCAAAAAGAAGAAGTCTGAAGTCGCTAAGTTCGTCAAAAGGCTCGACGATGTTCCGGAGGTAAACCTCCCTCCTGACGGTCCGATCCAGGTCGCTTTGTCCCTGGCAGATCGTGCCATGGTGGGTCAATTCACGGGCCTTTGGCCCTCGCCAAAATCAATGGAAAACTGGGTCGTTAAGAACTAGGTTCCACTGATCAAGAACAAAGTCACCTCATATTTTCTGGGCAGAGGCTTCTTCCTGTTCGAGTTCAACACAAAGGAGGACAAAGACCTTATCTTCAGGAATGGGCCCTATTTCATGGGACCTCAAGGCCTCTACCTCAACAAATGGACCCCTGACTTTGATCCGACCGTGGATGTCCCAACGGCTGTCCCTGTCTGGGTTCGGCTACCTAATCTTCCAGTGCATTGTTGGAATTGGGAGTCCCTCAATCACATAGGAAATACTTTGGGAAAATTCATTGATAGAGAAAATAACAACGATCAGTACGATTATGCCCGAATCTGTGTCGAGGTGGACTTAGAGGTGGGGCTTCCGGAGGCCATCAAATTAAAGGTTGGCAGTTGGACGCATGTGCAAGTGCTGGACTATGAGAAACTCCCTTTCAAATGCCGTAAATGTCACATATATGGCCATTTTGCAAGAGGGTGCCCCAACAAAGGGGAAGCAGAGAAAGGAAAGGAAGATGGCTGGAACCAGGTCAAGAGGCCAAAGACATCTCACAAGAAATCTAGGGTTCATGGCCCCCAGCCTGCCTCCACCCAAAATGTTCCCTCGCCAAAAAGTCAAGAAAATAGGTATGAGGTCTTAAGCTCTGCTTAAGAGACTCCTCAGGAAGAAGATAGGCAAGATAAACCATTAGAAAAAATGACTTCAGCAGAAGCAAGACCTGAAGAAATCACCATGGCAAGATGCAAGGATAAGCAAACAGAAGCCTCCGAGGAGGAACATGACTCGGAGGAGTCTGAGGAGGATGGAGAAATAGGAGATATGCAGATATCGGTCAGAAGATCTGCAAGGGGCCGCAAATCTGCTAGAGAAAAGAGAGATCAAGAAACTTACAAAGACAAGCTTCAGGGTAGTCAGCCCACTCTGGAGAAACTCCTTGGCAAAAATCTAAAGATGACAAAAAATCAAGCGCGGGGCTCCAAGGGAACCCATCATCATAAAAATAAATGATGAAGATTGTCTCCTGGAACTGCAGAGGAATGGGGAGCAAAGTGAAAGAAGAAGCAACAAGAAGCCTTATTAGAAGAGAAGCCCCAAACATTCTTCTGATTCAGGAGACCAAAATGGAGGACAAGGAGTTTCTCCAAAACAGTAAAAAATTTTGGAAAGGAAGCAGCAGTCATGCAGTTTCAGCACGGGGTGCCTCTGGGGGACTGGGCTCTCTCTGTAACCCTCTCAAGTATAGGCTGGTCACCGAGCTGCACAACACCCACTGGCTATTTTTGAAGCTCCAGCCTTTGGACTCGAGGGAGGCTGTCAGTCTTTTCAATGTCTATGTTCCAACAAATATTGGGGAGAAAAGGGAGTGTTGGGACTCCATCAAACATCTGTCGGAGTCAGAAAACTTGGAAAACATCATTGTTGTAGGTGATCTAAACCTTACCTTGTGCATGGAGGAAAAGCGAGGAGGCACAATCATAAGGGAATGGGTGGAAGACCTCATGCAGGACTGGGATCTGCTTGACATCCCCCCAGAAAATGGTAAGTACACCTGGTCTAACAAAAGATTAGGTCCTGGTCATATTGCTACTAGACTTGATAGATGTTTGGTGCAGAGTTCCTTCCTTTTGCTGGGCTTAGAATCCAGATTGCATATCCTCCCATGCAGTGTTTCAGATCATAAGCCCATTTTGCTTGAGATGTTGGGCCACAAAGATCTTGGCCCCATCCCCTTCAGATTCAACCCTCTTTGGGTCAAGGAACCAGAGTTTCTAACTTTGGTTCAGGACTGTTGGAATACGCCAGTGAAAGGTTCTTCTTTATTCATTTGGGAAGAAAAACTTATAAGACTGAAAGAGGTTCTTAAAACTTGGGCCAAATCTCTTCCCTCCCCTGCAAAAGAGAGAAAGCAGGCCCAAGACAATCTTTCCCAGCACCATGCCCAAAGTGAAGATGTTGAAATCACTAAAGAAGTATTAGACAAGGAAGCTGAGCTCCAGCAAATCTTCCATAAAGCTTTCCTTTTGGAGGAAGAGCATTGGAGGCAGAAGTCTAGGAGTTTATGGCTTAAAGCAGGAGACAGAAACTCTGCCTTCTTCCACAAACAAGCTCAAGCCAGAAAGAGCTTCAATTCTATCGCAGAAATCAAAGATGGCAACTCGACACACAAAGACTTTGATAGCATAAAGAGAGCAGCCTTCAATCACTTTCAAAACCTGTATAGAGAAGAGGGCGTGACGGACCCAAACTCTAAATTTTTGGAGGTGGTTCCCCCTAGGATTTCACCTTCAATGAATCAACAGCTTGAAGCGAAGATCTCTATACAAGAAATAAAAGATGCTCTCTCCGACATGGAGCCTGACAAAGCCCCAGGCCCGGATGGCTTCACTGCAAGATTTCTTCAAACCTGCTGGCAGATTGTGGAGAAAGACCTCTACAAAATGATTTTGAAATCTCAAAATTGCCAGAAAATTGGGGGCAGCACCAATTCAACTTTTCTTGCCCTCATTCCCAAGGAAAAAGGTGCTAAATAATTTAATCGGTTCCGTCCCATCTCTCTTTGTAATATTGGATACAAACTAATCACAAAGGTTATTGCCAACAGACTAAAAGGTATCCTTCCATCCATCATCCCGGAGAACCAAGGCAGATTTTTTCAGGGGAGACAGCTTGCTGACAACTTCATCCTTGTGCAAGAGGCGATTCACTCGAGCCAGCTTCGCAAAGAGAAGGGTATGGTAATTAAATTAGATTTGGCTAATGATTTTGATCGGGTCAGAATCAGATTTCTTTGGGAAGTCTTGAAAAAATTTGGCTTTGGAATGGGCTTTTTAAAATGGATCCATGCTTGTATTTCTGACCCTTGGATCACCCCCCTGGTGAATAGGAGAGCAACTGGTTTTTTTAAAGCCTCAAGAGGGCTTAGGCAGGGTTGCCCCCTCTCTTCGCTCCTCTTCGTCCTTCATGTTTCTGTCCTGAGTTTCTACCTGGATCAAAAACTGGTTGACCAAGAGATCTTGGGGCTCAATATAGCTAGAGGGGTTAAAAATGTTAACCACACCCTATTTGTGGATGATACCCTCTTGTTAGGGGCTGCCTCTGCCAGATCTGCTTTAAGCTTCAAGGAGGTCTTGGACGATTACAGTGAAGCTACAGGCAGCCGTTTAAACAAAGGTAAGTGCAAAGCTTTTTGCTGGAATATCTTTGCTTCCACCCTTTCTGCCATTTCAAGAAATCTGGGCTTTACTGCCTTCCTCAACAGGTCCTCCTTTACTTATTTGGGCCTCCCCATCTTCCGCAATGTGGCATACAGCAGAGATTGGATTCCTTTGTTGGACAAATTTAAGGCCAAAGTCGAAGCTTGGGGATTCTCATGGTTAAATCTTGCCGGAAAAACTGTCCTCATCAAATCCGTTCTCAGTAGCCTCCCCATTTTTCAATTCTCTATTCTTCTAGCCCCTTCAGGCATCATCAAAAAAATGGAAGCCTTCATTCGCAAGTTCTTCTGGAAAGGGGGCAATCACAATGACAGGAAAATCCCTTTGGTAAGTTGGGAGAAAATCTGCAAGCCCCAGAGCAAAGGAGGCCTTAACTTCAAAGATCTCAACCTTCAAAACATAGCCATGGGAGCCAAGATCTTCTGGAGAATCATTGGACCCCATCCAGGTTGGGCACAAAGAGCTCTATGGAGGAAATATTTCATGGGAAAGAGGAAGAGATGTCTGGATGCCCTCCCCACCACAGGCTCGCAGCTGATCAAACTCTATCACAAAGCAGCCCCTTTAATCAGAGACAGAGTGTATTGGATTCCAGGAAATGGCAAAGAAATTAAGATATGGGATGACATCATTATGGTGCACCCTCCTTTATCGTCCCATTTCTCTCTGCATGCACTGCGTTTGTGGTTGGACAACGCAGGTTGCATTACTCTTTGGGACATTTCACAATGGGAAGGCAGAAATTGGTTGTGTTGGAGACTCCCTCCCATCCCTCCTGAGCTGTCTCAAGCACGTGATCTCCTCCTTTCTTTGTTAAACGGTATGGCGCCTCTGTGCGTGGGTAAGAAGGACACACGTGGTTGGGGAGCCTCCCTAGGACTTTATATGGTTGCGCAAGGATATAAATGCCTTCATGATCATCCTAACGTCCCTCCTAATCCTACTGTGTGGAACGAGATCTGGAATTTCAAATCCATGCCTAAGGTTGATTCATTTTGTTGGTTGTTATGCCACAGAGGGATTTTAACAGCAGATAGATTGAAGAAGAAAGGATTTCATGGTCCCTCTCGATGCCACTTATGCTGTGATAGTGAGGAGAACGCCCAGCATATCATATTGGACTGCAAATTTTCAAGAGAAATCTGGCATGGCCTTTTGAGATACTGGAAATCTGATTTCATTTTACCCATGTCTATATCCGATCTTTTTGCAAACTGGCAGAATTACTACCCAGAGACGCTCCCAAAAAATGAAAATTTCAAAGCTGCATGGCTCTCCTTGCCGAAATTTGTCTGCTGGAAAATCTGGCTTGAGCGTAATAGAAGAGTTTTCAGAGATGAAAGTCTAAATTCACAGTTTATCATCACCAAAACAAAATGTCTTTGGAAAGAAAGTCTGGGGGAACATTTTCCGGATTTGAATCTAAGCCAGCAAGACTTAGAATGGGGTGCCTCGATGGACCTCCAATTCTCTGGCGAAACAAGGCATCACAAGGTCATAAAAGAGTGGCAATTCAGAGGAAAGGAGAATGATCTATCGGATTTGCTCCTCAGGCAATCCAGATTCTCTTTGTTCTTCGATGGAGTAGCGAAAGGCAATCCTGGATTGGCTGGGGCAGGAGAAATTATAAAAAATAAAGAGGCCATAACTATGGCAAATTTTGCTTGGGGTTTAGGGCAGTCTACCAGCATGCAAGCTGAAGCCTTGGCACTTCTGCAAGGTCTTAAGCAAGCAAAGGCTATTGGTCTCTCAGATGTCAGTATTATAGGAGATTCTCAATCCATTATCAAAGTCTTAGTGGAGGATTCCTCTCCCTTAGACATTAGACTGGCAAGAGTGATTTCAAGAATCAGAACCCTGGTGAAATCTTTTTGGACTACAACCTTCCTCCACGTTTTGAGGGAAAATAATAAAGCTGCTGATTTGGAAGCCAACTAGGCAGTTCCACTTCCCGCTGGCTATCTCTTGGCAGACATAATTAAGAACTAGGACTCCATTCCATAAATATTGTCATGTTTTTCTACATTTTACTGAATTAGTTTGTTTGTCTATTTAAGATAGGGAAAATAACGGAGATACACTCGATAGTCTCGAGTAAATCTTGTGGTTTCCCAAGTTTTGGGGCCTTTGATCAGTTAGTGGAAGAAAGTTTAAGGGCTATGCCCGATCAAATGTAACCGGTGAAAGGCATTTTGGCCAAATTCTAATATAAACCCATACCCGTTCTTGTAAAAAAAAACAACAGAACTAAACTATTCACATGTTAATTATTTCCAAAGGCAGATATTTAACATAAATTAAAATCCTACTTTTCTAATACTCTCACTGATTTTCTTTCTGTACAATTTCCAGATTTAAACCACGGAAGTAAATTAAAATTCATTTATATAACATATTTCTAATTTGGCCATAAATTAATCAAAAATATTCATTCACAACAGAATCTAAATAGAGTACTTATCTCTACTATAAATAGAGTATTGATCTGTACTATTATCTGACTAATAATTGTTTGCCTCCTTTCCACGAGTGAGGAGATTACGTCCTCTAACTCTCCCCCGTGCTCCAAGTCTGAGCTTTTGTTGTTGATAGAACTCTAGAAGAGATCTCGGGACAATCTGGTCCAGTCTCCAATTCTAATAGCAATAGAAATCTGGATTATTCCACTGGTTAACTCCAGACCATGAATTCCTAACCAGAATTTTTTTATTTTTTTTCCTCATTTACCCAACATAACCCCTAAACCTCCCTGGAATCACCTCTTTATCCCTAGAGGTTGGGCAAGTGTTTGAATTGAATTCTGTTCAACCAACTCTCAAAACTTGAAACTCTTTACCTTATGGAACCAATTCCATAATTAATCTTTTCTTTTAATCACAAAATTAAATTTATGTTTATAAAATTTTATTTTCCAACATAATAACAGTAAATGTTTTAAGAACCTTTAACAATAGCTTAACAATTAGTTAATGATTAAGGCAGCTTCTAACATGAGTCCAGAGTGCAAACTTTTTTAAAGTGCAAAATACAACGTGTTATTTTTCATTATTTAAATTGTATTTTTTGAATGCTAAATAGAATATATATAAAACCAAATAAACATTTTAACCATAAAAACTTAATTTTTTTCTATATATACATATGTATGAAATTGATATTGACATAGGTCTTCAAATAGTTTATTTAAGTCTCTTGTTGAAATATTTTGAAAAGCATAAGATTTAAACATTTAATTCACACATTTTTTACTTCTAATTACTTTACAGCGTATTCATTTTTTTTAATTATAGCCTACATTATTTTTTTATTTAGAACATAATTTTTATTTTAAAGGGCACCAACAAACAAACTTAGAAAATACTGAACGACATTATTTTTCTATTTAGAAAATGTTTTTTTTTTGTAAGGGCATGGATAGAGGAACAAACTTACACACATCCCCTCATAGTGGGTTGTAGAATGAGGCTCATTCTATAGCTCAATATGAAGGGATATGTAAGTTTGTATGTTATTCGTGACATTTAAAATAAAAATTATGTTCTAAATAGAAAAATAATGTCGGCTATAATTGAAAAAAATGAATAGGATCTAAAGTAGTTAGAAGTAAAAAAATGTGTGAATATGTTTAAATTTTATACTTTTCAAAAATATTTTAACAAGAGATTTAAATAAACTATTTGAAGAAAAATAATGTGTGAATCAAATGCTTAAATCTTATACTTTTCAAAAATATTTCAACAAGAGATTTAAATAAACTATTTCAAGGTCTATGTCTATATCAACTTCATATATTTATATATAGAAAAAAATTTAAATTTTTATGATTAAAATGTTTATATGGTCCTATATATATATACTCTATTTGGCATTCAAAAATACAATTTAAACAATAAAAAAAAATACATTGTATTTTTCATTCTAAAAATTTTTTCACTTGAAGAAATCTTATTCCTCTCATTCCTCTCATGTTAGATTCGTACTTAATATGAATCTAAGCTTTATTTCTTAATAAATTGCTTAATCGTAACTAACTATTAAGTATACTCATCCAAGCTAATAACATACAACACCTAATTGGTTTAAAGAGACAAAAAAAAATAAAAAAATAAGAGATAGATGTAGCATCTTCATTACCGAAGTCTAGCCTATCTAACCTAACATTTTCATTCTGATTGGAATGAGCTACCTGACAAAGAATTTGATACATACTGCAAATCTCACTCATAGGGCATTCAAGTGTAGCCCAAACTTTTCACTCATGGGGCATGCCCACCACTAATCATTTTAAGCATACATGGTTAGCATGTAATCACATTTTGGTGTAAAACTATTCATAGGTGGTTCATAAAAGGGAGTTACATATCTACCATTTTCAACATCTTTGTTGTAAATAATTATTGGACACCTCTGAAGTGCAACTTTTGAAATCACAATTTATACATGTTTTTTTTTTTTTTTCAAATTTGTTATTTTGAAAATGTTAAAAGTTTTCCATGTGTCAAAAGTTTGTTATTTTGAATTTTTTAGTCAACCATGGCCATATTTGAGTTCCAAAATGTTGATTACTTGACCATCAAACAAAAACACATGTTTAGCAAATGTCCACATGGTTTCAACTTGGTATTTTTTGTACTATATCTTTACATATACAATTAATCTTATAACCAATCTAATTAATAGAGGAGGAAAAATGAAATAGAAATTCTTTTACATTAATGGTTTAATAGTGGAATGGAAACCTAGGGAATTTTATATGTGTTTTGTTGAAGGAACGAGTATCAAAATATTCATCCAATAATGCACCAATTTTTGTAATATTATTGTTGAAGTTAGAGCCTTCACATGAAAACAAGAACGAACTACATCCAACAAGAACACACAATACACCTGAGAAGAAGGATTTTGAAATAATTCTAACTATATTTACATTAAGTATTCATGTGCATTTATACATTAAGATATGGTTAGAGCAATTGTATTGATTTACTTCATACATTTCCACTTATTACACGAATTTACTTATATTAAATATGATGACTCTTACCCAACTGGAGAAAATTTGCAACAATAATATGATGACCTATTTAATTTTTAGGATTCATCTTCAATCAAGAAGGTGCATGTGTATTTAATGCCTTTTTTCTACTCACCCGACAAGGTCCTCCTGACTTTCTTGCTACATATCATGTCTACAAAGCTATGCTTCGCTCATCTCTTCTCATCTCACACATGCACACAACCTATGGTGGAGCTCATACCTCATCTAACCTACCATTTTTCCACTTTTTGGCTTTTAAGGTAACAACCCAAAGATCTATTTTTGCTACTCTTATACTAGGGGATCAATCAATTCAATTTTTGGTTGTCATAATTATATATTTGGATCTTTGTGTTCACCTTGTCATCTTCTTAATTTCTCTCTTCACTCCTCACCCACTCCAAGTGTTTTTGCAAAGAGTTTTATGCTCATATTAAATGCTTTATCAAATAGATGTTTCTACTTAATGTATTTTTCTGTTGCTTTCTTATTGTTGTATATTTTCTACTTTTATGAACTCTTTGTTAGCTTATCGCTCATATTGTTGTTGTTGATGTTTTCTTCTCGAGATATTGGAATTTATATTTGATATATTACATGATGGATACATTTAACTAAGCTATTAGATATCTATTTTTTTTTCTAGAACTAGACCTTTTACAACAATTATTGACTTAATATCATTAGGTATTAGCAAGAAACCAATATTTAAATAACAAAATGTGACTCAAAGGTTCAATCAACAACATAATTATATAGTCAAAATATTTCATGTAAATTTTCTTCTTGTACCATAAGTCGTTACATATAATATTCCTATATTTATTTATACTTATAAACTCCAAACTAAATAAAATTTCTTAAAATACTTGTGTCATTGCTTTATGGGCTCTGTAAGTAAGATGTCTACCAATCAGTATAGATCCACCTCAAGTAGGGATCTAACATAAGCGGAGAGAGATCAAATTTCTTGAGGTGAAAACTTTTTTAGAGTGCAAAATACTGTGTCATTTTTCATTGTTTAAATTGTATTTTTGAATGCTAAATAGAATATATATAAGACCAAATAAACATTTTAATCATAAAAAAATTAATTTTTTTCTATATATAGATATATATGAAGTTTGATATGGACATAGATTTTCAAATAGTTTATTTAAATCTCTTGTTGAAATATTTTTGAAAAGTATAAGATTTAAACATATGATTCACAATTTTTTTTTACTTTTAATTATTGAGGACATTATTTTTGTATTTAGATCATAATTTTTATTTTAAAGAGCACTGACGGATAAACAAACTTACACATCCCCTCATAGATCCATCTTAAGTATAGATCTAACAAATTTCTTCACTAGCATAGATCCATCTTAAGTACAGATTTAACAAATTTCTTCACATGCAAACTTTTTTAGAGTTCAAAATACAATATGTTATTTTTCATTGTTTAAATTGTATTTTTGAATGCTAAATAGATTATATATAGGACCAAATAAACATTTTAACCATAGAACTTTTTTTTTCTATATATAGATATGTATGAAGTTGATCTCGACATAGATCTTCAAATAGTTTATTTAAATCTCTCGTTGTAATATTTTTGAAAAGTGTAAGATTTAAATGGACGAACGAACAAACTTACACCATATCCACTCATATTGGGTTGTAGAACCAGCATAGATCCAACATCCCCTTATACTAGGTTGTAGAACCGGCATAGATCCATCTTAAGTACCCATCTAACTTATTTCTTTAAGTGCAAACTTTTTTAGAATTCAAAACACAATATGTTAATTTTCATTGTTTAAATTGTATTTTTGAATGCTAAATAGAGTATATATATGACCAAATAAACATTTTAACCATAAAAACTTAATTGTTTGTTCTATATATAGATATATATGAAGTTGATATCGACATAGATGTTCAAATAGTTTATTTAAATCTCTCGTTGTAATTTTTTTGAAAATTATAAAATTTAAACGAAAGGATGAACAAACTTACACATCTCCTCATATTGGGTTGTAGAACCAACATAGATTCATCTTAAGTACTGATCTAACATATTTATTCACGTGCAAACTTTTTTAGAGTTCAAAATACAATATATTATTTTTCATTGTTTAAATTGTATTTTGGAATGCTAAATAGAGTATATATTAGGACCAAATAAACATTTTAACCATAAAAACTTAATTTTTTTTCTATATATAGATATATATGAAGTTGATATCGACATAGATCTTCACCTCATCACCATTTAACCAAGACTCCATGGACAATTTAAATATTTTTGAAAAGTATAAGATTTAGACATGTTGTCGACAATTCTTGTCACCCCTAGAGACAGCCTAGAGTTGCCATAGACCAGTGCCTAGGACATCTTAACATAACAAGGAGCTCATACTATAGCTTGGGTTGTTAATCCAAAAGCTCTCTTACTATCTCTTGCAAAACAAGGAAATTAGTTTAAATGGAACCAAACTCTCTCAGAAGCTGATACAAAGATAAGAATAATGTAGAAACAACATGCAAAACTCCAATACAAAAGCATCAGACAGTTAAGAGACAACTTACTGTAAAGAGGGCCAGTTCAAATAATATGCCACAGAAATCAAATATCAGAAAGTGGATGCAGTGAAGAAACATGAAGAAGATACTAGTTAGCATGAGGCTGATACCCAGATACACAACAAAACCACATACGGGTTTATCCAACTAAGAATCCATACATGACAATGGCATTTTAAAAGCACCCTCCTCAAGTAACTAATATAGCAGAAAATATGGATGAAATGAACATGGAACAGTATATCATGACTAGGCCTATTTAAAGTGCTTGACTAATCCAAGTATGGGCACCAACTAGGATGAATCCTTACTTAAGACCAGCGAGCCACTCGCATTCTAGAACATGACACAAGAAGATAAATAGCATGAAATGAGATATTATATTAACACATAAGAAAAGATTACATACTGTGGGATACCAAAGACCAGAATCCTCATTACAGTTATAACTCCTCCTCACTGAAACCCTACGGGCTCTGAGCCTTCATACAGGAACTTTACAAGATGTATACAAAAGCTTTTCACTGCACAGTTTGCTAATAGAAATCTGGAACCCTTACAGTCTTTCTTCCTTGTTTTTATAAGAGAAACAAAAAGCTCTAGAAAATGCAGTAGGTAATGTACATTAAATTGACTCATTAAGACAAATTGATTAGAAAATCCTGCCTATGCTGTTTGGCGGTGCTAAACTGGTGTAAGTACTTCTGCTGCTGCTTCATGAAATAAATGAGGGGAGGAAAAACTCTCCAGGAACGTGGCTCAAGGATAGTATATAATAGACATTTTGTACTTTTCCTCAGAGGAAAAATCTGCTGAAATAACCTGGAGGATATGATTTTTAAGCCCTTGTACTTTTGCCCTCCATCTTTTGATTTCACACCTAAAATCTTAAATGCTGGAGGTCGAAGTTCTCGATCATTCCCTGATATTTTGTGGTTGCTCCATTAATATCCCAAACTGTAAAATATTCATTTTAAAAGACTCTGGAGGGTTTGGTAAATCCCGACTCTACTTCATCATCCTGCACCTGCTGAATAGATCTTTGAAATGTACTCGTTCTCTGTGCTGTAAACCACGAATTTCGATGGTTCATCAGCGCCGGACACCTACAAAAATCCACAATCACATTAAAAGAAACCAGACTTGGGGATAGACATGCAATGAGGGTGGCCGTGTGACAAAGCGTCATGACAACAATGGTGGCGGTACACAAGGTGGTGGTGAAAATGCAGAGGGACTGTGAAGAATGGACTGATGGAAATTTATAACCTAAAACGCTAGAATATGGCATATGAATGTAATATATGAATGGTGGAGGTGAAAGTGGATGACACGTGGAAGCTGTGAACGAATGGACGACAGATGATATGGAAGGGGTGACATAAAGATGTGGAGTCCATAGGCGGAGGAGAACGCGTCCTGGACCGTCGGATCTTGAAAACGGATCAATGGCTCAAAGGCACTGGGAGCGATGTAACGGTGGGCCACGGGACACTGTAGACTGGCATTAACACCCGTGCAACTAAGTCAAGCGGTAGCCGTTGGATGAAGACTTCGAGATCTGACGGTTTACGATCATTCTGCTGCCCGGCCTTTGACCAATCTTTAATGCACGAAATGGCAATGGTTTTGGGACATACAAGGGGACACGCATCATGCAGCGTGTGGAATCACTGCCATTTGATCGGAAACCGCTGGCCCGGTGAAGGTGGTGCGGAATGAAACCGCCGATTTTGAGCAGTGAGCAGAGGCGCGGGGACCACCAAGGTAAGCAGGACTCCGCTCCGTCGATTGGTTCTTGATCCGATGGCTCTAGACGCGCCCGAAGTTTTAAACGTTAAGCTCCTTTCTGCCTGGCACCTGGTCTTGCGCCCGAGTCATATGGGGAATGAAACCAAGGGGCTAAGGCTGAAGTGCTAGGCCTGATATAATTTTAATTGCGGACTCAGGACTTTGGGTAGTGTATTTTTGAGCGGAAAGAGGCAACGATATGCAGAATATGAGGTTTTAGGCCATGATAACAATTTTGAAGGATTATGGGGGAGTGTTAGGCCAAAAATTTAGGTCGAAGGGCTGATATGTACAACAAGACATATGATTCACACATTTTTTTTTACTTTTGATTATAACCATTTTTCTATTTAGAACATATTTTTTATTTTTTATTTTTATTTTAAAGGGAAAAAGCATGCACAAACTGACACATAGAATGAGCCTCTCCGCTCAACCAACATACATCCATCTTAAGTACAGATCTAACATGGGCTGAGATGGATCAAATTTCTTCACTTGAAAACTTTTTTAGAGTGAGAAATACACTGTGTTATTTTTCATTATTTAAATTGTATTTTTGAATTCTAATTAAAGTATATATATATATATGACCAAATAAACATTTTAACAATAATTTTTATTTGTTTATTTATGAAGTTGATATTGACATAGATCTTCAAATAATTTATTCAAATCTCTTGTTGAAATATTTTTGAAAAGTATAAGATTTAAACATATGATTTACACATTTTTTTTACTTCTAATTGTTGAGATTTCTTTTAATTAAATTTGGAGAAAATCTCATGAATGTGACAACAATAGGATTTGTTGCTAAATTTACTCCATCTAATCCTAATGTGGAGTTATTGCATCCTATTTATGTTGTGAGTAAATTTATGATTCAGTTTCTACTCCTAGCTATAAAATGTAAGCCCGTAGAGGCAAATGAGCATGAGGAATGTGAGGTGAGTGGAAGAGATGTGCAGATGAAAAACTCTGCTGTTGTAATTATCCTTTTGTTGAATGAGATTGCCGATGCCCCTGTTTGGTGGACGTAGCCTAGATTGGTTGGGTGAACCACGTTAAATCTCTCTCTTTATGTTTTTCTGCTGTGTGTTTTATTTAAGTTTCTGCTGTGTTTTGATCTACAATTGGTATCATAACATTCAGGGTTAATATCGATATGTTGTATGCTGAGTGTGTAGCTGTGTAAGCTGAGTAAGCTGGCGGTTTAAATTAGAGGGAGGACGCTAAGTTTAAATGGTCATGGCTGTGTAAGTGTGGAAGTGTTAACAAGTGTGGATCGAGACCAGTGGACCGTGAAAGCCCTAGCTCTGCAGAACCAGCTTGGTCAGATCCGCGACACAACTTAGAGCCGGAGCCACAGCGAGGCCGTGAGGCCGGATTTGCTGAGCGTGTTGGACCATGAACGTGGAGATTGAAAGACCGTGAGCTGGTGCTCTGTGGATTTTTTTTTTTTTTGATGTCGCTGATATTTGGAGCCTTGTTATATATTGCGTGCGACTATGATGCTGTGACAAAAATTGACCGTGGACTGCAGAGCCTGGTTCAACGTGGACCATTTGCTAATTACGGTGGACGGTGAGCTGTTGTGGTATGATTTTTTAAAATCGATTTATTGTATTAGTAAGGATGGCAAGCCGTGAATTTGAGGTTAATTGCACGAGGACCCTGGCGGGGATTAAGACCGAGTCTGTTTGGCGAGATAATGTCGCGCAACTGGAGATAAAGTGGGTACAGATTGAGCCATTGAGCAGTTGAGCCTTTTGCCTTTGCTGGAGACTGGTATCGGTTTTGTGTATTGAATGCATTGAAACATGAGCTGGTCGATGTTAATATGGTAAGAAGGTGCATGAATGTGTTTAAAATCGATTTACATGCCATTTAAAATCGATTTGTATATTGAAATGCAATTTTAAATCGATTAGTGTTAATGCACTTTTTAAATATCGATTTGAATTTGAGTTTTATTTAAATTGATTAAGTGTAATATCAATTTAAATGGGGTTTGTAAGGAAAAGAAAAAGCTGTGAGCTGGTAGAAGGTTCATAAAATGAGTCCATTTTTTAAATCGATTACATTGAAATACAATAATGCAATTTGTATTTAAAAAAATCTATTTTATATTGTATGAGATTATTTTGTAATATCGTTTTTTGTATATCAATTTTTGTAATATGCCATTATAAGGGCCAGGCAGAATATCCAAACCAGCTGAAATAATATTTCAAGTATCCTAAAAATTATTTGTTGTTGATAAGTACTATGAAGATTTCCTTGTGGTACGTGAGAAGACAAATTAAGCTATGGCAAAAACACAAAGTGCTCGATTTGAGATTGAGAAGTTCAATGGGAAAAACAACTTCGAGATCTGGAAAGTTAAGATGCATGATCTACTCGTGCAACAAGGCGTGGCAAAGGCGCTTTTGGGAAAAGACAAACAACCTTACACCATGACAAATAACGAATGGAGTGACATGGATGAAAGAGCACTGAGCGGCATTCTTTTGTGTTTGACAGATGATGTTTTGTTTAACATCATGTCAGAGAAAACTGCTGCTGGTTTGTGGACAAAGCTTGAAAAGCTGTACATGACAAAATCCTTAACAAATAGGATTCTTCTGAAGAGACAGTTGTACAAATTGTGCATGAAGGAAGGTACATCAATTAATGATCATCTGAATACCTTTAATACTCTCCTGGCGCAATTAGAAATTATAAAAATAAAATTTGAATCAGAAGATAAAGCTGTAACTTTATTATGTTCATTGCCCGAGTCATGGGATCATTTTGTTACTTCTATAAGTCTTAGTTCATCATAAACCCTTGAATTTGATGATATTGTTGGAGCTTTGTTGTCTGAAGAAACCAGAAAGAGGTCAAATTCATAAACCTCTACATCAGAAGCAATGATGGTCAGAGGTCGTTCTAAAGAAAGACGCTTTAGAAATCAGAACAACTCACGGTCAAAATCGAAAAGGAAGAAGAGTAAGGTAAAGTGTTGATTTTGTGGCAAATCAGGACATTTGAAGAAGGACTGTTGGAAGAGATGGCAGACATCCAAAGGAGACTTTTTGACAGAGAAGAAAGAAGAAAACATGACAGATATAGGTTCGGCATCCATTTCAAGTATGAGTGATGAAGTGTTATCAATGAGTTTGTCTAATCATGATCAACATTGGTTGTTAGATTCTAGTGCGTCAAATCACATGTGCATTCATAGAGAGTGGTTTAAATCTTATAAATCAATCAATGATGGAGTTTTTTACATGGGAAATGATGTCTCATGTAATATTGTGGGAATTGGTAGCATCCAGATTAAAATGTTTGATGGGACAAATAAAATATTAACTGATGTAAGACACGTGCTTGAACTCAGAAAAAACCTCATTTCACTAGGAGTGCTAGACACAAATGGATATAAAACCTTTATTCAAGGTGGAGTAATGAAAGTTTATAAAGGAATTTTACTAGTAATGAAAGCAAAGAAGGTTGGAAATATTTTTCAGTTAGAAGGAAGAACAGAGTCAGATCATGCTTCTATAGTATCTGAAAACGACAGTAATTCTATTCGTCTATGGCATCAACGGTTGGGCCATATGAGCGAAAGAGGATTAAAAATTTTATCTGATCGTAAGTTACTTCTTAGTTTAAAATCTTCTAAGTTAGATTTCTACAAAAATTGTATATTTGGGAAACAAAGCAAGCATAAGTTTAAAACTGGAAAACATACTAGTAAGGGAATCCTTGATTATATCAATTCTGATGTTTGGTGTCCATCTCCTACGACCTCATATGGAGGATCTTCATATTTTGTATCTTTTATTGATGATTTCTTTAGAAAAGTGTGGGTCTATATGTTAAATAAAAATTCTGATGTATTCATAGTTTTCAAACAGTTTAGAGCATTAGTTGAAAACATCACTGGAAGAACCATTAAATGTTTAAGAACTGAAAATGGTGGTGAGTTTACTTCAAAGGAATTTGATAATTATTGCAAGGACACTGGGATCGAAAGACATAAAACTACGGTATATACTCCTCAGCAAAATGGAGTTGTTGAACGCATGAACATGATTCTTATAGAGAGAGAAAGAAGTATGCTTAGTAATGCCAATTTGCATAAGGAATTGTGGACAAAAGCGGTTTCTATGGTTTGCTATTTGATAAATCGATCACCAACTGCAATAGGATGCAAAATTCCTCAAGAGGTATGGAAAGGTCATCCTTGTGATTATTCTAAACTGAAAGTTTTTGGTTGTGGTGCATACGCTCTAATTCCGAAACATCAATGTTCTAAATTAGATCCTAAATCAAAAAGATATATCTTTGTTGGATATGGTGATGGGACTAAGGGATACAGGTTGTGGGATCCTACTACTCACAAGATCATCATTAACAGAGATGATAAATTCAATGAATCTTCACTCAATAATCCAGATGTAGATGATAAATTGAAACAGGATAATGTACCTAAGTTTCAACATATTCAGTTTGAAACTAGTTCAAATACTGATGATAGTCCAGATGAACAAGTTTAAGATGCAGATCATGAAGAAGTTCCTACAGATAATAATCAGCAAATTGTGGAAGTACCAGAAACATCTTTAAGGAGGTCTATGAGAATCAGACGTCCTCCTAAAAGGTATGATGATTATGTTACTTCAGTTGCTTTAACCACTAATGATGATGAACCTTTGTGCTATCAGGAAGCTGTAGAAGGTTCTAACAGTTATAAGTGGAAAGAGGCTATGAAGGACGAGATGAAGGCATTAGACAAGAATGCCACATGGGATCTGGTGGAACTTCCTAAAGACAGAAAAACTATGGGATGTAAATGGGTTTACAAATTGAAAAAAGGGTGTTGATGATACAGAGGATAGGTACAAAGCAAGGCTGGTCACGAAAGGTTTTTCTCAGAAAGCAGGAATTGACTTTCATGAGATATTTTCACCAGTTGTAAAAAAAATTTCAATTCGGATTATGTTAGCATTAGTTGCTTTACTTGATTTAAAATTACAGCAACTAGATGTTAAAATTGCATTTTTACATGGAGATTTAGATGAGGAGATCTACATGGAACAAACAGAAGGGTTTGTTCAAAATCGCAACAAGAAATTTGTCTGCAGGCTCAAGAAATCATTGTATGGTCTGAAGCAGTCGCCTCGACAATGGTACAAGAAATTTGATTCTTTCATGATGAGTCAAAATTATATAAGAAGTAAATATGATCATTGTGTTTACTTTAAGAAATTGAATAATGGCATGTTCATTATCTTAGTGTTATATGTTGACGATATGCTTTTAGCAAGCAAAAGCATAAGTGAGATCAACAGATTAAAGGCTCAGATGGCTAGGATGTTTGATATGAAAGATCTAGGAGCAGCAAGACAAATTTTGGGCATGGAGATTTTCAGAGACAGGAGCAATGGTAAGCTATGGCTATCACAACAGAAGTATATTGAGAAAATACTCTTGAGGTTTGGTATGAACAATGTGAAGCATGTGTCAGTCCCTTTAGCTTTCCATTTTAAGCTTTCTTCAAGTTTATGTCCTAACACAAATGAAGAAAAGGAATATATGTCTCGAATTCCATATGCCAATGTAGTAGGTTGTTTGATGTATGCGATGGTTTGTACACGACCAGATATTTCAGATGCAGTTGGGGTTGTCAGTAGGTATATGGAAAATCCAGGAAAAGAACACTGGTCAGCAGTGAAATGGGTGCTTCGGTATCTGAGAGGCAAAAGTGATTATTGTATCACTTATAACAGAAGTAGTGAATTTGTTTGTAGATATGTTGATTTCAATTTTGCGGGTGATTTGGATAAGAGAAGGTCACCTTCAAGGCATGTCTTTACTCTTGCAGGTGGAGCTATTAGTTGGATGTCAAAGCTATAGAACATTGTTGATTTATCCACTACAGAAGCAGAATACATAGCTGCTTCACATGCTTGCAAAGAAGCGGTTTGGTTGAAAGGTTTGTTTGGTGAGTTTGGTAGGTTGCAGGACAACATTAAGTTATTTTGTGATATTCAAAGTGCAATTCACTTGGCTAAAAATCTAGCCTATCATATTAAATCAAAGCATATACCTATTAAGTACCATTTTGTAAGATAGGTTGTCACTGAACGGGGTGTCTCTCTTGAAAAAGTGCATACAAAGGAAAATTGTGCAGACATGTTCACGAAACCAGTTTTATTAGAGAAGCTACGATGGTGTCTAGCTTCTCTTGGCTTGCAGAAAAGATAAAAATAATAATGGAACAAGGTATCAGGCTAATTGTTGTCAAGGTGGAGATTGTTGAGATTTCTTTTAATTAAATTTGCAGAAAATCTCATGAATGTGACAACAATAGGATTTGTTGCTAAATTGACTCCATTTAATCCTGATGTGGATTTATTGCATCCTATTTTTGTTGTGAGTGAATTTATGATTCATTTTCTAGTCCCAGCTATAAAATGTAAGCCCGTAGAGGCAAATGAGCATGAGGAATGTGAGGTGAGTGGAAGAGATGTGCAGATGAAAAACTCTGTTGTTGTAATACTCCTTTTGCTGAATGAGATTGTCGATGCCCCTATTTGGTGGACGTAGCCCAGATTGGTTGGGTGAACCACATTAAATCTCTGTCTCTTTATGTTTTTCTGTTGTGTGTCTGTGTGTTTTATTTAAGTTTCTGTTGTGTTTTTCTCTACACTAATTACTTTACAACGTATTCACTTTTTTTTTTTAATTATAGTGGAAATTATTATTTTTAATTAAAGGAGACATTATGTTTCTATTTAGAACATAATTTAATTTAATTTTTTGTTTATATTTTAGACATGAACAGACAGACAAACTTACACATCTCCCATGTTGGGTTGTAGAATGAGCCTCTTGCTTCAACAAGTCCACTACAATTCCATAGATATGTTTAGTCTTTTTTTTTTTCTGATAACTCAATCAAGTAAACTACTTTAATTGGAAATTAAATGCACCTAACTAAATTTATTCAGTAACTATCATATTTCTTTTAAAGAATCCACAACATGCACCATGGCTGCCATGACCTTTAATGCTTTATATATATAAATTCCTTCTATGTTGAATTTTGATGTTATATATATTGGATGAATAATAATGGCGAAAATATATTAGCCGCAAGAATTCACAAATGAAAATTATATGTTAGGCCTGAAGAAGAATAGAACCGCGTTCACATATTAATGCTTCGTGAGATCCACAACCACTACCCTTATGTTTCTTGAACTCCCTCGTGTGAGAGAAAAAACGTTTTTAATAACGCAGCTACGTTGGGTGCTGAGGATTCAGCCTCGGGTACGTTGGGTGCTGAGGATTCAACCTCGGGGCAGCGAGAAGGCGAGGATTCAGTCTTCTTTATGTTGTTAATCACAAGGAATTTCCTAGAAATATCACATACCACCTAGTTCGAGATCACATCCAAGTGGTTGTCTCTTGCCATAATCAGGCACTCATATTGTCAGGAAACACATGAGGATGTTAGTTTATTTAATTTCCCAAAAAAAAATTCTAGTACAAATTGGGTGTGATTTGAATTGGATACTTTTGGTTTTGATACTATTTGTTGGAAATCACGATTTTTATTACACCAAAATCTGCAGGTGTTAGTAAATGGACACATCACCAGAATTAATAGATCCATAAAAAAGATTAAATACATGTCACGCACACACAAAGGCATTGGTTTATCCAACGGCCAACATTATAGCCTGGAGATCGAAAGAACTCCCAGGACAGAGAATAACCCTTCCTCCTGCAGACTCGATGTGGGTCATCTCGTTAGCATCGTCTGGCCGCAAAATCCAAAAAAAGCAAGAACCCTTGTGATAAGTGGATAATGGAATCACTTTTCCACCCCAAGGAAGAATGGTTGGAATCCTCACAGTTCACCACCACGATCTTTCTGCTTCTAACTATTTCCACCATAGAAATCGATCCCACGATTTCTATCGATTTCACATATGTGCGTGGAACTTCTTGATCCCATTCTTCCTGCCAAGACTCGATCCTATGACCGATGACGCCCAAGCTCCAGTTAGTCCAACCTCCATGTCAATTTTCACAAAGAAATCAATCATCACAACATCTCAATGCACCTAGATGACTGACATTGACTAACAAGTCGACTAGAAAATTATTTGACACGGGATATATCTACTTAATTATTATCTTTCCACCAAATCATGGCATTCTTATCGAACAAGGATGTGTTTTGCAGTTTATTTCTTTTCTAGACATAGGCTTACATCATGTATGATGTGTTTTTCACATTGATTACGTGGATGGCATACCATGATTCTCCACAATATAATGTGGGACCCATTTTGGGAACATTCCATTGGGATTTGATGCAACATCAGGCAACCTTTACCAGCGTGTTCAACCTCAACCATGACATCGCACATGACATCAACCAGCGTGTTCAACCTTGACCATCACATTCGATCTTGACCAATGTAATCTCACATAACAACTGGTGTGCATAGTTGAATTCGATCACCGGTTAACAATTGGTAACATCGACGTGGACGGTCAAAGTCAACCAATATCTATGATTGGAATATTTAAAGAGTGGAAGCAGTACAAAGAGAAGGAAGATGAATGTGAGAAATTAGAATCTAAAGTGGTTTCCTTGAGAAAGTAGCGAAAGATGGAGAAGAGAATTGTAGCCTTTGATAATTTGTTTAAGATCATAATACGACCATTGGATAAATCTAGCCTTGGATTTCAAAAAGGTGAATTTAGTTTGTGTGCAGGAAAAAATACTAAAGAAGAACCAAAGAAACTTGTAGCAACAATACCAACAACAAAAGTGAGGTCCAAGGAAACAAGAAGTAGATCCAACAGCCAAGTAATAAACAAAAGAACCAATAGCATAAAAGCAAGTAGAACCAACAACAAATCAAGCAGCAGAGAATAAAATATCAAGGAGCACCTACATTCAGAAGATCCTTTACTCCTAGAGATGATTGTGGCAACTCCATTATATTTCAAAAGAAGCAAATTCCTTTCATTCCTTTTATGCATGAGATACAATGCTACAGTTGTCACTAGTTTGGGCATGTTTCATATCACATCAGCAAAGATTCCAGCAATATCAACAGCCAAGGAGAATGGCCAACAGGTATAATTTTGATTTTTATGGTTATTGTTACTCATCTCACCTATATGGCCATAAAGTAATAGATTGTAGGTCTAACTGAAGGAGGAGAGACACATTTCATGCAAAGTTTAGATTTGGAATGAGGAGAAGAAGAATTGGTCCTCTTGGCCATGTGGAGTATTTTATATGCCATATATTTATCCATATGGAAAGAGATTGTTTATTTCCCCGTTATTCAAGCCAAAATCAACAAAAGCAACAAAAACAAAGGGGAATTAGTAGAAAACTAGTGAAAGAAGGAAAGATGCAAGTGAAGGAAGAAAATAAGCAAGTGAAGGAAGAGAAGAAGTATTCCAAGACCGTGTGGAAAAAGGAGTAGTAGCTCTTCAAGTAGTGAAGAGCATTCCCTCCTTTAGTCCATGATTATTTCATGCATATTCATAGAGGAATGCAGAGTTCATGAGAGGTGCACAACCTCAGGGGGAGCATTTGGTCGCTTGATGAGTATAATATTATTGCAACAACACTTGATGAGTTCTTTTCGGCCTCATACACATTCAAGTCCACGGGATCAGCCTGCCTCTTGGAGTTATATTGAGCTCAGGGGGAGCTATGCATGGTATGATGTTGCCTAGATTATTTGGCATATTCTTTATTATTTTCACTCAATTATTTGAAACAGTTTTATGTGTGTTTTCATGAGTGAAAATGAATAAATTATTCAACCACATATATGTTTTTGGTTTCCACTAACATTTGGTTGAAAAGATGTACAACCATGCATAGAATATGATCATGATTCCAGGACGTATTGAGATGACCTGTGACATGGACTAGCCATGTATAGGTTGTTATATGATGTTTACTACAACCATGTATTTGATATTTTTTTCTTCATTATGTATTGGTTGAGAGGCCATTCAATAGTTGTTGAGTCATCATGGTGATAGGCTTGTTTTGGATGAGTCTTATGGAGTCATTTTGTAGCCACATGAATGGGCTAATGATGATCTAACAAACATGTTATATTATGTATTTGAGTCATTCATCCATAGGAGATAATTATGGTAGCTATGTATTTCATTGATATATTCATGTAATATGCTCAGGGAGCCATGTACTTGTATTGTGCTATGATTGGGGTATTTTAGCCATGAGTCATGACGTCATGATATATTCATAAGAGGGTCATGTATGAGGTTTTATATCACTGCTACAGCTACGTATTTATCATGTATATGTCACTTGAGTCATGGTCATGTGGAGTCTCAATCCAAATGGTGTTTCTATTTGTAAAAGGAAGTGGTGTTTGTGGTGGAAGCGGTTATTTTAGCCTAACAATTGGTATCTCTACAGCTTGGAGATGGCATGTGTTCACGGGGAGCATTACTTGGTCTTTTTACTTCAGCCATACATTGTTGGCATTATGATCAGCTTCGAGGTGTTCATGATATGACTCATACTATGCTATAACAGTGGGGTCTTGGTCTCATGTGATGAGATATTTTGGTAGTTGTTGCTATGTACTTATGGGGGAGATTGTGTGTGGTTGCCTTATGTGGATGTTGTTGCATTTTATGATGATGCTCATATGATGTTGCTATGAGGAGGAGTGAGTGATTGATGCATTATGTGCATATTTTTTCCTATATTTGATGTTGCTCATAGTTGATATTATGATGATGTTGTTCATTGATGACGCTTGTATGGTTTCCTTATGTTGGCGTGTTATTTATTGTTACTAGTAGTTTTTGGATGGTATATTGCTTTGGATGTTGATTGGATACATACTGCTTTTTGCTTATATGGAGGCATGGATGATATTTGATATGCATTATTTTTCATCCATGTAGATATTTTTTTACTCGAGTATTTGTGCTTCAGTTTTTGTTTCTTATTCATATGGAGTTGACCCTTTACCATTGATGTCAAAGGGGGAGAGAATTTGAATTCAAGAGATCATCTTCAGATTTGCAGTTTCAGTGGAGATCAGCCTCACATGATGTTGAGGTTGAAATCAATGCCAAAGGGGGAGTTTGTTGGCATTGTAGTGTTTTGCATTGATGTCAACAGGTTCATGGTGTTGCTTGTCCTGTTCATATGTGTTTGGATTGGTGGTCCTAGTGGTTGGCATTGATGTCAATAGTATGATGTCACTCATGTTTATTTGTGTTTCCCATATGTTTACATTGATGATGATAGCACACTTGATGAATTTTTGTAGTGTGTTGGTATCATGTTGATAGTTATAGGATGCTACTACAGGATTATTTTACAGATCTACATGTGATAGAGATGGTTGATGGCACACTAGTTGAGTTGGAAGTTAGGTCTTCATTAGCTCTTCATGTCAATTATTATTAGGATAAATTGTTGTTGTAACGTGATGGCTTGATGATGGTGCTACAGAGGTATTTGCAGATCTGTTGGAGGTGTTGTATCTTGTTCATATGTTTGTTGGGGATTGGAGGAGTTGCTGGCACTCTTATAAACCTTGTTTGTTGACCTTCTAGGTAAACTTGGCAGTGGCACTTGGGAGGCATGTTTGATCTACTTGCAGATGTTATATAGGCCATATCAAAGTTTTGGAGGCTAGTACAGATGTTGGAGAAGAGGATCTAACTTATGGCAAAGGGTTTGAGTTAAAGGAACGATGTTTTTCCTCATCCCTAGCCACAGTTGCATGGATCCAAGCCAATGGGAGTGGATGGAAGGATCCAGTCATTGGTAGATCAGTCTATGGGAGCGGTTATAGGTCTCAGTCAAATGGAGACAATGTTATGCATGCGACTGAGGTATTTCACGACATTTTCTCTACATTCCTCGCGTTGTTCGGAAGGAAATTAGCTTGGAAATTCCTAGAGGCTTCTAGAATTGTTTTAAAAAGTAAGAAATAGTTTGAAAAGGTCCTCCCATGATGTGAATCCATTTAGTGCACAAGTTTTGGCTTTAGTGGATTTATTTGGTCCAATTTGTGCACCCTTGATTTCAGCCCCAAGCTCAATTTCACTGTACATGTTTTATATACTTTATCTTGGAGTTGTGTATTGGTTGATGGTGAGTATGGGTGAAGAAGTGAGGGTTTCATAGAGTGTACATGCTTCAGACATATTAGATAGCATAGATGCTTCACTGAGTAACTGTAATGGAAGTTTATGTAGTGTATTTCTATAGCAATGCATCAGTTTTCAGATCATATTTGAAGATGGTGTAGTAAACATAGTTTGGAGAGTATTTTGCGGTTGGAGTATATTTTGTTGGTGACCTTCACACTTTTTTTTTCAGGAGATTCTATTACATTTTTTTCATATACTTATTGTTTTATGTTGCTAATTGTAGTATGCAATAATTGTTTTCGGATGTGATGGTTTGATATATGTTGGTATCAATTTTATTGTGGCCACAATTTTTTCTTTTTGTAGAGAATTTGTTTTTGTGGAGTTTATTATTATTTTGATGATGAGATATTTTTGCTAAGAGCATGTATGCAGATTTGAATTCTTGTTGAGTATAGCATCTTGGTTCCAGTTTGAAAATAGATGAAATGAGGTATGCATAGTGGTAGAGGAGCAGTAACTTCATGAGAGAGGATGATTGATAGCGAAGCTTCAGCGAAAGTAACAGTTTCTCATCCAATGGTAGTTGGATAGTCCAATCGGAGTTGGGCGAGGATCATTGATCATGGTTTCCTTTAATGGATGGTATTTCGTAGATCTATAGAAAAAAGTCTTCCGAGCCGATCAGTAGTATCTAGTCTCCTAGCCGATGGGTGTTGGAATTTTTTATATGAGGTCGAGCCTCCATGCAAATGGGAGTTAGTAAGCTATGTAAAATAACAATTTCTTGACTAATATAAATTCAGAGAAGAGAAACAACAACAAGGGTGGTTTTTTTCTCGGAAGGGTTTCCACCAAAAATCTTGTGTCTCATGTGTGATTGATGATGTACATGTTTATTGTTTTGTATATGCTTATGGTTTTCAGTTATGTTTATGTGATGTACTCCCTCAGAAATCCTTTTCTATCCCTGAAACCTTTTCTACTGTCTTTAGCATACATCATACATCCAAAATAGGTTGTTCATTTTCTCCAAATGAGTTATGGCTCCCCAATCTTGGCCTCCATCCACGATTGGCCTGGGCTACCCGAAACTTATTTGTGGCTTATATACCTTCATAAGTGTCCCAATGACTCTTAAAATCCCTTCAATGGATTCATAATGTCCAAAATAGTCATAATAGATTATTCACTTGCATAAATTGGCTCCGGTTTTGCCTCCAACACCTGGTGGCACCCCCTGGCTCTAGGGTCACTGAAAAATTCTCTGAAGCATATATATACCTTCAAAAGTATTAAAAATATTTTGAAAGTACTTCCATTGGATTCAGAAGGCTCAAAATAGTCAAAATAGACTACTGGTTTGCTGAGAATGGATACTAGATAGGCCTCATTCTCCTGCTAGCACCTGGTGGCCCTAATGACCCTTGGAACTTCTGTAAAGTAACTAGGCCTTCAAAAGTCCTCTAATGGCTCTGAAAACCTCACCATTAGTTCCAGAATGTCTGAAACATCCAAAATTGACTATTGGGTTCCTGAGTAAGGCCTCTAGCTGCCCTGGTGAGGCCTCAAACTGCTGTTGGCCCCTGGTGGCCTTAGTGGCCCCTAACACTTCTTTGAAGAAAAACCTCGCTCAAAATTCCTTTGATGGCTTTGAAACCCTCACCAATGAGTCTGTAATGTCCAAGAAAGTCGAAATTGGCTATTCACACTCTCAGAATGGTCGAATCTAGCTGAAGATAGAGCATAAACCGTTTTGTCAAGTTTCACCCTAATAAGCCCCACTAATATTTGTGGAGGAACTGCAATTAAAATAGGGAAATTGCCAAAATTTAGGGCATGTTCCAAAAGCTCCGTCAGGACTTAACCACAACATTAAATATCAGTTTAGTGGTTGGGCACATGCCCCAAAACCACGCGGTCATTTAAGCACAACTGCCGGCAGGAACTGCGCATAGACCACGGTGGTGTTTAATAACTAGATTTAAAACCACATTTAACAAGATCGTTGGTATATATAACCATAACACTGCATGTGAAAAGTTTCAACTTAAACTGCGAATATTGCGGACGGTTTAAATCATCATTGGTTTAGCCCTTGAGCATGGGTGTGGGCCATATGGGGAGGGGTTGGCCCCTCCGAACCCCCAAATGAAAACGTTTTAAACAATAAATCAAACCCGACTACATACATTGTTAAGTCTCACATGTGGCCCAGTGGTAAGGCATGGGCATACTATGCGGGAGGTCCTGCAATCAATCCTCCGGCCCTCCACCAAAAAATTTAGAACATTGTTCCTGGGCCACGTGGTGGCCTCTGGGCCTGCCACGTGGCAGCCTCTGATTGGCCCAAAAATCCACGTACAGTCCATCTGCAAATAAAACGGTGCCACGTGTCCTCCATTGACTGGCTAGGAAGGAATATTCTTTTTGTTGAATATTCAAAAGCCCAGTCAAACTTGGTCAAAGGTCGAAAATTGCAGTTTACTGGTTTTTTCAAATCGCGATAACTTCTTCATACGATGTTTGTTTTTCGAACTGTTCACGGCACTGGAATCAGGGAGACGACATCTATCTGGTTGCTCAAGTTTGGCACACTTTTCTAACACTTTAAAATTTTAGCTATCGCTTGGGTTCGTGATCCAAACCTGATCACTCCTCCCCATTAGCAATATTTTGGACCCCAAAAGACTAATTACCTGATCTATTCAATAGATGAGAGTACAACACCCTCACTTTTCCAGCCTCCATATATTTTTACTTGCATGGATTATTTCCTTTGAGCCCCAACTCTAAGGTAGTCAACACTTCCCTTCTTGGATGCTCTTGTCCTCCTGTCAATAACTCTAGCTTCCTTGAACTCATTATGAAATTTCTAGCGAGAAATTTTCAATTGAAGGTAGATGAACATCATGTCCTTGATCATCGATCAAAGGTGGCTCAAACAAATGTAAGTTTCCAACAGAAATACATACATGGCTGAAATTTTCTTATGTACAAACAAATGAATTTATGTCTTACTAGGTCAAGAAGTAAAAACACTTCTTACCAAGCCACTTCCATGGCGATTTTTGCTACTAAAAATATTCTTCATGTGAAACATCTGTTCTCATATCAATGATGGAATCTTTGGTTCCAATTTCGCCAATCTTTTTATCCTCTTGCTTCAAATGTTTGGGATGATTAGTTGGATGCAATGTCCAACATTGGGAAACAAAATGTCCCTTCTTTTGGCAATGTGTGCAAGCCCTTTGCATCTTCTGTGCAAGTTGCCTTTGCTTCAACTGTTTCCTATGTGCCTTCAATATCTTCCTGAATTTTGAAACTTCATGGTTACACAAACCACAATAGGAACAACAACTCTTTCTTCCATTCTTGCATGCATATTTTCCATGCTTAACATAAACATAATCAACTTGACTATGGGAATAATTATACCTCAAATGTTGCTTTGCATGTCCATCTTTTTTACCTTCTTGAGGAGATGAACTTGTAGAAGTTCCAGCTTTCTTTTGAAGACTAACATCAGTGTTCATGTCATGATAGCTGTCAGAACTCTCTTGCTCGCCATAAGTTTCAAGTATACAAACATCTTGCTGCAACATAGGCTTCAAACAATGGCAACCAACTTGGAATCAAACTTGACATGTTTGCGGTTTAGAACTTGTAACAAAATTTCTTCTTTGACTTGCCTCAAATTGCTTCATGGCTTTGGAGTTTTCGCCATAAGATTGAACATAGCCTAGACCAAACTTCTTAGGCCTTTCCTCAACAAAAATAGGATCAATCATGCCTTGTGCATGTTTTCCTAGACCCTAGCCTTCATAGCTCATTTTTAACATCATCTTGGACCATATACCTCTAGTGTGTTTTTCAAATGAACCTACACATCTATTTGAAGAGGAATTTGAAGACAAATTTGAGTGATTTACCTCTGCTTCAAGCATGTTCTTGGTTAAGACCTCTTGGGCTTAATGGAGCTGCATATCCATCTCATTCATTCTTTGAAGAAGTCCTTCTTTCTCTTGCTTCGTAGCAACCAATTTCTCATGAATTCTAGTGCTTTCTATTCCATCTTCATACATAATTTGCACCATATCCTTCAAGATGTAGAAGTCTTGCTTCATCTCTTCATCGAAGAGTCCTGTGAAGGTGGATGATTTTGAAACCTCATTGGAAGAAGTTGTCGTCATTATGTCAATGAATTAAAGAAATTCAATCAACAATTCCAAAGATTCCAAAAACAATTGACAAAGCTTCTGAACAAAATGGTTGTAAAGTCAATATCTTCTTCAAGCAGCCTTTTGCAAACAATTCCTCTTGTTCTACAAGGGTTTCCTTGAGGTCCTTTGGGTAAGGATAATGCCTTCAGCCCTTATTCCTTCTTTTCCTCTTCTGGACTTAGCTAATAGTAGCTTTCCTTCACCTCTAGCAAACTCAAACTTGTAAGCAACAGTCAATTTGCAAACAGTAAAATTCTTTGCACTGTTAAACACCTTTCAAGTCAAACAAGCAAGCTAGTGCTCTGTCAAGCAAGCAACCTAGTGCTCTAATACCATCCTGATCTGAAAATGGGTGGATAACTTGAAATTATTATGCGCAAGCACCTCCCACTCAGTTAAAAAAAATAAAATATCTTACTTATACATGATGGTGCGGAAATGAATACTTGAAACAAGTGTATGTTTTTTTTAATTGTTTAAGTGCTTTAAGAACATTTTTTTTTGTTGATATTAAGCATGTGCAGAAACCATAAAGTGCATCAAATAAGCATCAACACATAACAACACATTTAATAAAGGAGTTCACCCGAATATCATGGGCTACGTCTCCTTGAGCTCTTGTCAACTGACTTGGCTCTTTGGGATTATGATGTATAAATTATTTTACAAGTTACTAACTCAACTCCAATGGTTATTTGGACTATACCATTGGGATTAGAATACCATCATACCCCCAGAATGGTTGAAATCTATCTGAAGATTAACCTTGGTTCCCTTAGACTTGACTCCTTCTGTCGATGCCCTTAAGCTTCCCTGAGCTTCTTTGTGGCACTAACTCCCACAAAAATCATTTTATGTCCCTGAAACATTTTCTACTATCTCCAGCATACATCATACATCTAAAATAGGCTATTCATTTGCTCAAAATGAGCTCTGGCTCCCCAATCTTGGCCTCCATCCACTGTTGGTCCTAGGTTGCCCAAAACTTCTTTGTGGCTTCTCGACTTTCAGAGGTATCCCAATGACTCTGAAAATCCCTTCAATGGATTTAGAATGTCCAAAATAGTAATAATTGAATATTCACTTGCTTAAATTGGCCTCTGGCTGCTCTAGTTTCACCTCCAACACCTGGTGGCACCCCCTGGCTCTAGGGTCACTGAAAAATTATCTGAAGCATATCTACCTTCAAAAGTCTTCAAAAAATTATGAAAATCCTTCCATTGGATTCATAAGGCTCAAAATATTCAGAATAGACTACTAGTTTTCTGAGAATGGATACTAGATATGCCTCATTCACCTGTTGGCACCTGGTGGCCCTGATGACCCTTGGAACTTCTCTGAAGTAACTCGACCTTCAGAAGTAATCTACTAGCTCTAAAAACCTCACCATTAATTCCATAATGTCTTAAACATCCAAAATTGACTATTAGGTTTCTGAGTAAGGCCTCTAGCTGCCTTGGCTAGGCCTCAAACTGTTGTAGGCCCCTGGTGGCCATAGTGGCCCCTAACACTTCTCTGAAGCAAAATCTCACTAAGAAGTCCTCTGATGGCTCTACAACCCTCACAAATGAGTCTGTAATTTCCAATAAATTCTAAATTAACCATTCACACTCTCAGAATGGTCGAATCTAGCTCAAGATAGAGCATAAACAATTTTGTCCAGTTTCACCCTAATTAGCCCCACTAATTGTGGAGGAACTGCTGTTAAAATAGGGAAATTGCCCAAATTTAGGGCGTGCTCCAAAAGCTCCACCAGGAAATAACCACAACATTAAATATTGGGTTAGTGTTTGGAAACATTCCCCAAACCACGCGGTCATCTAACCGTAACTACCGACGGGAACTGCACATAGACCATGGTGGTGTTTAATAACTAGAGTTAAAACCGTGTTTAGTAAGACCATTGGCTGATCTAACCATAACACCGCATGTGACAGGTTTCAACATAAACTACGAAGTTTGCGAACGATTTAAATCATCAGTGGTTTAGCCCTTGATCATGCGCATCGGCCATATGGGGAGGGGTTGGCCCTCGAGGCTGGTCCCTCTGGACCCCCAAATGCAAAAGCGCTAAACAATAAATCAAACCCGACTGCATACATTGTTAATTCTCACATGTCGCCTGGGCGGTAAGGCATGGGAATGCTATGCGAGAGGTTGTGCGATCAATCCTCCAACCCTACACCAAAAATTTTAGAACATTTTTCCTAGGCCACATGGCGACCTCCAGGCCTGCCATGTGGCAACCTCTGATTGGCCGAAAAATCCACGTACAGTCCGTCTACAAATAAAATGGTGCCACGTGTTCTCCATTGACTAGCTTGGAAGGAATATTCTAGGGAATATTTCGAGCAATATTCCAAGAATATTCCCTAGAACATTCTCTCTTTTTTTTTGAATATTCAAAAGCCTAGTCAAACCTGGTCAAAGGTCAAAATTTGCAGTTTAATGGATTTTTCAAATCGAGATAACTTCTTCATACGGTGTCGGTTTTTCGAACCGTTTGCAGTGCCGGAATCAGGAAGATGAGATCTATTTGGTCACTCAGGTTTGACACACTTTCGAACACTTTGAAATTTGAGCTATCACTTAGGTCCATGATCCAAATATGATCAATGTAACTCATTGTTATTAGCTAAAATAAGGTCCTTAAGGCTACACCACCTTCGCCCACTAGCTATTCAGGTAATAAAATACATAAGGAACTATATTCCCTCAAATGTTCTCAACAATCATGTCACGGGGCTTTATCTCAGTCGACTTCAACATAAGTCATTCCTTTGTAAGCATAGAGAATCAGATCTCTAATACAAAGGAATAGTTCCATTATAACATGGGAAGGTTCCTTAGTTGGAAAAACCACTAATTGAATAGTAGATTCATCACTCCACAAGTTTCCCAGTGTTTTCTTCAGCCCCAAGATAAGCCACTCTTAGTCACATGAAGAGACTTTTTATGCAAATAAGGGAAGGTTCTTCAGCTGGATAAACCATTGATAAAATAGTAGATTCATCAATCCACAAACATCTTAGTGATTTCCTTAGGCAACCCACACCTGGTGGATTATTCATTCTTTAGAAAAGCCACCACTCAGTCACAGTGGGAGGAGATCTCAATATGGGAAGGTTCTATTGCTAGATAAGCTACCATGGAAGCACAGAGATCACCTTTCCTCAAAATTATTCAGTGGGAGAAATCACTAGTATTCCTGACCCAAGGCCCCCTTGGTGTTTCCTCAGCCCCCACGTGCCTGATTTCTCTACCTCTTGACTATTAATTTCATCAAGCAACAAGCTTCCCAGTGGGTTCTTTAGTCCCTAGGAAAACCACCCTCAATTGCTTCAAAAATCCTTGTGATCTAGGATCATTTCTTCTATGTTGTTAGCAAAATTGAATAAAAGAGCATGTAAAACCATAAGTGTGACACTTTAAGAAGAAGAAACACATAAAGAGACCATAAAGACAATGCACCAATATTTCATAATGGATTTCACTCACAATGTCTCAGCTACGTTTTCAGGCCCAACATCAAAGTGGAGAAGCCTCTACATTCATCTCAGCGAAAATAAATGCAAGTACATGGAAAAATGCATCATTGTGCCTAACTTTTAGGAGCAGCATCGTCAACTCTAGAACCCCAAGGAATCTCCAAGATTCCACAGCAGAATATTTTGGGAATATTCTCGAGAATATTCCCAACAAGTATTCTCTTGAAAGGCACGCTCAACTAATTCCACCGCAAGGTTTCATGGCCTAGATCTAACATTGTTTTGGTTCCACGCACCTCTACGTTATGTTGTCCAGTGGCCCCCTCCTTTGCTTGACATACACCCGAATGGATTTGTTGAGTTTAAATAATATTTGGGCAATATCACTTGCTGGAAGGGTCAGTTACCACGTTCTGATTAGTTTATTGGTGTAGGCAAGGGTCGCGGGTTCAAAAACTCTGCGGGCAATTTTATATATAAAACAAACATTTGATTTAAATTTTTAACCCATGTTATAACCTTGACCAAATTTGGTAGGATTCCTCCTATTTTGGCGGTTCCACCAAATATAACCCCAGCTAAGTGGTGTCACCAAGTTTAACTGACTTTCACTAAATATATCCGCCAATTTAGTCAATCCCCCAACTTTGCGATGGTCCAAACATATCTCACGCTAACTAAAATTTAATCCTTTTGCCAAGTTTGACTGTAACTTTGACTGGGCATAACTTTTGCATATGAACTTGGATTGAGACATAGTTTGCGTCATTGGATTCCTCGCGACGATATATTTGACTTGCTGTTGGTTTCACTAAGTTTTGAGGACTTTTATTTTTAGACCTTTAGGGATCCTCCTAGATCATTCCTCCCCACTACGAATATTTTGGTCATTCAACAGTATATAGAGGAACTGAAAGCCTATGTACTCCCATGTTTCTTGATCTGCATAATAAATGTCTTTGGAAGGTCACACCTTCCATTCCTTCACCTTTGTACTTGATAACCAAAATGATGAAGCTAACACTTGTATCCATATGCAAATTTGTAGTTTCCAACGCATGTATTACAACTTGCAAGATTCCAAGCAAGACCTTACTTGCCAATAGTTTATAAAACACTCATGGTGAAGTTTTACACTAATTTACAGCATCACCCATATCCTTTTCTATCCAACTAAAGGCCAAAATATCACTATGTTGCATACTCAAGTGATGTTATACACTTCATCAGTTTTACAATTTGTCTCCCATTTATGGGGTCTTTAAAAAAAAGAAACATGTGATTCACAATGGTTTCCATACTCAACTACATAAAAAGGCTACTCGTCTCTTACATAACCAAGCTAATGGGATTTCTTCCTATAGTTAGCTTCCATGTTGAGCTACTCCATTCGTCGATTCCTTCAAATGTGTTTTCATAGGCTTCTAGTCCTTCTTTAGGCATAGATTTGGATGTAACTTCGAACATGTGGCTTTTTGATGTCCACCATTGTTGTAATTGTTGCAATGATTTTAGACTTCCTCCAAAATTTCTTGACCTTCTTTTGTGTCTCCTTCCATGGTGACACAACCTTCCTTGAACAGTTTTCTTTTATGCAAGTCTAGCGAGGAGAGCTTGCCTTAGCTCTTCCTTTGATATGGTCACTATCACTGAAATTTTGTAATGTACTCTCAACATCCTACGCTGACACATACTTTTCACTTGAAGACTCTCTTGTCTCCATGGGTTTGGAGTGTCTTTCTTCAGCTTCCTCTCTAACATAAACCAATCTTGCATATCGAGGTAGTTCCACCACTTGGATGGGATTCAAAATGCACTGGCCATTAACTCTTAGGCCCTTTACTTCATATCACATCTTCATTACCTTTGAACTTGTGCCCTTGGTGTGCCTTTCCTATGCACCAAAATCATCATCATAATGAGAACATGAAATTGAAGGGTCACTGACGTTGTTTACCTTAGTTGTTGATTCTGAAGCAGGTGATGTTGGCTTCACTAAGCCTTCATGCACTTCAATTTTTCCAAGGCCTCTTTTGTGGCTTATAGCTGAAGTTGCAATCCTTGCTTCTCCTCTTATGCTTATTGTAGTAGTCTTCTCAGTGCAACATTCTATGTTTTCTCTCTCTTCTTCTTTTCCTTATTTCCTATTATTTTCTCATAATCTACAAACAATTTTTCTACCATATATACCATCCTATAGAAAGCTTTATGGAAAGATTTTTCATTCTTGATGTGAACATCGTCATTCTCCATTTTATTTCTTTGTGTTTCACGTCCAATCTCCAGGTCAAAATATTTGAGTTTTCCTTCACCCTCTTTGAGTTTGGCCTAGTTATTATCCACACTCACAATTCACTTCAAAAATAAGATCATTCTGATACCAACATGATACAGGATCTTCTCTTCGATGATGTTAACATAATTTCATAAAAGATAATGTAAAACCATAAATGTGACACTTTAAGAAGAAGAAACATATAAAGATACCATAAATAATAAGCACCAATATTTGATAACAAAGTTCACAAGGAATGTGTGAGCTATGTCTCCCTGCCTAGCTTCAAAGTGGAGAGGCCTCTTTATTCATCTCAGCAAAAAGGAAGGCAAGTACATGGAAAAATACATTATTGTACCTCACTTCTTGAAGTGACCTAAAAATGGGTTGCTTAAATCCAAATTTGATTGCACCAATGAAATTCTTGCAAAATTCTAAGTAAAATGAGTATAAACTTGACCAAATTTTGAAATTTTCAACTCTAGACCCACAGAGAATCTCTAATATTCCATTGTAGAATATTTTTGGAATATTCATGACAATATTTTGGGGAATATTCCCTAGGAATATTCTCTTAAAAGGCATGCTCGACTGGTTCCACTGGAAGGTTCCACAACTTGGTTCCGACCTCATTTAGGTTCTTCGCACCTCTATGTTTCATCAGCCCATGGCTCCCTCCTTCACTCGTCATTTCATTGAAAGGCTTTGGTGACTTTAAATAATATTTGGGAGGTCGAATTTTCAAAGCCTATTGACTAGCGAGGTCGTTTAGCATGTTATGATTAGTCTGTTGGTGTTGGTGGGAGTAGCGGATTCAAAACCCCTACAAACCATTTTATATATAAAACATTTGTCATTTTATTATATATAACCTCTGCCAAATTTGGAAGGATGCCGCTAGTTTTGGTTGTCCCTCCAAATTTAACCCCAACTAAGTGGTGTGTCCAAATTAACTTACTACCGCTAAATTTATCCACCAGCTTGGTCGGTCTGCCAACATGGCAATGATCTAAACTTATCCGGAACTAGCTAAACTTTTATCCTTTTGCCAAGTTTTACTGTAACTTTGAATGGGCATCACTTTTGCATACAAAATTACATTGAGGAATCGTTTGCATCGTTGTATTCCTTGCGATGAGAAATTCGACTTGACAGTTTCAATAAGTATTGAGGATTTTGATTTTTAGGCCTTTAGGGATCCTCTTGGATCACCTTGGAAAACCATTGCTCTTTGTCTTCAACCAGCAAACCCTCTTGGGCTTCTTCAGCTGGTCTGTTACCAAGTGACTCCCCCTGTCCCAATTTTATTTCTTCTTTTTTCTGTCTCTTCATCTGGAATTCTCCCTTCTTTTCCCTTTGGCTGATTCTCAACCTTCTTCCTCAATGGAAACCTCCTCGCATGAATTTCCATGTACTTTTCCTTCTCCTCCTCAAGAATTCCCTTGGTGACCTCCACTGCCATTGTCACAACCATATGTCAATTATTGAATCGTGCACCTTGCACTCTTCCTCTTGTATGTCAATATCTAGATGGTGGTTTTTTTTTTTTGTGTGGTCATGGGGATGTGATTACAAAAACTCCTTATGACACTCCTCAAGCAGTGAGACCTACTCTCTCTTACTAGTGCATCTCACTCTTTTTTTAATTTCATCCTCTTTTCTTTATGGATTCACCCATGGAGGTACGATGCTTGTCCTCTCATCTTATAGCCCAATTAAAACATATTTAGCTTACTAAAGGCAGGAAGTTCAGCCTCCATGCTGAAATTAAATATCCCATCTTCCATAAGCAATATCCCTTCCCCAAGCTCTGGAATCTTTGTCCTAATTTTTCAACCATTTTAATTTTAATAAAAACCAACCTAGATCCAACTTAATTCTGGATCTATCAAGCACCAATAATGATCAAATCTCTTGATATGCAAACCTCTTTTAGAGTGAAAAGAAATTTGATCCCTCTCGGCGCTTGGTAGATCCAAAATTAAGATGAATCTATGTTGGTATAACATTAAATATATAATTATAATTATTTTATGTATTATTATATCAATATATATATATATATATAAATAAATTATAAATGTAAACATTTATGATTAAAAATATAAAAAAAATTCAATTTTTATAATCAACTATCTTATTCATGATATGGGTTAACCTTTTTGTTCCTTGCTATATAATTTTTCAACCCTAATCCATGAATAAAGAGGACATAGCTCCGATAAAAGCTTGAAACAGATGTGATATATACAACAAACCTAGTGCAGAAGTTTCAATAATATGATATTTTATGGGTATTGGAAATTAACATATCTTTTAATCATTCACAGGAGTGCACAATTTGAGATAATGGAGAGAAAAGATTCCAGAAAAATCGTCAACTTTTTTCTCAAGCAATATGAATGGTGCATAATAAAATGTATAACAATTAACCATGCAACATTACCTTATGGGATGATTTTAAAAATAAAATGTGAGAGTGAAAAGGATATTCACAAAGAGTTTAATTTATACAATGTTGAGAAAAACGATCAACAGTGCAATTACCATACCTGAAAAATCAACTACATCCGTTACAGAAAGCCTCCACATTTTGAAACTTTGTTGTTATTGTGGAAATGGCATTGTATATTGGCGCCACAATTTTGCCCAGATGGAGAAATCTTGTTGGAATCCAGCGAAAAAAAATAAAAAAATCCAATCCTATGTGTTTGAATCATTTTTTTATGGTGGAAATGGATTCAACACCATCAAGAACCCCTGAGGCACCCAAAATCCTTAATATTTTCAACTATAACCTGGATTTCCAAAAAATTCTATCAGACTTTTTCAAAATCCGGCCAAAATTTCCATTGTTTTCTGGGTGAAATTGTGGCCTCATTAGAATCTGTCTTGTAGAAATATTGTTTCAAAGCGTTCTTTTTCAATACATGCATTACTTCTCTAGTATCATGCTTATGATGTTGTTCTATGTGTTGGGATTTGTCATCTATAACAGTTACCATGAGAAGATTTCCTCCGGGGTATTAATTTTCCAAGGGTTGCGTAAGCAAAAAGAATGTGAATTACATGTTAATTGATTCAATGATTTCAATTATCATTGTCCCTATGAAATTACACATTAAGTACTAATTACCTTCCAAAAATTATAATAACCCTTTTTTTCATGAGCGTAAATGAAGAACTCAGTGTCGGGTCAAGTGGGCCATAATTTAGATGGAAATTTCATGAATATTTTACAGTAAATATCAAAATTATATATCGTCGGTAGCTTCCATAGCTACAATTGTTTATGGAGTAGAGTTGTAATTTCACCAAATAGAGAATATCTAGTGACTTCATGTAAAATTTGATACAAAAAGTATATATACATACATGTAAATCAGATTTGATGTAGAGAGTCACATAAAATCATCTTATTCATATCAAAGGTTCAGGAAAATTCGTATTGTTAGCCACAAAGGTTCCCTGCTGAGAATTACCTAGATAAAAAATAGAAGGCAATGCAATTATCTCACATTATAAATAACCCTAATTTCATCGCAAATAATGAATGAAATTGCGAGTAACCCTACTTTCTTTCTCGCCATTGGAGCCCTAGTTGTTTGTCTAATTCGTTGGTGGTTTTCCACAGGAAGGAATCTCCCCTTAATTAAAATGTTGGGCACAATTAAATAGACTCAAAACCACTAAGAATATATATGTTAATCTTAGTGCACATATGCATCACTGACACTTCCTAAATTAGGACTCTAGCATGGCTAGCACTTCCTAAATATTGGTTGTATTTAAACTGCCTTAAATTGCATGCTAACTAAGTGTAATTGGGAGTAATTATCTCCAAGAAGGATTTAGATGATTAGATGCTTATTTGTTTCAATAAGAGGCATAATCATACCCTATAGGAATAGTGAAGCATCCTTAAGCACAATTGGGCATCTAGATCCTTCTATGGACTTGGACTAAAGAGAAATAAATTATATGCCTTATTATGTACCCAATGGAGATTACAATAGTACGATGTGAAGATTAATTTAAGTGGGAAGTAGATGTGAATATGATTTGATAATGAATGTTAGTTTTGTTGTGCTAATTTCAACCTCATATTTAAAATGTATTTACTGATCTTATGCTTGATGTGCATGTTTCCTTGTTTCTTATGTGTGTCAAACAGGTAATTTAACTGATTTTTTATGAGTGAATTCAAGAGCATAAATTCTGAATTTAAAATTTTGAATAGTAGCAACATAAAGAATAGCAAACCATCACAATTTATCCATTAAAATAGAGTTTTGATGAAGGAATTCACCCCTCCTAGGCTACATCTCCTTGGTCGAACTTCAATGTCTTGGGCCTCTGTATTAGCTAAATAATGCAAAATTTGATGTTTACATGCATCAAATGCTCTTGAAACATACTCCAATGAGTTCAGTATTTCTAAATCTATCAAAAATTACTATTCAATTACTCAATTTTTCCTTCAGCTGATCTAGGCATGGCCTTCCTCCCTGGTGGCCCTGGGCTTCAAAATTCTTCAAAGTGAAAAAAAAACACATGTATAATTTCTCCTCTAGCTCTGCAACCTCTTCCAATGTGTTCAGATCATGCCAATACCCTAGGAATGACTATTCTTGAGCCAAAATTGGTCGAAAATTGCTCAAGATATGGCCTATTCAATTTTCCCCTAGATTCCTCCTCCAAATATGGAGAAGACTCCAGATAAGTCCAACAAATTTGGAAATTTCATTGAATTTGGGGGTGCCTCCTAAAACTGCGCCATTTTAAGCTCTGAGTTAATTAACTGTACTTCTGGATTAATTGTGGATAATTATTGATTAAATGCGCATAAGTGCAGTCCACTAAACATGGTTTAAACAAACCTTAAGTACCAGATTATATTAATTAATCCACAATTAATATTAAACTCTGCGCATTATAAAACTCTGCCCGCTCTTGTTCTGTGGAAAGGTCATATGGGGAGGATGGCTGGCCCGCGAGTTGGCCCCCTCCATTCCGCTGTCGGGGAACTATTTGCATTGAAATATATGTTGACAACCTAACATAACAAGTCCTATCCACGTGGTCTATTGGTAAAAGCATTGAAATAGGAGGGGGAGGTCACGGGTTCCACCAGAGGGGACACGTGGCGGTCCTTGGTTGGGTTGTCCTCCCAAATAAACAAAAAAGAAATCGAATTCAACCTTAGGAGCGAATCCTTAAAAAAATTCACCTTCAAACCAAACTGGTGAATCTACTTGTGACACTTGTCATAGTGCCGCTAGAAAAAAATTGAAGAATATTCCTTGCATGCTGACTAGGCTTCCATGTCATCAACCTATCACTGTTATGCAATTTTTTTTTTTAAATTGCATGTTTTGAATGACGGTTAGCAGGCTATAACTTCTTCATCCTATGTCGGTTTTCGACAAAACGAATTGCGCCGAATTCTTGGCGACGAGCCGATCGATGTTGTTCAGTTTTCAATCAATTCTGGACACTTTCATTTTTTTGCTAAAAACTAAGCCTCTGATCAGAAGATAAATCTAAGTAGGAAATAGATATTATGCAGATGTTTGCATGATGGCTTCAAAACTGACCTATTAAAATGAAGACAATTAATGTTAAACATAATTTGAGTTTCCCTAATTTCACATATTGGTCATTCCACAGATATTTTTGGTGAATGTTCTCTTTTTACTCTTTGCAGATGGATTTTGTGGACTTCTTAAATTGCTAGAATTGTAAGTACTTAATGCATTCCATCACTAAAGGTTTCTCTCCTAAAACTATTTGAGGGTAGCTATCAGTTTTTGGCTCTTTAAATGTACTATATGTTTTTCTTAACATCATAGATTCCCTAGAGAAAACCACTACCAAATCCTTACTATCAGAGCTATGGTTGGAGATATTGTATGTGTTTATTAAAGTTGGAGTTGAGTTGGGATGGCCTAGTAGAGTACATGTGTAGGAAGTTGTGCAATGTGTGATAGAGATGGATGGATCGGGTTCTTGAACCACAAGATGGTTAGTTGGTCATAACATGAGATTATCATGGAGATGGCCACGTGGAGCCTAGTGATTTATTTGAGATCCTAGTGATAAAAGGTGATATTCTTTCAAGAAGGGTTCATTGTTGTCATGGAATAGAGGCGAAGGTATAACCCTTCGATAAAAGTGCAGGCATGTTGAACATATGTGAATTCGATATTTTAGAATGAGAATGAGAAGGACAACATGAAGATCACTAGGGAATATCTGCCACAGATAGGGATCAAGTGTTATCTAACCCATCATAGCTACTCCCACGTGCGTCAAGGTAGAAGAGATCCAAACCCTAAAGATGTTTAGAAGCGATAATGTAGATGTTGCCATGTAGGGTGCAGTCTCATTCAAGTTTGTGGTTTGTTGTGAAGAGAGGAAAATGGGGAACAAAACTACTAGGGAAACTTCATTGTGATGATAGGGTAGTTGTGCTAAAAAGGATGACATGTGTAGTCATATGATACTAGATATATGTGTTGGAATTCAATGGGGTAGAAAAAGTTGTAACTCAAATAAGTGCATGCTTGTGTGGACAATCATCATGTGGATGGTTAGGAAATCAGAAAGCAATGTTCATAGTAGCATAAAGTTGCATAAAGGGTCAATCCGCAGTATGCAGTAAAGAAAGAGTTTGTGTGGATCTAGTGAGTGCAAATAACGTTGGAAGGCCAAGTTATGGTATTGATCAACACATGCTTGAGACATAGTGAGAGAGAGATTGCATAGTTGTATGGACAAGAAAATGAAGATGGAGTCAATTGTTTGAAGTTTACTGAAGGAGTCGATGTGTGATGAGATTTGTAGTGGTGTGATAACACCAGTAATGTGTGAACTCCCTAAGGGTTTTTGGTCCAAGTTGAAATCCTGCTATAGGTAGGTGTATTCCCCAAGGATGTTGTAAAACTTGTTGTGTAGGCATACATGTTGCGCAAGAGCATGTGATGACTCAAGTTATGGAATAAACCACTTGGATAGGTGTGAGGGTGGCAGGTGTAATCGTATGTTAGCTTGAGGTCGATTTGGGTAAGACATGAAGACTTCGATTAGGAATACATGTAGTACATTGGTGCATGGAGTTATCAAGTTGTGGAATGGACCACTTGGATAGGTACCACAGTGATAGGTGTATTGATATCCTAGCTTGAGGGGGGGAATGTGAGAATGTAAGAAGGTTGATGAACCATATACATGAAAATATGTCCTAGACAACTATACAACAATTAGTTACCCACATATTCTGGTAGATGGTAACTTTTTTATATGGACTTCAAGAGAAACTAAGTGGGACTAGGTTAACCACACCTAATCAAATTTAAAGGGGGTTTTGTTAGGGTGGTTCAGGTAAACTTGACTCGGTCAAATTACCAATGGTTTTCGAACTCCAGTCGTACAAGAACCCATGGTCTTCATGTGGATTATAGTCTATTTAAAAGTGCAAATACTCTGAGTAAAGTTTTCCAAATAATCATTAAGATCCCAAGCAAAGGTGTCTTTAGAAAGGACCACTTCTCTCAATTTTAGTGATCCTAACTGTTGGTAAATATGTTCTCCCTTGATAAATATTTTTTCTTTCTACTCTTTGCAGATGCATTTTATGAAATCTTAAATTGTTAGATTTGTAAGTATTTAATATATTCTATTACTGAAGTTTTCTCTCACGAAACAATTTTAGGGCAGTCATCAGTTTCCAACTCTCTAAATGTAATATTTGTTTTTCTTAACATCTCAGATTCCCCGGAGAAAAACACTACCGAATCCTTCATATTCTGTGATAAACTGGTAGATACTCAGCTAGAGGTGATTGATGCAGATGACTGGAGCATAGACTTTGACTTCTCATGGTACCAAATGGACACTATTGGAAAAGTTCACGCAGGGTTCCTTGAAGCGATGGGCTTTCCTTGATCTCTCATATGAACAAATCATAAAACCCACCTGGAGCCCAAGAGAGAATGTAAAACATGATCATGACAACGCTGGATTGACAAAGGAAAAAGCTATGGCTTATCAGCCCATCAGCAGAAAGGATGCCAAGTTCATTGCGACAGACACAGTATGGATGGTGCTCTAGCTATTTTGTTTCATGCAGTACTCATCCTACATAAAATGACACAGCTCATGGATAAGCTCTCAGCGTTTATACATTCGGACAACGCAGAGTTAGGGATAAAGAGTACAGAGATTTTATGAATACGCAGCTCAATAAACCTGTTACAAGTTGCTTGAGAGTGGTATACTGCAACGACATGGTTCCCAGGCTATCATATGATGACAAAGTGTTTCTATTCAAGCATTTTGGAGTGTGTCTCTACTACAGTAGCTGCTACAAAGAGAAGGTGTGCATTTCATATAAACTCTTTGGTTCATGACATATGTTTTATTCTTCCTGCAATTTAGAAATTCGAACATGATCATGAAAAAAAAAAGTGTGATTAACAAGGCCAAATTCATGAATTCACGGTAAAGAAAAGATGGCGTGCTGGCATACTAAATCTAAACTGAAAGCGAATGTTTGGAGCTGGTGCATAGTCTAATCATAGCAGGGGAGAAGCTTTCAAGGAAGGTTGGTTTTCGTTGTTGTTCCGATTTATGGGGATTTTCTTACCCGGAATCTCTGGACACGTCAACTCTGTGGAAGCAATTAGAATGGGTCCAGCTTTAATTGACACATAAATTCGGACATATGTAGTAAGATAAGAAATTGAAATTCAATTTTTCACTGGGAGTTAGGTTGGAAATAATTTGTTTTTATTATGACGCATTGAATAACGTATCGCCGATATGGCTGGTAACATCAACATAGGCCCATTAATACTAATCACGCCGCTGATGCCCGCCGTCCGATTAAAGGTGTATATCATCGTGCGAAGGGTATCAGCTGCATAACGTATCGCCGATATGGCTGGTAACGTATGTTGCAACGCAGGATCCAAAACTCGTTTATTCAATTGTTTGCCATTTGCATTTTCTTTTTACAGTAGGTATGCATTTTTTTTTAAACTGAAAATTGGCTCTAGGGTTGGTATCAAATAGTTCTCAACTTTTTAAAAAAGTATGAAGAAGTTTTTTTTAATTTTTAATTAAAGTATTTCAGTCATATAAATTATTGACTTATTGATTAGTAAATATTGATATAATCATCTCATATTATCAAGGCATAAAAATTACGTGAACTATAATTTTATTTTAAATTATTTTATTCTATTTATAAAAATAATTAATATAAAAATGAAACATATATAAATCTGAACATAGAAATATGATGGCGATTAAGGTTTTTGGAAATGATGTGTGTTCAGAATTTTTTTAACATAAAAATATGATGGTGATGGTGATTAAGGTTTTTAGAAATAATGTGCTTTATGATTATGAATTGTGGAAACTTATATACACAAATAAAAGCATGTTTTTTAACATTTATAATAAATTATAAAGAACATGGAGAGGCAAGAGAGAGGGGGATCACTTACTATCGCAAAGGACAAAGAGTGACAAAGTATGTTTGGGGCTTAGAATGGACAACAAACAATCAAGTGACACAGTTTGCTTGGAGCTTAGGATGGACAACAAACAATCAAGCAAAGGCTCTAGCATTATGGCATGGATTGAGAATTGTCAAGCCAAAATGAATCTATCAGCTCATTATCTTTGGAAATTCCATGATAGCTATTCAAAATTTCTTCATTCTAATAGATCTTTAGAAAAAGATTTGACACCATTAATAACAAGAATATGGATGCAGTCCCAAAAATTTGAACTCATCAGATTCTATCACATTAAAAGGGTAATAATACAATGGCTGATGAACAAGCCAATAAGGGAACAAGCATGGAAGAGGGGATTATTTCCTTGGACGAAGGCACTCCTACTCTAAGCTATATCCCATGATCGACAAGTTGTCATCAATCAGAAGATTAATTGTAAGTAAATGTTGGAACAAGTGGATCGCATAGAGCATTAGAGTATTTATTAAGGTCCCTAACTATGGATTAATGACAAGACAAATGATTCGAGTGTCGAGCTGGCAGATACATGGAAAGAGCCTTACAGATGGGAATGCAGAGGAATGAATTTGATGTTGAATGACATCTGGAGATTAGAATTAAATCCTATTAATATGACGACGCGCCAGGTTCGCAAGCTGGTACTCCAATTTCATTCCATCAGAGTATGATTGCCTCAGAAGTTGGGTAAAGGATTTTCTACAGGGATACTGTGGTTCATCGTTCCATGCAATGGTCAAGGGAATTAAATGTGGAGCGATGATTGTTGGGTGATGGGAGAAGGAACTGGTCAGTATAAAAGATGTGATTGTTTTTATCACTTTGAAAATTATGGAAATTTCAGTAAGATTTTAAGAAACTTTTAAATTTTAATATTTTGAGTGTTTTAGAGATTTTTTATGGTGCTGAATCTATTTCCACCATCAAAATCATAATTCAAACACTGTTACTATAAGATTTTTTAAATTTTTTTGACCGGGATTCCGACGAATTTTAACCGTCTGAGCAATTCCTCCATGTCATTAAACAACTCCCTTCTTAATTGCACAATGATTTATGCTCAAGCCTTAGTGTCTAGTAGTATGGCCTCTCTGAGCTAAAAAAGAAGTGGAAATGGCAACTTGGGGATTACATGTTGAATGCAATTGATAAAATCTTCGCCACGAAGTCGAAGCTCAGGGAACAGTTACCTTAGAAGCTTGATCACATTTATCCAGGTACTCAATCGACAGTTGGAAGACTTGCGGAAGGAAAATGAGTGCTTCTAGATCATGGTGGAAACTCTGGAAAATAAGGTGGATACTCTGACTCTGAAGGTGGATGGTATGGAAGTCAAGGTGGAATTAGAGACTGTTGGTGTCTTGAAAGAAGTCTATGGTCTCTTTGACTCTGTCCCTCTAAATACTTTGTGAAGGAAAGCAGCCTAGCGGCCCTAGGATCAGACTATGGAAGATTTCGCTCTGCACAAGAAAAAGGCAGTGGAGAACGAGCAAGTAGCTGGATAAAAATTGGAAAAAGAAGCAAGTGACCACGAAGTATAACCATGTTCGAATGTTACATGTTTTTTGCTAAATACTGTGGAGTTTTTTTTGGCAAATATATAGAATAAATAATGTAAAAATCCTTGCAGAATGTTTAGTAAGCAATTATGGTCCGTTGTTGAAGAAGAAATATCTTTGTATGTAAGGGTTCTAGCCACATTCGAGCTGAATCAATATAATATAACCGTTTCTTTAAAAATATACATAAAAAACATGAAAATATAATTCTTAGCAATTTTATTTGTGATATCACGTATGTTTTTTTAATAAAAAAATATCTAATGATATAATTTAAGAAAGTTAAAAGTGAATCCAATAAAAAATTATTTCTAATAAATGCAATCTTATAATTTTAAAAAATAAATAACTATATATATTATATTTTAAATTTTTATTTATTTTTTAACTTTTGTAAGACAACATTTTTATCATGTCCAATATATCACTCCAATTGGGGAGGGAAGGTGACTTCACATATAAGAGTGCCTTAACAGCACTGGATCACCCTATATCGAAGACCCCGTGGACATTATCTTTTAAAATTTAAATCAAATTTAAAATATGATAATTTTACAAAATTATAAAAAAATTAAATAAAAAAATATGTAATGTAATAATTTTAAATAAAAAATAACATCAAAATAACTTAAATCAGTTTAAATTCATCTTAAATATAATGAGTAAATATTTTAATTATTTAAGAGGAATTAATACAATAGAATAGATCTATTTCAACTAGAGATCTATCAAGCATCCAAAGGCAACAAATTCTCAAGATGCAAACTTTTGAGTGCAAAACTTGAAAAAGGTTTCACCTCAAGAAATTTGAGACTTGGTAGATTCAAGATTAAGATGGATATATGTTGGTTCTTAATAATATCATTTATATTTATATAAATTTCATTAGAAATATTTTTATCAAAGGATCTTAGCTCTATTGGTTTGGTGAACAATTTGTGCTTGAGTGGTTTGGTGAACAATTTGTTTCCCCAACTTTGTGGGTTCAAGTCTTGAGAAACATGTTGTAATTGGTCCATTCTAGCATTTATGAAATACTTGTAAGGCATAATGAGGAATTTGTCATGGAGGAACTTATTAGAATTAGAATAATCTCAAATCCCTAGGAAATTAGTGGGTGGGGAGCCACCTAGCAAGAATCTATTTTTTAAAATTTATTAAAAGTAAAGGACCATTTTGCTAAATAAATTTCTTCTGTATATAAATGAATGCTATAAATAATAATGAGGAACTATCATGGAGGAACTTATTAAAATTGGAATCATCTCAAATCCCTAGGAAATTGGTGGGGGCGAGCCAAGTGGGAATCTATTTTTTTTAATTTATTAAAAGTCAATACAACCTAACAACAAACATTAAGACTAAGCATATGTTAAGCATATTCCCTTGAAAATCAATCTAGGCCCTCAATTAAAAAAATTAAAAAATTCAAGACATCCTCATCCACCAAATCATCATTTCGATTAAAAAAATTTATAAGGTGGATGATAGGAATTTAACCTCCATGAATATTCTAAAATATTCTTAGTAGTATTCACAAATCAAAGGGTGAGATTTAACTCAGAAGTAGTTATGGGTCTTTCTACCATTTTTGCACAAATGTCCTTTTTAAAATTGGTGAGGCTAAGCATTATCTACCTTTTTCATCTCCATTTAACAGTTGTTTGTATGTTTTTTTGACATGGTTCAACTTTAACTTAAGAAAAAAAAAAGAATTACACATCTTATTGTAAAATGAACCATTTTGATAAATAAAATTTGTTTATATATAAATGAATGTTATAAATAATAATGAGGAACTTACCATGGAGGAACTTATTAGAATTTGAATAATCTTAAATCCCTAGGATATTAGTGGGTGGGGAGCCACCTGGCACGAATCTAATTTTTAAAATTTATTAAAAGTAATGGACCATTTTGCTAAATAAAATTTGTTTTTAAATAATAATGGGGAACTTATCATGGAGGAAATTATTAGAATTGTAATAATCTCAAATCCCTAGGAAATTGGTGGGAGGGAGCCAATCTAATTTTTTAAATTTATTAAAAATCAATACAACCTAACAAAATTTGCAATACATTACAGTAGTTGATAAATATTAACACTAAGCATATGTTAAGCATATTTCCTTGAGAATCAATCTAGGCCCTCAATTAAATTTTTTTTTTTAGAAAGTCAACAAATCGTGGTCCCCTTAAGTTGAAATAAATTAAATTAAATTAAATTAAATTAATATATTTTTAAAAAATAGACATTTTATTACTTGATGAGAAATTTAACAAAATTTTCATTAATTTTAAAAATTAAAAATTTAATTATTTAGATAAGCATGTATATTTTGGAACCGTTTTCTAAATTTTAATTTAACTATCAATAATTATTAGGTGGATGGTAAGGATTTAACCTCCATGAAATATTCTAGAATTTTCATAGTAGTATATTCATATCAATGATTGAGATTTATCTCCAAAGTAGTTATGTCTTTTTTATCATTTTAATTAAATTAATTAAATAAAAAAATGTTATATGAACAAGTGCCATAAGAAATGAGTTATGATTTTTTGGGCATGTAGTATGGATAATCCATAGTAATGGTCCATGATATTATAACCAATCCTATTTACAAATCAATAATCTCCCCGATAAAGTAGGGATAAATATATTTGATTAATTTTTAATATCTAAATTAATATTAAGTTTGTTATTTATTTAATTTTAATGTTTTTGAAAAATAATAATAATGATAATGATAATTTAATTTTAATATTATGGCTAAATTAGATATAAAATTGATACATGATATTTTTTCGTTTAAAGTTTATAAAGGTGTATATATTTTAATCCTCTTTGAATTTGAACCTATAACATTTGACCAAAGAAACATGTTGTTTTATATGTATATTAAATTTCTCTCATGGGCATTTTTTTGTTTAAGAATGGTCATCCTTGACATAAAGACTTCTTAAGGACGGTTAACTTACATGGTCACTCGTTATTATGGGACTAACTTACATGGTCCCTCATTATTGTGGGACTCTCACGAGCAATGCAAAAGCAACCGTAATTAATTCTGGAAAGATGAGAAAGAAACAAAGAAAATTTTAACATCCACAAGGCTAAAGATAGCCTATGGGACCTCTTTTAGAGTGAAAATTTTGAAAAAAGTATGCACCTCAAGAGATTTAATCCTCTTCATTGAATTTATATTGGTTCTATATATGCATATAGCATGTGTAACTTTTCATTTTTAAAAGTGTATTTTTGAATGCATAAATGGATACAATGCTTTAAAAGTTTGCTTGGACACTTGGATTGTGTAAACTACACAACATAAATGTAGAAATTTTAATACAAATTGTGTATTGCCTGGATTCTCCTGATCTAAAAATTATATGCCACTATTAAATACAGAATCAGTTCTACAAAAATTCTTGTGGAATTTAAAACACGATCGCCAATTGCAATATCAAGAAGAAAGATCAATCACACATAACACAGATGTTTTTACCTAGAAATCATAAAGCTAAGAACCCCATTATCATATATTATGTATATATCATTGATCATGAAACAATCTCATACATGACTCTAATCCAAGAGCTCTCAGTACAATAGACAATCGTCTCACACTATCATACAAAAATTGGCAAATACATGCGCCAATTTACTGCCTACAAACAACCTGCTTCCACTGCGCAATCCCAACTGATAGAAATCCCTGAATGAATGGAAAATCCTGCTTGTCTTGACTGTGCAATCCTCATGGGCACATCCAATGTGTGTGTGGTTTCATGAGTGCACCCACTAATGTCACAATTGATATTCAAATTGTTCCTTTCACCTACATCTCAAATGGGTCTCCACTGGATCTGACATGCATGTAATTAACAGTAGTAAATATTCAATTGCATGTGAGACCACTGATTGTGAATTAATTAATAATTAATTCACTGATTTCTCACTAGTGTATCTTTAGTTACAATTAGCACAGCTGATTTTAATTCACTTAACTGAGTTAAACTACTTTACAACCCACATAACTACACATCCAACTCTGTTACAACTTTGAATCACTTATTTACAACTAAGTCCATTTGCATGTCTCACCAACCAACCTTTGACTTCGAATTTCCTATAGCTAACTGATTTGCCACTTCAGCTAACTATTTCCAAGTGCTCGTTGAGAATAGAATAATGTTTATTGTCCAACTATTATTAAGGGATAATAATAGTCGACATGCATCTATAAATAGACATGTGATCTATAAATAGAACTCGCACATACATCTAAAAATAGAACATCATCTATAAATAGAATTTGCTCACCATCTATAAATAGACATCATCTATAAATAGAATTTTATCATGCATTCTAAAAATAGACTTCCACCTAAAAATAGCCTGAGGCTCCATCCTAGTGTAGGTGCATAATTTTCACTAGGATCTTCTTGTTGAATCTCAACACTCCCTCTCAACAAGAAAGGGATTATCCTTCACCCCGATCTTGTCTCTATGGTATTCGAATTTTCTCCTAGTGAGTGCCTTCGTCAGAATATTTGCATCCTGATCTTCCGTAGGAATGTACTGAAGAAACATAATCTTCTGCTACACAATCTCTGATATGATGATACCGGATATCTATATGCTTGGATCTATCATGAAACACATGATTAATCGAGAGTTTAATGCAACTCTGATTATCACAATGAATCACTATCGGATCTAAATGAGAACCAAACAAACCAACCAGGATCTTTCTCATCCAGATAGCCTCACATGTAGCTTGAATTGCTTCCATGTATTCCATTTCCGCTGAACTGAGTGCCACAGATATTTGTTTCTTGTTGTACTAAGAAACAGTTGTAGATCCGATAATAAAGATCCCCTGATGTGCTATTTTTGTCCGTTGGGTTGCCTGCCCAATCTACATCTGTGAAGCCATGCAACTTCACCTCATCCGTCTTTCTGTACCATAATCCATACTCAGATGTGCCCCTCGGGTATCTCAGGACATGCTTGCTTGCCTTCCAAAAGAGCTTGGTAGGCTTAACCATCACTTGACTTAGTTGGTTAACCGCATAACATATGTCTGGTCTTGTGTTCACTAAATACATAAGCAAAACCACTAACTGTCTATAGACAATAGCATCCACTACCTCTCCAGATGTAGCGTCCTCTTTCCTCTAATTTCTTAGAAGAGGAGTATCCATGGGTTTGCAGCCCTCCATGTGATACTTACCCAGTATCTCCCTTGCATACTTGCCTTGAGACACAAAAATTTCACCATCTCATTGCCATATTTCCAATCCAAGGAAATAATGAAGGAGGCCCATATCCTTCATCTCGAAATCCTTTGCAAGGTCCTCCTTGCATGAGTGTATCAGCTGCTCATCACCAGTCAGTATTAAATCATCAACATAAAGAACAATGATTAAAAGCTTACCCTCCACCACAACTTTGTATAGCTTTGCATCCACCTCATTTTTGGTGAAGCCAACTACGGTGAAATAGTTGTCTATCCGAGTGTACCAAGCACGGGGTGCTTGCTTCAGCCCATACAATGCTCTTTTGAGTCAACACACATGCGACTCACTGTTGAAGATCTCAAATCCTTCAGGCTTCTCTATGTACACCTCTTCCTCAATGATCCCATTCAGAAACACAATCTTCACATCCATCTTATGAATGCGCCAACCCATCTGTGTTGATAGAGCAAGGATGGTCCTTATGGAACAATACCTTGCGACAGGTGCAAAGGTTTATTCATAATCAATCCCCCCGATCTATGAGAAGCCCTGGGCCACAAATCTGGCCTTGTATTTCTCAACACTCCTGTTGAAGTGTGTTTGGTGCACGTATGTATGAAATCAAACCAACTTAAGGGGTGTGGTCTACCCACTTAAGTTATTGGTAACAGGCAGAAAAAGAAGTGGAGTCAAGCAAGTTAGTGGAACAAGCTAGAATTATAAGCATACTCGATAGAGAAATAGCATGCATATATAAACTAAAAACTAAAACAAATAAACATGAGCTCTGAAAAAGAGTCAAACGACAACAATAATATGAACGGTGGCTCTAGGCCCCTCTTATTGAGCGCCGGTAGTAATAAGAGTGAAACTTTACCCTCTTGCCAAAGGGCCCCTAGACCATGGGTTCTAAGTCCCGATGCAAGGATGTTTGTATCCCAAGCTTGCCTCAGTGCAGTCTCCCTCTCTTTCTACTATGTTGGACTGAGCTTGTTGGATGGCCAACAATTGAGTCCCCTCTATCTTTAGCTTCGGCTCACACACTGCTCGTATTGCTTGGGAAATTCTAGCTAGCATAACAATGTGTTCACAACTTCTTCATCTCATGGTGGCCTTATATAGAAGATTTCAAATCCTCCCTTCCCTCTCTTGGTACATTGTGGATGGTGACCCAAGAGAGGGGTATGATTCCTTTGTGTGCTTCAAATATTTCATTGTGTGCTCACTTGGTGTCTAAGGAGGCGTTGGTGGCTGTCCTTAGGCAGCTTCAAGTGAGGAATCACTTGTCCTTTGCTTTGTGTGGTCCCGGATAGTGACATTTCGCCACTCCCAGGATTGCGCGCATATCGGGCAAAAAGACGTGAAAAAGGCGCTCTTCACAAAGGATTATGCGCGCAAAGAGAATTTAGGACTTGTTCAAATTTTATTTTCCTTAGACCTTAGATATTTTTAAATACTTTTCAGATTTTGTAATGTCTTCCATCCTTGTAAATCCTTTTGCCTGAAATTAAATAATGTCGTCTTCTGTTGTACGATTTTCCAATGTTAAAAGTTGCCCCCTAATGTGTGAGGTCTAGGAAGAACTATATAGCCAAAATACATTATAGTTTCTTTTCTGTATCATGTGTAGAGAGAGAGAGAGACCTGCGTGAAGCTTGGATTTGAAAACACCCTGCACCAGTTCCAAGAATGACCATGTCCTTAGGAACCCCCGTAAGCAAATACAATACAATATATATACAAATTTTCTACGAGGCGGGCATGTTTAATGCTCGTAATGTTGTGGCTATCTAAACAAATCTAGTTGACAAATACATGTTCTGTCTGTGTCATAATATGGTAGTGATGTTGGCGGTTGTTGACGACGATTGTTGACGCCCTTAGGGGCGTTTTTTCTTTGACAATAGGTGGAATATGGTACCCATATGCGTAAAATTGGTATGGCATATATTTTCACATTGTACGCATAGGTGTTGGCTAGGACCTTCCCGTGTAAACATTTTTTGACAAAGACGCTTATGGAGGGAAAGGTCTTTGATGGATTTGATCAAAATGCATTGGTTGTAAGGTACGATACCATCTTGACATGAAATATTTTGTCGTAGTCGAATGTCAGGAGGATCAATGACATCTATGGACAATGATTTCTCCCATAGTGCCACCCGAGGATGCCCCTTGTATGGAGAGGGGTGATCTAAGGTACTGCTTCCTTTTTGGAAAGTAGGTGTCGAAGTCGACAAAAAGGAAGCCTCAACTGAATGAGGGGTCGCCGATATGAGGGATCAGGAACCTGGATGTGATGGGTTTAACATAGGCATGTTGGCGAGGGGTGACTGAAAACTGATGATGGTGATTCAGTGGCCCAAGGTCAGAGTATACTAAGCAGCTTGGTGGCAATCATAGTTATTTCTGATGGGGAAATCCATGGAGTCAGTAGGACTTCCAGGGTGGGTATAAACTGGCTATGAATGTCAAGGTGGCTTGTTCGTGGGGGTATAATACTCTGACCAAGTGTGTTCAGGGACTTCTGCTATGGGAGAAAAGATGAAATAAGAGGGTGAAGGACGTAGTGCACCGTTCAGGGTCTTTGTACACTTACCAAAAGAATAAAATAATGGGGTTTGATTTGTACAAAACACAGAGATGGGTACCCCAAAACATGTAAGTGTTCGCTCACTAATGTTGTGAGGAAGGTGTTTTGCTGAGGGTGGGGGTCCCATTGGTTGGTATCATGTGTGGGGTTGATGAAATGGATGAGAAAGTATCGCAGATGGGATTATGTTAGTGGAGGTATGGTGGGCCAAATGCGAGGCGCGATGATGCGCTCTTGATCTGCTTGTACAACCTAATCGTCTGGGAAGGGGGTTTAGCTTGTGTGGTAAACTTTTCCTTATGCATGGTGGATGGATGGGCATGAGGTGCTTCCCAGACTAAAGTGGTATGGCCATGGCGTCACTTCTGTTGTGATATATGGTCTGTTGTGGGTGATGAGCGCCATGGAGGGGAGGCTCTACTAACCAACGAGGATGTTTATCATGTGCAGAGTGAGGTGATGATAAACACGGTTGGATATGAGGATCCTATGGTTTATTTCTAATGGAGAAATGATGTCAGGATATGCATAGTTTTCTAGGACTCTATCATGCTGAGGGTAGAATGATACCTGCTCTAGAACTTTCTGTAAATGGAGTTGCGAATGGTTTTGTGAGCTTCTCCTACAAAAACAACTACCTCAAGTGAAAGCATCTTCTTTATCAAAATTTATTGAAAATCATGAGCTTTAAAAAAAAAAAATTAGAGAGAGCATACCTGCCGGCACTGAAATTTTATTTTTTCAGGAATGTGAATGTGTGGCATTGCCTTTGTTCATCATAGAGTGCTGATTATGGTGCAACTTACGGTTTCAAAAACAGACCTTCTGATCTCTCATTATGGTCCTCTGAAGTTTTTGTAAAGGGCGATATATAGGTGGATATGGCCCTAATTCAATTCATTTGTACTTGCTAAGTTTTTGAGAGGTGAGAGGATTCTGTGTAGCAATTCTTCCCGCTGCGGTCCGCCTGAGCACCAGTGATTCACAAGATCATACCCAGGTAACCTCCATGACGTCCTGCACTTTAATTTTTTCAGTTCGATGGTGTCGGGCTCCGTACAGACTGGGTTTGTACGGATTTTGGGTGACTTTTGCCCTAGATTGCGCGGGCGAACAGGGAAAATGCATGCTGTCCTTGTGCACATTCTAGGGGGGTAAGCACACAAAAGCTCTATGTTCCCCTGTTTTAGTGCGCCTATGCAAAATACAGGCGTGCAAAGCCGAGGCGAAAAATATTTTGGATTTTTGCCTATTTCTGTGTTTTTTCTGTACTGATGGGTACATGTTTTGATGATAGGTTACTGTGGAGGGAGCGGGATTGGCCCGAACTCCAAACTGCGCTGGCTACTGATGTTGGGGCACGCTGTCAGCTGGCGCTATGGGGGCTCCTGAATTTCACAGAAAACAAGCTTCTTCGGTCACAAGACCGACTGCTATGCTACTTGATCCGAAATTGGCGCAGGAGGCACAACATGTTCATGTTGCAGGGGACGAACCTGGTGGTGGTGCTGGCCCTTCAGGAAAGAGTAGCAACTCGGTCGCTGCAGAGGCTGTGGCTGAGCGGGCTCATGCTAATGCAACGGTAGCATGTGCAGATATAGCGGAGGCTCGTATCGAGGAGCTGACTGCTCGAGTGTCAGCTCTTGAGGATCCCTGGGGTCGAGTGGACCGCTTAACCCAGGGGGTGCCTGCTCAAGGATTTATGGATGACTTCAAGGAGGTCTGGTTGGAGACCATGATGGCCTGTGAGAGGGAGTATCAGCCTATTCTACTTCAGGTGGTAATTTGGGTTGCGACGGTAGCTCCGGTGGTAGCACCGGGAGCAATTGTGGGTCCAGGTGTCCCTCCTAAGGGGGCACCACCCTAGAGTATACTTGTACATATGAAAAGCACCTATTATGAGGATTCTTCCCTTATTTTTTGACGAATTTTTCATCTTTGGGCTGGCAGTTGGGCCAGTGACACTATTTTTTGTACTCAGACATATACATTGTGATATATATATATATATATATATATATATATATATATATGAGAGATATTTTTTGTGCCTCTACGTGTTGTGTCACCTGTTTCGGTTTATGTATGATGTTATGCTGATGGATATCTATATTTTTGGTTTTTATGTATGATGGTTTATTCGAGATGCATTCCAGACTAGGATATTGTTAGCTATGTGATCAGCTATTTGGTTTTGACTCCTTGGTACATGTGTGAATGTGATATAGTCAAATTGTCTGCTTAATCTTTTTGCACGTAAATATTTTCTAAACAAATGTGTATCTATTGTCTCAAATGTTTGGTTTAACTTCGACACTACTAACTGGGAATCAAGGTGGATGTGCATATGGCGTATACCCTGATGGAGGGCATCGTACATAAGTATGATTACGGCATCATATTCTACCTAATTTTTTGTTGTTGAACCGATGCACACGTTGTTTGAGCAGAGTGGCGATCGGTCAGGGTGGTAGATGACCCAAGCAACTGCGGCTAAACTTTGAAACCATCTTGATGCTCCATCAGCAAATCCGAAATAAGGTTCAGTTTGGTGATCCATGGTGGCACTTTGAGCGCTTTTAAATAAGTGTTTTGGTTAAAATTTTTGAGTCGTTGGGGTTGTGTACGTTCACTCTAGGGAAGGGTTGCTTTGGCCCTTATGGGTAGAAAGGGCCATTGAAGGGATTGCTGAGGTAGGTCCCGTCTAGTTCAGTCAAGACAAATTCCCCCTGTCGGAGGTAATGTTTGATGATGTATGGTCCTTTCCACAAGGTTTCGAACTTTCCTGGCCCTAGGGCTTCTTTTGCAACATCATAGTGGAAGACTAATTCTCCCTCAGTGAACGAGCGAGGGGTGATGTGGCAGTCGAACAATTCTTTTACCCTTTTCTTGTGGGCCTCATTGTGTTGCAGCGAATGTTGTCAGCTTTTGTCGACAAGCTCTAGTTGTACTAGGAGATGTTCTAGAGGCAGGGTATCATCAAGGAGTTCAATGGCGGCATGTAAATTTGGGATCTCGCATTCTATGGGAATCACGGCCTTGACCCCATATACTAATTGGAAGGGATTGAAACCAATGGATGTATTTACCGTCATGCGGTATGCCCACGGGACGGAAAAGAGCATATGGTGCCATTTGGTTTTATGGTTATTCACCATGCATTGTAACATAGTTTTGAGTACTTTGTTAATAGCTTCTACCTGTCCATTGGACTGGGGGTAGTATGGTGAAGTGAATTCGTGGGTGAATCTAAGGTGGTGAGATAGCTCCTTGAAAATTTCGTTCTCGAAGTGTTACCCATGGTCGGAGACTAACTCTTTGGGGATGCCAATCGGGTGATCACGTGGTTGAACAGAAATCAAGCGGTGGTTTCTGTTGTGTTGTCATCTGTAGGCATGGCCTCAGCCCACTTGGTAAAATAGTCGACAACCATGATGATGTATTTATGGTTGCCCGATGAGGCAGGTTTGCAAGTCCTAAAGTTAATCCCCCATTTACAAAAGGGACCGGCGATGATGACACGATGCAGAGGAGTGGGAGGTGCTCTTTCTTTGTGGGCGAAGTGTTGGCTTCGTTCGCATATTTTGACTGCTATAATGCAGTCGCAAAACAGGGAGGGCCAAAAATATCCTGCCCGTAGGAATTTTTGGGTAGTGGCCATGCTAGATAGGTGGCCTCTACAAGCGCCTTCGTGGCATTCATTAAGGGCTTGTTCCACTTGGTCGTGGGTGAGGCACCGTCGTAAAATGGTGTTAATGCCTTGTCGATAAAAGACATCTCCCATGAGGAGATATTAGGGGGCCTACTAGCGTATGCGTCGATGGTCATCTCGGGTGAGATGAGGTATGAAATTGTGGGTTCACAAGAACAAGATAATATCTCTGTACCAAGGGTCGTCGATTACTACGAAGAAGAGGTGTTAATCGGGTAGCAAATCGTTCATTGGTGATCCCTTGGTATCTCCTGGGAGATCTGTAATGAACTCTGCTAAGGCAAGCGCCTTTTTTCTTTTGGGGGAGCAAAACTCTAAGTCATATTCTTGTATAATGACTATCCAGTGGGTGTACTTATGGTTCACTAGGTGGCGTGTGAGCAGGTATTTAATGGGGTTAATATCTGCGATGACCGTAGTGGTTCTTAAGATGATGTAGTGGCGAAGTTTCTGGACTGCATAAATTAATGCTAGTGCAGTATTTTCTTCAGGCTCATATCTTAATGCTGGACCTGATAAGGTTTTGCTGATGTAGTAGATTACGTGCTCCTTCCCATCTGGGCCTTCCTGGACCAACACTCTGGTTAACGTGGACTCGGAAGCGCATTGAATTATTTATAGACATAATCGTCCCATTTAAATGGGATGTCCTGGTGGAGGAGGCGCAGGAACCCTTGAGCACAGGTGGCATAATTGGGGACAAAGTGTCTCAAGAAATTGGCCTTTCCCTACAAGTTTTGAAGTTGCCTAAGGGTTCGAGGTGGTGGTACCTCTTTGATGTCCTAGACTTTGAGGGGGTCCACACAAATGCCTTGCTAGGACACGATAAAACCTAAGAGTCTTCCTGCACTGATGCAAAAGACACACTTGAGGGGGTTCAAGCATAGGTTGTATTGACGGCATCATTAGAATACCAATCACAGATCCTGGAGGTGATCTGAGTGCTTCTTGGAGTGTACGGTCAAGTCATCCAAGTAGGCAAGGATAAGGTGTGCCAAGTCATGAAATATATAATTCATGGCACTTTGGAAGGTGGCTCCTACATTTTTTAGGCCAAATGGCATTACCTTGTATGTGAATGTGCCCCAGGGGGTGGTGAACGTAGTTTTGTATCAGTCTGTATGGGGGATTTGGATTTGGTTGTACCTGGAGAACCCATCCATGAAGGATAGAGCCTCATGTCCTGTGCAAGCATCAACGACTTTGTCGATGAATGGAGTGGGATAATTATCTTTAGGACAAGCTTTGTTCAAATCCCTAAAATTGGTGCAAATGCGTATAGTGCCCTGTTTTTTCACGACAGGAATAGGGTTGGAAACTCAAGATGTATAGGCGATGGGGTAGATAAACTTGTCTTTGTGCAGCTTGTCAATTTCTCACTTTATTTCTTCTACCTTGGATGGGTGCATTTGACGTTGTTTCTGGTGCGATGGAAGGTACGTTAGGCCAAGTGTCAATATGGTGCTCTACGATAGTAGGACTAATCCCAGACATTTATGAGTAGTCCCACACGAAGATATCTCGATACTCTTGTAGAAATTGGGTATAAGAGGTTATTTCTTCTAGAGAGAATTTTGCCCCCAATGAGATATCTTTGACCTTTGCGGGATTTTGGGATATGTTCACCTTGATGGTAGGTGAGATATTCGACATATTTCCTTCCTCAAACGCATCGAGCGCTGGGATGGGGTTTTTGAACCAATAGATTTTTCCTGATGGAAGGAAATATTTTGATTCGATCACATAGATCTCTTGTTCTTTTATCTTGTTAGGATTGAACATTTTCTTGGGGATAAAAAGCGAACGATGATGCATTGCATCCCATGGATGATCTGGCTCCGTCATAACCTCTAGGATATCTTCATCTGAATGAAATAAGGACCCGAAGGGGGATTGTTCCTGGGTAGGGTTATGTTGAATAGGGTTAATCTGTATGGAGCTATTTGAGAGACATGAGAAGGATTCCATCGTGGATGTGGTGGAACCAGACGCGATTGACAGAGTGCAGATAGATTACGTCTGCACTGTCGTAGGAACAACTACTCTCGTAGTTGCAGCTGACTCGACACGTATGGTAGATGAGCAGAAAGCTTGAGTCATAGTTCCAATACATGATGATATGAATCGTATATGATTTTTCATGTCGTCGACATTTAGTGGGGGATGAATCTCCCTGATCGGTTGCCTTTCAGTTGACGAGAACGGGATGGACCTGTCCATCACATCCTCTTGGGTTGTCAAATTTTTCATGGATTCTAAGTCCATGCCATCTTCTTAGGCGAGGCGGACTATGGTTGATCGCATACAGGTTAGAGCTGTGCAGAATCTCGATATGTAGTGACAACGACGTAATGGGTGGTTGTCACCGCATATCTGACATGGATATGGGATGTCCATGTTGGCGCAATATACTATATGGACTAGGTACCATCGTTAGAACATTTCCAAAGCTGGGCAGTCAATGATGAAATGATCAAGTTCATCGCAAAGTATGCACCATTCGAGTGGGGGAGGGGGTCTGGCGGGGAGCCTTTCAGGTGCTCGTCGTTCTTATGTAGGTACAGGATGATACGAGGTTCATCTCCGATAGATTGGGTGGGGGGATCCTCCTGATAGGATCGCTTGATGGCATGTAAGGCGTACCTATATCGCGAGTCTCTAGGAAATGATGGGTATAGTGCCCGTAGTTGCTGCAGAGAGCGCATGCGTGATTTGTATGCAGTGCTTTGCCTTTACCTTTGGTGGTAGATTCCTTTTTACGGGAACACAGGGTCGCGATGTCTGTCTTAGATCCAAGGAGTGGTTTTAATTCATCTAGCTCTGGACATATATGGGTAGGGTGGCCTATTACGTTGCATATGGCGCAGACTGGTGATTCCCATTGTATGGAAGGGGTCACCATCTTCTTTCCTCTCTTCTCGGTTTTCTTAGCCGTAATCACCGATTTTGCAATGGGAATTTCCTTTGCAGGGGTGGTTTCGACTGTGTCTTAAATGAGTGGGGCCTCCTCCGGACTGAAGGGCTTCAATCCTGTGGCAGTAATGTGGGTGGCTCCTGTTCCTGTAGGGGGAATGAGGTACCAAACTGGGATTGCCAATGATATGTTGGGTAATACCAGTGTTTCCAAAACCTGTTGGGAGTCGAAACCATCTAGGGGGTAGAGGAAAGGGGTTTGGGAGGCAGCGTAGGCTAAAGAGGCTGTCGTGGCTGATGACTAGGTGTCATTACTGCTTGTTTCTATGTCCTGACTAGCTTCGGCGCTTGATGTGGACATCATGCACACCAAATCCCCTGTGACATCGGGCGATGACTCAGGGATTATGGGAGGATCTCCTAGGAATGACCCTAGAACGGATGACAGTTTGAATTGGTCGGGGCCATATTATTGGTACCGTGAGAGAGCATCCGAGGATGTATCTACATAGGGTAGAATTACATCAGTGTTTGTTAGGGGTCTCTTCTCACTATGCGTCAATTGGTCTACAATAATGATGCGGTCCTCATGGGGGAACATCATGATGCAGATGACGGAGGAGGCTATGGCAAACATGTACATATAGCTCTGCCCAAGGAGTATATTGTAGTCCAGGTGAACGTCCAAGACTTCAATGTCTATGTGGACCGTATTTCTGGCTAAGCAGACCGGAACGTTTTGGTAGAGGCCGATGGGGGTTGATGGATGACCGTCATATGCTTGAAGCGTGATGAATGAGGGTTTTAGTTTGGGAGAACCTAACTTCTACCAAACATTTTTGGACATGATGCACGTGGATGCACCCTCGTCTATGAAACATCGGTGAATTGTGATATTCTGGACCGACACTGGTATCTAGAAGGCGACCATGGAAGGAAGCCTAGGGGTGGCTTTGTCTAAGTCAAAAGCCATTAGGCATGTATCAACAGGGTCGATAGCGCCTAATTTGGAAAGGAGGGCTTTCTTTTGTTTTGGGCATGATTGCAATACTTCCAAACCATACATAGCAGCGGGAGATTGTGCTAAATTGTCCATAATGCTATAATTATGGGCCACTTTGGAGTAGTTCCCTACTCGCCTATTAGGTCCCTTTGCCATATTTAGCAATGGTTCTATAGGCATCTTTGAAATGGTCAAAGGTGCAGTCGATGCACTCGTACTTGCTCCTGACGTATTGGCGTCTAGTAGGGTGTCGTAATTGCAATTCCGTGTTTGGAGAAACATCTCTTCACCAATCATGTAGATTTCATGGCTGCTTTTCTCGGATTCATTTGTATTTTGCTACTGAGTGCTTACCGTCCCTTGATGGGGGAAAGGTTCTTGCATTACATCTGGTTGCTGGGAAGATCCTCCTTGTCCTCGGTTACTCTGTAGCTTCTTCAGCTCATGGAGATCGGGACAGTGGTGAGTATAGTGGCCGTACTCACCACATATCGAACAAGAATGGTTTGTTCGAAGAGGTGGCCTTTTGCTTTGCCGTTGGGCATTGCTTGGCTCCTGGTTCTGATTCCGGTTGGAGTTACCTCTAGCTTTGGATCGCGGTGGGCGCTGCTAGTTTTTGCCCCCTGTCTAGGGTTCCCTTTTGTCTTGTTTTTGTATTTTTTTTTCACCACGTTAGGAGGGTAGTTCTCCTGGTTGTATTGGTGTGGTTGGTTTTAGGATGACTGCACAAAGTTCACCTGTGCATTGGTTTGCATAGGTGGGTCGTGTGTTGGGGACTGAGCATAATGCGGTCCTTGGTTTGCACATGGCTATTGGAGGGGAGCTCTTCTGTCACCGTTTCTTTCTGCGTACTGATTCCCCTGAGCCGAAGGATAAGGTCCTCCTTAGAGATACGTTGGCACCCTATTAGTCAAATTTTGCTGAGGCATATGATGAATTTGAAAACCGGGTTGAGGTACGTTTTGGGTAGAACTATATGTGTAACCAGGGTTTTGACCGTTGTTGCCTAGGTAACCTTGGGTCAATGACCCAATTAGTCTTTCTGCAGAGTTCGGCGTTGCAGGAAATTCTTGTTAAGTTTTCAGGTGCGAGGTGTTAGGCAGGATGTTATAAATATATCCTGACTGCGTATAAATCAACTCAAGCTGTTGGGCTTTACTGAGAGCATCCTCTTCAGATATGGGCTTCTGCTGTGCCACATCCTTTGAAATATTTGCCGTAAGAGTTTTCAAGAACAAATCTAGGAGAACCCAATCGTCGAGTTTAGCTTTACATAAACTGCGATGCCGCCTCCATTCATGGAGATGGTCCGAGATATGGACGACGAGGGTTTGTCTAAAATGCGTCAGTAATTCCATTCCAGAATCATGGTGAATGGGTAACTAAAAATATGTTAGGAACGTGGTAGCGAGGGCACTAAAGGTTCCATGTGAAGCAGAGGTTTTCTCCACATACCACTTCGCGGCTACTCTTATAAGAGTGCATTGAAATAATCTCAATTGAATAGTGTCATCAATGATATTGTTCGATGAGCACCACAGGTGAAAGGTCATGACATGATTACCTGGGTCTTTCTCTTGCTTTCCTTAGAACTTTGGAATATATAAAGGGAGATTCGTGGGCATGAGAGGCCACATAGGATTGTCTGTGATGGGGTCATTCGTCAACTTGGTTAAATCAGGTAGATTCAATGAAGCTAAGAAAGATGACTGGGAGGTTGACATCATTGCATTGTGCGAAAACACAAAGTTTTGGTTAGGAAGAGGGTTGGTCTACAACATACCCTACTATGTATTCGGCTGGCTTCCCAAATGGGATGCACTCCTCTGCCCTCTAGGGGCCGTGGGAGGAGTGGTTTGTGGCGTGGTGTTGGGAGACCGACTAGGGTTCCCAACTAAGGATGCCCCAATACAGGACGAACCAATAATAGTGGCAGTTTTCTGTCTTTGACGCCTAAATGGCGAAAGACCTGGAACCCCTCCCAATAATGGGGGGGATCCAAAAGACGCCTAGATCGATGAGGTCCTGTTAGGTCCGTCCTAGTGTCGACTAGGTCTAGTTTTTGGAAAAAATTTGAGAGGATAGAGTCTACGATCAAAGAAAACTTCTTGTCACATACATAAAACAAAGTGAAAAATAAGATAAATTTCCCTTTAAATTAATCTATGTGATCAAGCAATCAAAAAATTGGTTTTTGTTTGCATATGATACTCAAAATCCTAGAAGACATATTCGTCCTTACACACTCTAATGTAACTGGGCCTTGAGAATATTTCTTGCGAGTGGAGGCACAACATCCCGTAAGAGCTGGCGACGCCCCCAATTAGTCGAAGAAAATCCACCAAGGTAAGGGTAGAGGGTCTGGCGCTTGCCTACACCATCACCTATAGGGAAAAGGATGCCCTAGTTTTTGGTCACTAGGAGCCACCATCCCATGTCAGCGTTCGAGTCTTGGGCTTCTTGGTAGTCAGCTAACAGTACCGAGTATCAACTTATATAGGTAGCCTTGGATGATACCTACCTGCACTGCGCCTAAGCCTAATCCCCTCTGAAACGGGTCTTTGTCGCGCTTGGGTTTTCTTTACCGTGGGCTGATAGGTGGATTTGAATCTTCCTAAATAGACAAATTCTATGTTTCAAGATGAATTATGATCAAGACGTCTTATTGGATGCCTACTCCCTTGATTCTAATTTAAGCTATAAATTCTTTTGTGGCCCTTGTGGGGAGAATTTAGTGATTTTGGTTAAGTTAGTTTTAGGTGTCTTTGCTTCGCTTAGTGGGTGTGTGTGTGTGAGCACAAAGTGGACAAGCACATAGTTTGAATGTGTGGATATTCGATGATCCTTTACAAAATCCCATATTTAAACTATGTTGTACTGTTCCTGGCTCAAAAGAAAAACATGTGCAGATAATGGGTCGCTTTCTATTTTTCCTAGTTAATCTATGTGACCAACTATAGGGAGATGGCGAATTGTGAATAGGGAGCGTTCATATGCTTACCTAGGATCACCAGAGGGTGCAAATTTAGCAGATATTTTTTTCTCTTCTATAACCAATTCAATCCTAGTCCCAAAATTCCTAGTGCAAAAATTGAACTAAACTAAAACTTTTACACTAGAAAAAAGAAAGCTATCTATGCATGTGTGGCCTTGGGACACTTACTTTGGCTAGTTATCTAGGTGTGTAAGTACCAAAATTTGAAAAACATAATTTTTTTTCAGAATGCAAGTTATTTTTCCCCCTACTTAAACTATGTGTGAACTTTGCAAAAATCAACTTGAAGTAAAACTGACACTAAGCCTACAAAAAACAGCTAAGAGTGAGCTTTAACAAGCTGCGGGGTACCACAACCAATGCTGGCAGGTGTATTAGGGGATTCCAAGCACTTTACAAGCAGGAAAAGATAGAAATAAGGGATAAATTTCTCATTATGTATTTTGCACACAAAAGGCTCGAACAGGCACGCTGTCTACGCATGGGTAAGCTCTGAACGCGCACCCTACACGTTTGTGAGAAGAAAACTCGCGCAAATTCCTGCAAGAAAATTTTGGAGTAGTTCTGCTTCAGTTTGTCACTTGGGATGAACTAGGGACTGCAAGAGAAATCAGGGGAAACTCAGCTCCACTCCACAGCACAGACAGAGGTCTCTGTAAAAAAACAAGGCACAACCACAAAAACTTGGTAATAAACGTTAGTGGAGTTGCCAATCCTATTGGAGTGTGTTTGGTGCATGTATGTACGAAATCACACCAACTTAAGGGGTGTGGTCTACCCACTTAAGTTATTGGTAACAGGCAGAAAAAGAAGTGGATTCAAGCTAGTTAGTGGAACAAGCTAGAATCATAAGCATACTAGATAGAGAAATAGCATGCATAAATCAACTAAAGACTAAAAAAAATAAACACGAGTTCTGAAAAGAGTCAAACGACAACAATAATACGAACGGTGGCTCTAGGCCCCTCTTCCTGAGCGTTGGTAGTAATAAGAGTGAAAATTTACCCTCTTGCCAAAAGGCCCCTAGACCATGGGTTCTAGATCCCGATGCAAGGATGTTTTTATCCCAATCTTGCCTCAGTGCGGTCTCTCTCTCTCTCTCTCTACTGTGTTGGACTGAACTTGTTGGATGGCCAAAAATTGAGTCCCCTCTATCTTCAGCTCCAGCTCACACACTGCTCGTATTTCTTGGGAAATTCTGGCCAGCGTAACAATGTGCTCACAAATTCTTTATCTCATGGTGGCATTCTATAGGAGATTTCAAATCCTCCCTTCCCTCTCTTGGTACATTGTGGATGGTGACCCAAGAGAGGGGTATGATTCCTTTGTGTGCTCCAAATATTCCATTGTGTGCTCACTTGGTGTCTAAGGAGGCGTTGGTGGTTTTCCTTAGGCGGATTCAAGTGAGGAATCACTTGTCATTTGCTTTGTGTGGTCTCGGATAGTGACATTTCGCCACTCCCAGGATTTCGCGCATATCGGGCAAAAAGACGCACAAAAGGTGCTCTTCACGAAGGATTATGCACGCAAAGAACATTTAGGACTTGTACAATTTTTATTTTCCTCGGACCTTAGAGATTTTTAAATACTTTCTAGATTCTGTAATGTCTTCCAACCCTGTAAATCATTTTTCCTAACATTAAATAATGTCGTCTTCTGTTGTATGATTTTCCAATGTTAACAACTCCCATCAGTAGCTTGCCTTGTAAATCCATCTCGAACCTACCACTGATTTATCAACCGGCCTTGGAACAATTTCCCAAGCACTGTTTCTGACAATGGAGTCATACTCCTCCACCATTGCATCTACTTATGTGGGCTCCTGCACTGCTTCTTGAAAGGAAGATGGCTTAGTCACAATACATTTTCTCATGAGAGTTGTTATCACAAAATTGTACCTGATAGGCTACTTTATTAGACAATCTCATGTAACTATTTCAAACCTAATCTTGTGACTGAGGATTAGCCTCCTCAGCCTAAGAGGGCTCTCTCAAGGGTTAATGATATGGATAAAGATATATATGGCTAACTCTATTTAGGAAATAAACTGATAATGATAGACGTAGGTTGAAAATAACATTAGCATGTATACATTGGGCTTATGGAGTCAAAGCAATTCAGTAATTTAGTGAGTCTACTTAACATGGAAGTTGAGGCTTATCAAAGTTTTTAGTCATATGGTACACACACATGAAACATGTAAAAACACAGCCAGTACACTTATAAAAGAAGTCAGAGCATCTTATAAATGAATTCTGAGTAATATAGATGAACACCACTGCAAATGAGATATATAAGAGATACAAATAGAATAGGAAAACACTAAAAACTCCTTTAGAATCTCAAGTTGGTCAAGTAGAAGATCTATGTATTAGCTGAAAACAATCAGTTCACAAACAAGCTCAGTTTTGCCAAAAATGTCCAACCCTTGACAAATTCGACCCAATGGCCTTTAATACACCTCTTACATCATCATATGATCTACCTCTAGGCTAGATACATCAAATTTCTTCCATTGACACCTTGCATAACCATAAAACATGAAATTTATTACAAAAGACACCTATCCTACTTGACAATCCTATTTCAAAAAGGATTCAAACTCCTTATTACTATCTATAACAACCTTATCCATTTGAAATTACATCATTGACAAGTGTAACATCATATAGTCGAATTTGGATAATGATATTCAATTCTTCATGACCACTTTTCTGACCTCCACAAAAATATGAAACAATACCTGTTTTTTAGGCATACCATCTTTTTCCTTCTTTGAACATTTTGACCATCATTTAATCTTCATTTCGTGGTCCTTGGTTGTTGGAAGCTAGCTTAACATATCCCATCACACTTTCCTAGCCTCCAGATGTCCAAAACTGCTTCAAAAATTGTTCAAAAGGCTGTAATGTGTTGTGCTATGAAAGTACAACACTTTCGTAGTGCTTTCTGTAGCACTGCAATTTCAAGCCTTTATTCTCCAAAAACTTGACTCTTTCCTCTTGCATCATTTTAATCACCTTTCAACACACCCTTCATAGCAATTTGAGCTCTTAACTCATCTTTTAACACCTTAAATACTGACCAAAAGAAGCAAAAAAGGCAGCTATAGCAATTTCGTAGTGCTTTTCTGCTTTTTAAGCCTGGAGGCACTACGAAACTGCTGAGTATGCAGATTTTTCATAAATTTGTTAAATGAAAACTATGGTTTCACAAAAATTCAAAATATAACCTATCCTCATCATCTTCAAACCATACAAACTATAAACCAACTTCATTTCAGCTTCCTTGAGGCATTTATTCTTCATTTGCAATTGGTTTACCTATTGGTTCTTCTATGACTGTCATTTTAATGCCTCTGCTTTGTATCTCATCATGAATTAACTCCAGTTGCTCTTTTAAATCCTTCACCTAGTCTTTAAGTCTTTTGTTAGTAGTTCTCAGATGGGTGTTTATTATTCTGACAAACTTAACTTCTTTTATTGTTGGACTTTTCCACTTGACAAGTTGCTCTGCATTGTCTAAAGTTTCAGAAACAGAATCAACTTGTCCTTCCCACATTTCCTTCATCCTTTTAAACTGTACTTTCTCAGCATTGTGTTTTCTAGCTCTCTTTTTCATGACAGCAATTTTCTGGTTTTCCAACTTTAACTTTTCCTCAAGGTGCTGAAACTCTGTTTCTTTGTCACTCTCTTTTCCCATTTTTAATTTGTTGATTGTATGCTTCACTGTGGGTGATGACAGATCAATAATCTCTTTAGGTGATTTAGCTGTCTTAGTAGGTTTTTGAACTTCTTTGCTACCTTCCATTAATTTCCTAGCATACCTTGTCATAGGCTTTCTTGCTTGAAAAATGAAACCTGCATCTTCCCCCTCAAACTCTAATCTCTTTTCAGACTTGGCCTTTTTTTAACTCCTTCTTATCTTCCCCAATAAACTCAGCTTGGACAATAGGTGTTTCCTCTATGTCAATGGCATGAAGAATATCCTCTAGGTTCCCCTTTGTTACTGGATTGTCTTCTATAGCAACTGTCTTTCCTTTCAAAACCACTGCTTGGCCTCTAATTATTCTTTTGGTCCCCTTTTTGCTGACAGCTTGCTCTTGTTTTTCATCTTTGACAACCTTTGATTTTTACTTTACAGGTGGGAGAGTTGGTGTATCAAGCATTTTCATTTGCTTTGTTCTTTTCTTAGTTTGTTTTCTTGGCTTTAATCTTGCAGGTTATTTTGGTTTTGCAACCATAGGTTGGCTTGGTTCTGCTGCTGGTGATGATGGAACTCCTTTAGCTTTAGGGTTTCTTACAGGAGTTAGGGTTTCCAATTCAAAACCATTAACAAATAAGAATGAGGACCAATCTCTGCCTATCTTTTGCAGTTTATCTAAAATTAATAATTTCATTAAGCCATGATGAAATAATGATGTGTCACTCCCCTCAGACTTTTCTTGCACCTTATTAGCCATCTTTGCAAGACTTCTATGCAGATAAAAAGGTAATTCAAGTGAAATCTTACTAGTGAAGTGTAGAAGAAATTTGAAATGGTATGAATAAACCTTGTGATATCTGCCTTCATAGGTAAAATATTTTTGAATGTTGAGCAACGGTATTGAATAATTATCTTTGATGCAGCTTCTTGGGATAACATTGTTGAGATCCATCTCAATGTGCTCAAGCTTCATGAACTCTTTACACTGCTCCATATTGAATTTGAAACCTTTGAACCAGGTTTCTTGACCTCTTGTAATATCTGTAACAACAGCAATGACCTCTGGTGTGATAGTCAAAATTAACATCCCCACTTTAGTATTTGTTCCATTAAAATTCATAGCAAATTCCTTAGATACCTGTGTGTGATAGCCCTGCAATTTCTCACAAAATCGTAGGCAACCTGCTCTTCTGAATGCTTCCATCACTGTTGGGTCTTCAATTATTTCCTTCATTTCTTCAGGTTCATGCCTTAAGCACTGTCCTCCTCTGTGTATTTTTATTTCCTCTGCCATATTCTTCAGAGAACCTCTCAACCTTGCTTTATATAAATATTTCAGCCTCGCTTGAAAAAATGTATCAACCTTGCTTGATATGGATGTAATAAACCTTTGTTAGAACCAGCCACAAGTTTGGCTCGATACTCAGAGCTTAGACATTACGAATTAAAGGAAAAGGAATGAGAATGACTAATTAGGAAAGAATTTGAATTTCAAGTGTCCTTTCATAACTGAAAATGATGGCCCACTCATAACCTATATTGACCATGATGACTGCAAACGTTGGTGTGTACATCGATTTCATCATTACATGACTCAACAAGCCTCTATCTTGCCCTTTCCCAACAATTTCTGACATTAGACAACTCTATTGACAAGATAGTTACAAAACCGCGCTTTCATAGCGCCTGTAGTGTATTTTTTGTTGTTTGCGCTACGAAACTATCAGTGCTTTCGTAGCGCAAAGTGGCTTTTTTCAACGTGATGTGCTACGAAACTGCAGTTTCTTGGATAATTGGGCAGTTTTGATACAAATACTTTGGGAAATGATATGAATCCTAAAATGATGAAATACTTGACATGAAAGACCTTAAAAATGAGTTTAGTTAAACACTAGGGTAGGCTCAAACTATAAAAAATTTAATACTTCCCTTGGTCAAAAACTCAAAAAATGACTCTTAAGACCCAATTTTTACCTATGAACCTAAGTAATCTTGTCAGAATGATGTTTTGAATTTTTTTTAAGTGATAACAAGAGCCATGTATCCAATAAATTGGTCAGGAGACTCTCTTTGTCTGTGTTTTGAAGTAGGGGCTCCTACATTCTATGCAGCATTAAGTCTCAGCCTATCATCTTCTGTGGTACGGCTTCTGCCAGTTCTGATGTTTGGCTCTACATGAGTGGACTACTCCACTCCATGAACCTCCTCCTGTGGGTGATCCACATCTAGAGGCTCATCTTTGGGAATCAACAGTTCCTCCTCAGCATGCAAGTCCACCTCCCTCTCAAGCGACAACCGCATGGCTTTCCCCTCATCGAATTTTATATCCCATCACATAACAGTCATCTTACTATTAGGAAAATACACATGATAATTATGGGGTGTTTCTGTGTACCCCACAAATATCCCAACTTCAGCAGTCGGCTCCAGCTTCTTCCTGGCGTCCTTGGTCACATGCACATAAACATATGAGCCAAAAATATTAAAGTGAGAAACATCTAGTTTCTTACTAGTGAAAGCTTCTTCAGGTGTACTCATGCTAAGTACTCTATGAGGACAACAGTTTTTCACATAAACCACAGTGTTGCGTGCTTATGCCCACAAATGCATTGGTAGGCCCTGATCATGCAACATTGCTCGTGCTACACCCACGATCATTTTATTCTTCCTCTCTACGACCCCATTTTGTAGTGGGTTATGAGGTGCTATGTGTTCTCTCTAAATTCCTTCTTTGCTGCAGAAGTCTTTTAATTCATTAGAGATGTATTCTCCACCATTATCTCTCCTCAGAGCCTTCAGTTGCTTCCCTGACTCTCTCTCCACCAATGCCTTAAACTCACAGAACTTTCAGAATGTTTTATCCTTCTTCTGCATGAATAAGATCTAGAATTTGCAAGAAAAATCATAAAAAAAAAATAACATAATACCTATGTTTTGCTGCTGAAGCAATCGAGAATGGTCCACACACGTTTGTGTGAACTCTCTCCAGGATCACCGAAACACGGTTCTTCTTTTCATGAAAGGTGGACTTTACATACTTCCCCATAGTGCAACCCTTGCACTGATCTAACTGAGCAAGTGTTCCCATTCGAAGTCTAGTAGATATTTGTTGCATGACTTTTAAGGCTTCATGATGAAGATGGCCCAATTGCCTGCGCCATAATTCTCCTTCATCTCGGCTCACCACTTTTTTTGCCTTGCCCATTATGGCAGCACAACCATCTACCTCCATCTTGTAGATATTCTTAAATCGAATCCCTATCCTCTTGGCTTGACTCGTTGTTTTATGTCACAAGAAAGCTTTTTCATCGCTGAAAACAACGTCATAGCCTCTATCCTCCAACATTGTGACTAAGACCAAGTTTTTCTTCAGACCTGGAACATGCATAACATATTTCAATTGAAATGGTTTACCTGACTCCCTCTCAAAGGTAATGGTACCAACACCAGCTGCATTGTATCATCCATCGTCGCCCATCTCTATATGAATTTGGAGATCTTTCTCCTCCATGTCACTAAAAAGCTCCTTATCTCCTGTCATGTGGAAGGAAGCGCCACTATCTAGATACCACACCGATCCCAATGCACTTGAAACCATGCATGAGATCAAAGATAAATCAAGTTCAAATTTTGAGGCAAGGGCCTCACCAACTGCATCTCCAACAACCTTCTTGTTCATCTTCTTCTGCGGACAGTTAGTAGCGAGATGCCCATGTTTGTGACAATGAAAACACTTCACCTTGGACAAATCCAACTTCTTGCCTTTAGACTCTAATTTTAAATAGAATTTATTCCCCTTCCCTTTCCTTACCTTGGCAGCCAAAGCACAATCCTCTTCATCATCATGATTTGATGAAGAGTCATCTCTGGTGTTCCGCCTGAACTCCTCTTACACTAGAGCCGACCATAGTCGTTCCCAATCCAGAAGTTTTTCCCGTCCGTTGACAGAGTCTTCATAATTGTGCCAACTCTTAGGAAGTCTCAAGAGAGCCGAGCTCACCAAATCATCATGAGCAAAAATTATTCCCACACTCCCCAGTTCATCCTGACATTGGACAAACTTTGTGAGATACTTTGGCATATTGTTGCCCTTTTCCATCTTGATCTTCTTGAGTTTATCTTTCAGCGCCAATTTCCTATGGTCGTTGCTGCTTTGGAAAAGATCTATTAAAGCCTCCCCATGAAGGCTTGAGACAATGTGGTCTCGTACACCTTCCAACATAATCCTCCTCACTTTTACCACTTTCTTTTTCCATGCATCAAGTAATGCAGCATCCGTCGAAGTGGGCTTAGTAACATCACTGATGATGAATTCCTTCAATTCATTATCTTCGAGCACCTCCTCCATCCCGTCCTTCCATTAAATTTTGTTCAAGTTGCCCTCGAGTGCATACTCTAGCTGCAACCCATTGAAATCCATTTCGATGTTTACTCAACTGTAGCACCAAGAAAATCTTTCTGCAAAGTCGAATTGTTTCCACAAACAAACTCAGCTCCTGCTTCAAAATTGCAATCTTTTGTGCTCTGATACCATGTAGATATTTTAATACAAATTATGTATTGCCTTGATTCTCCTGATCTAACAATTATATGCCATTGTTCAATACAAAATCACTTCTATAAAAATTCTTGTGTAATTTAAAACACGATCGCCAATTGCAATCTCAAGAAGAAAGATCAATCACACATAACATAGATGTTTTTACCGGGAAAGCATAAATCTAAAAACCCCACTATCATATATTATGTATATATCATGGATCATGAAAAAATATCATACAAAAATCTAATCCGATAGCTCTCAGTACAATATACAATCGTCTCACATTGTCATACAAAAATTGGCAAATACATGCGCCAATTTACTGCCTCCAGGAAGCCTGCCTCCACTATGCAATCCCAGCTGATAGCAATCCTTGAATGAATGGAATACTTCTTGCCTTGAATTCGCAATACTCATGGGCACATCCAATGTGTGTGTGGTTGCATGAGTGCACCCACTAATGTCACAACTGATAGTCAAATTGTCCCTTTCACTACATCTCAACTGGGTCTCTAATGGATGCATGTTAGTTAACAGTAGTAAATATTCAATTGCATGTGAGACCACTGATTGTGAATTAATTAATAATTAATTCATTGATCTCTCACTTGTGTATCTTCAGTTACAACTAGCACAATTGAGTTTAACTCACTTAACTGAGTTAAACTACTTTACAACTCACATAAGTACACATCCAACTCTGTTACAACTTCAAACCACTCAGTTACAACTAAGTCCACTTGCATGTCCCACCAACCAAACTTTGAACTCGAATTTCCTATAGCTAACTGATTTTCCACTTCAGTTAACTATTTCCAAGTGCTCATTGAGAATAGATTATTGTTTATTGTCCAACTATTATTAAGGGATAACAATCGTCGACATGCATCTATAAATAGACATGTAATCTATGAATAGAACTCGCACATACATCTAAAAATAGAACATCATCTATAAATATAATTTTCTCACCATCTATAAATAGACATCATATATAAATAGAATTTTCTCATGCATTCTAAAAATAGACTTCCACCTAAAAATAGCCCGAGGCTCCATCCTAGTGTAGGTGCATAATTTTCACTAGGATCTTCTTGTTGAATCTCAATAATAAATTTGCAATTCCAACAAATATTTGCTAGACAATTTAAATTTAAATTTAAAACTAGAATTAATGGCTCCAAATTGATTTACAATTTTTAAAAGGAGATAGCTAAAATTCTTAAACAAACCCCCTTCTTTATGTTGATTGCAAAATATCCTCTAATCTAAAGGTAAATCTAGTGAAAGATGCTCTTTATTTAATCCCAATATTAACACACACTCACTTTAGTCATTTCCTTTTTGCAATTACATTTTTTGTGCATCAGTGACCACAAGGACATGTGGTAATGTTTCTCCTCATTACCTTGCATGTTATAGTTTGGATATAATATGTATACAAGATTTTGACATAGTGGTGTGATTGGAAAAAATGATTTAACTAGGTGGTTCTCCTCATTACCTTGCCTGTTATAGCTTGGATATAATATGTATATAAGATTTTGACATAGTGGTACGATTGGAAAAAAAATTATTTAGCCAAGTGGTTGGAGCAACATCTTTGCATCTACAAAAGTGTGAGACTATTGCAAGCTTGAACACATTTCCTCCCCTCAATCCTCCACCCTTTAGATTGTTATCTTTCCTTTGCTGCAACATTTTTGCAGTAACATCATAGTCATGTTCAATTCCTTCGGTGTATCTTTGCACCTTTAGGGGAAATTGCTAGTAATTAAATTGATTAATTAAAAAAAATCTCATGTTAACAAGTGTGATATGTGGTATTGATTACCCTTTTAATTAAATTGATTAATTAAAAAAAAATAGCATATGAACAAGTGTCATGTATAATATTGATAATCCAAGATATTGTGACAATGCTTATTTATAGATAAAAAATCTTCATGACAAAGTGGAGTTGAAACTTCATAGTTAAGGATCTTGTTATATTTGTTTTTTAATGTTTATACTTCATTTAAATGTTTATATGTTTAACACGTATATTTATTCCTTTTATAATTAATAATAATTTAAAATAAAACTATAATTTAGTTAATTTTATGATTGTTTTTAATCTTGTTATATCTCATAAAACAAGTGTTTTACTAGCCATTTATCTATATGCATAACATTATCTATATATAGTCTAAAGGGTTAGCTCAATTTTTAGAGTCCCTATGGTTAAAGCACCTTTTCTATTGAGATGTCATGAATTCAATTCTTTTGACACTCTCTCGCCAGGGTTTATGGTTGAGCCTACGAATATTAAGTGGATGTAGCAGTCACCAATCTCTAGGATTTGTGATATATATATATATATATAATTTAAATATAAAATTTTGAAATATAAAAGTCACTAATATGAATCATATTTTAATTTGTATGTTCATCATCAGGTCTCAATTTTATGCTCAAAAATCAAAGTTCTTAAAATGGCTTGAAACCTGAACAAATGTGTAGTGCTCATTGTTCTGAATCTGGTGCATTTCGTTTCGCGCGAAATGGGCTCTGTATGCTCCCAGAAATGAGTTATGTTTGCTTTGATAAATAGGCAAAATTTGGAAAAAAAAAAAGGCAGACAGGTAGCCCAGTCAGGAGTCTGTACTGCTAACATGGCATGTTGACTAGGCTGATTCAAATCGGTTAATTTTCCTCCGGATAGTGTTGGAATTCCACGTGGCAATATCTTACTAGTTCGAATGTTTGCGTATGTGGCAGGTTCTTAGTGATTGAAAGTCGAGCTAATGGGGAGAGGACACGTGGTGTAGCCTGGGGCCACTATGTGTCCCCCCAATGGTGGAGAAATTTTTTGTTACAATTCCAAGCGGAGGCATCAGGATTCGACCCCGCGACCTCCCACGCAACACGCATGCCAACTACCAATCGATCTACGCATTAGATCCTAACATCTATGTGTTACCACATACATTTATGTTTTCAAAGTTGAACTGGTGGGGGAAGAGGGGGCCAACCCCTAGCACGTGACCACAACTCCATAACCTTGGCAGAGGACCGGCAGAGATAAACCTTAAGCACAAGATTTAAATGTTAAACCTCAATTAATCACCGTTAATCCTCATTATTAACTCTAATTTGAAATTTTCTACTAAGTGAGGATTAAGCACTAAACGCACTTAATTATTGATCATTGCACTTAATTAAGTTAACCTGGATTAGTTTTGCGGTCCACCAAATTCGGAATAACTTCTTGTTTTAGTGCCCGCTAACCGAATTTAGCTCCAGTTAGCTAAATGTAGGCCAGAAATTGTGGAAAAACTGGAGATGGTCATAACTTTTGGAGTTTTCAACCAAATGAGGAGTAGAAAGAGGCTAGATAACCATTTTTGGGAATTCTGAACTCATTGGTGCAGGTTTTAGAAGAAAAAAAACATTGTAAAAATATCATTTTGCAAATCTGAGCATAATATAGAGGCCCAAGCCATGGAAGCTAGACCAAGGAGATGTAGCCTAGGAGGGGTGAAATCCTTCATCAAATTCTTGTGTTGATGTGTTGTATGGTGATGTACTGTACTTTTATTTATTTTTGTTCAGTCTTTCTTTTATGTTAATTTGTTAATAAAAATCACTCATGAGACTCAATCACTTGCAAGAGAACTTGAACCCTTAAGCACACATAAGACATTGTTTTCAAAACCTGAAAGAGGAATTAGTGCAGCAACACTAACATACTTAATTCAGATCAGTTCAAATGGAAATATGAGTGTCTAGGAGTGTCCCATAAATTAAATTAGCTTCTCTCTCACCCTTAGGCATAGAGGTTGTTGGTACTAAGCCAACCCACATTTATACTCACTTAGTTTACAAAGTTGGAATCCAATATATATATATATATATATATATATATATAAACTAAATTTATTTGTGAGTGTAGATTTCCACAACCCCTAATCATGTTGATTTTAATTTATGAATATGCTTTGTGCAGGCTTACTGATATCCTATGTTTTGAGTGGTCTCACCACCGATCATCGAGGACTCAATTAAAGCAAGATAGATCAGAAAAGAGTGTTGGGTAAATTATAAGGGAGAGGATTAACCAAGTGACTGTTCATACAACTATTAAAACATTTTTTCGATCTCCTAAAGATAAACAAACTTGATCCAATGCTTGGCTTGGAGTCTACCAAATTCCATGTTCATGTGGAAAGTGCTACATTGGACAAACTGGTAGGTCCTTTAAATACAGGTTAAAAGAGCACATCGTTGATACAACCCACAATTGTGTTTTAAATTCATCTCTCATTGAACATTCCTTCAAGACCAAGCACTTTATCAACTTTGACCAAACAAAAATCCTTGCCCTCACCCCTTTCCAGTCGTCGATACAGCCCACAACTGTGTTTTAAAATCATCTCTCATTGAACATTCCTTCAAGACCAAGCACTTTATTAGCTTTGTCCAAACAAAAATCCTTGCCCCTGCCCCTTTCGAGTCTAACTGCCTTATTCATGAACCTTTGGAGATCGAAAAACACCCTCAAAACTTCAATATTGAAGATGGGTACAAGTTGAGTGACTTTTGGAAACCTTTTATCCACCACCTCAATCCTTAATCCATTTGTTTCTTGATTTCCCTTCTCTCTCTTCCCCTAGTCTCCCTCATTCCATAGTCACCCTTTCTTTACTTATTAAACCTCTCAATGTCTTTGCTTAAACGTGTCCCCTTATCAATCTTTATATTAAAAAGGATCCTAATAAAAATGAATTTCTATGGCTGTCATAAAAATAAAATTAAAAAAAATCATCTTTTCAATCAATCCTTTATATTTAACCAATCAAACTTTTATAAAAAGTTGTTATCTTTATAATCAAATTTTTATCGACATTTTCAAAATAAAAAATACTCTTATTTCAAATTCATAAATCCTCATATTAATTTAATTTAACTTAATCTAATCTATTGGTTAAAATTTAAATCTTTTTTATTTTTAGTTTATTTTTAAAATCAATTGTAATTTAAATTCTTATTTTATTTCATTCTTGAATTATAATCAAATTCATTTAATTTATATTTTTCTTCTAAAAGTATGACCAAAAAATTTTAGTTAGGTTTTTATTTCCAAAAATCTTATTATTTTATTTCATTCCTTAATTTAGTAAAATTATTTTTAGTTATGTTTTTTTTTTCCAAAATCTTCTTATTAGTCCCTGCCCCTTTGGGCTGCAGGGACTCTTGTAATCGGTTTTCTTGCTTTTCATTAAATTTACACGCAAACCAAAACTAATTAACCTAATGTTGTGGACTTATATTCTATAAAGTGTTAAATCACCGTTTACTCAGCCAATGAACTTTACTTGGCCGTTATTTCAATCAATAAGAATTTTAGAGGTCTTATTTGGCCTCATATCGAGGCAAAATGTAAGAAAACTTAGGGTAAGTCTAAAGTGATAGATACAGTTTGGGATTTACTCGAATAATGCTAACATTAAAGGTTAACATTTTATGTTTAAAATTGAAAACACATATTTGCATTGTATGCATGCCAGACACTTGTTTTTCAAAATATGTTGTGTGTGGCGCCTTCCCCATGAAGGAGTAATTCACCGCTTAACGGGGATAAACATTATTTTTATGAAACTCGGGACATTATTTCATTTTCTTAATAGCCAGATGAATGGCTGCAGGAAAACCGCCATGAACACTGTTCTCAGAGACGTCCACAAGCTCGGCAGCTCACAACATAGGTAGTTCAGATGCTGTGAATCTTGATGATCTTTTATTTATGTAAATTAGTCTTAGAAGCAACAGATTTCTTGCTACAAGGAAGCTAGTTCAGATGTTGTGAATCTTGATCTCTTTTATTTATGCAAATTAGTCTCAAAAGCAACAGATTTCTTTTCTTCTCGGAAAATTAGTCTCAGGAGCAACAGAAACAAATTTCTTTTCTTCTCAGCAATAGTCTCAGAACAACAACAACATATTTTTTTCCTTCTCAGCAATAGTCTCAGCAACAACAATAACAGATTTCTTCTCTGCAATAAAAACTAGATTTGTTCCAGATTTCTTCTCTACAATTCTTGGAATTGTTGGCCTTCCCTTTTTTCCTCTTGCAAATTTCAGTTGTGGTGGGATGGCGTTTTATTTTGGATCAAAGCCATGCATGATAGCTGCTCAACAAAAGAAGGCCTGCAGAGAGCGAAATCCAAATTCGAATAGCTGAGAAAATTATGAAACCTAACAACCTTGTGCTAGACCCTTTCTTGAATCATGTTGACAATAATTGGTACGAGGTAAGGAATTATTTATTTAGAATCTTCCCCTTCAACTGGAATTTTCTATTTTCCTAAAGCCAAAAAATTACCCTTCATGATATTACAATCCTACATCTTTGAGGCAACCTAATACCTTGTTCCATGAAGCTCTCTGATAATTCGTGAGCTGCCTAGAACAAGGTATTAGGTTTCCTCAAAGATGTAGGACATGTAGGACTATAATATCATGAATGTAATAAGATGGACTATAATATCAAGAGATTCAATGTTGCATTTTAAGGTATTTACCAGAGAGACGGTGGTTTTGTGGGATGTAGGCTGGAGATGTAGGAGATCATCTAGTAATTCGCACGGGCTTCATATCGACTACACAGACTGGACCCTAGTACAAACTACAAAATTCAGTCAATTTGAGCATCAATAATGAAAGGGTGCGATCCACTCTGTGTTTTGTGAAGGTCGTTGAAATCCATGCTCCATAGATTTGACTACAATGGATGAATTCCCATTGATGTCGTTGTCTGAATACAACAATCAAATACTAGTGAGCACTACAAAAAGTAAAGACAAAAATTGGTGCCAAGATGAACCCTGGAACCCTCGCTATGAACAAGAAATCCGACAGCCAATGGGAGAATGCAGGCATAATTTAGAGCCATCACCTGTTTGCTGGCTGAATGAATTGGTTGGGCATAATTTCGCAAATGGTCTGAAAGGAAAAATGATTTATTTCAAGCAAGCAATCCAAAAGCATGAAGGGGACGGAGACAACCATCATGCAAGCAAGAAAATTGATTGGTCTTAGAAATGAAAAAGGCTTTCTTTCAAGAAACAAGCAACCAAAAAGCATGAAGGGCCTAGAGACAGCCAGCATGCAAGCAAGAAAATTGATTGGTCTCAAAAAGGAAACAACAGAAAACGATAATGCCAGAAATCTCAAAATGGGTAAAACGAACAGAAAGACATGGCAACGGGATCAACCGTGATTGATAAACCCAACTCATGAATCAAAGTAATTAACCCTACTCATGAATCAAAGTAATTAATTAATTAAAACATAATGTAAGGCAATAAGCAGTTACCTCATGGAGAACCCAGAGAGGACATTGCCACCGCCAATCCAAAGAATCATATTAGTTCCATTCTTCCAGCAGCGGTAGGTCAACATGAGCAGGGGAGAAATTAATTCTAATTTTAGAGATAAGAAAAAAGAAAGTTTACATGAAACCTCGTTAATCCGGACTAGGTGAGTGGCTGACCTGAAGAGAAGATGGGTTTATTGCCCGCTTTGAGCTAGCGATTTCGCCCTTTACTGGTAGATTTGTGTTTTTTTTTTTTCTTTTATCATCAAACTGTAAATCAAACTGCTTCAGTATCACTCAGGTGACATTCTTAAATTCAGGAAAGGAAGGATATCGTGCGTTGAAGGGACTACTACTAACTCAAATGCACCAGACTACACAAATCAGTAGTATATTATATAAGTAAGAGCCTCACTGGACTTGAGTTAAGATACGGTCATGTTTAAAAACTGGCCTTGGCACTACCCTATACAGCTTTGATGTTGCCACGTTGTTTTGTGCACTCATTGTTGGTTAGCTTTCAATAGTTATTAACATGATTTTAGACCTGTCGTTGCCGCTACTCTATACAACTTTGATGTTGCCACGTTGTTTTGTGCATGTATTGTTGGTTAGATTTCAATAGCTATTAACATGATTTTAGACCTGTCGTTGTCGCTACCCTATACAACTTTGATGTTGCCACGTTGTTTTGTGCATGCATTGTTGGTTATTGTTATGAGTTGTTTGCATGGAGTAATATTTTTGTTTGCACATTTTCTTTAAATTGTATCATTTGTTTGAGTATAAGTTTCTATTTATTATTTAACAAATGTGCGTAGAGGAATAATTTTCTATGCTTATTTTGATTTTTAGTTCTTGTCATGGTCATGGTCAAGCTCATGCCATCTAACAAGAAAAAAAAAAGACAATATTTTTAGTTATATAATTTTTTATTAAATTATTAAATTTAATTTTTTTATTATACGTACAAATTTATTATTCAAGGTAAGAGCAGGGGTTTTGGAAATCTGTCGAAAGCTTCAAGTAATTCATTCACTAGTTTCTCGTTTCCCCGGAAGACAACATAAAAAAGAGATACATTTGCATACATGATAGCTCCATCAATTTCTTGTTTATAAAATGTCCCATGTTTCTATTGGACTCTACACTCATCATCTACATAATTTTTCTTTTTTTTAAAAGAGATGTTTTATTAGCCTTCCAATGTCATAACGTCCACTGCCTCTTGGCAGGGACTTGCTGCTCTGCAGGGATTCTTGTTTTATTTCATTCTTGAATTGTGATAAAGTTCTTTTAATTTATGTTTAATTTATATTTTTATACTTAAATTATAGTAAAAATATTTTTATTCGTAAATCTTCTATTATATGTTATTTTTAATTATTTATATTTATATTTTATTCTTAATTATTTTTATTTATTTATAATATGTTTTTAAATTAAGGTGAAAATTTTTATTTTTAATTTTTTTCTTTCATTATCATCAAAATTTTATTTTATTTTTATTTTTTTATTTTTTCATTATGGTCAAAATTTACATTATTTTTATTTTTTATTTTTATTGATGTTCAATTTTTTTATTATTAATTTCCTAATTCTTTAAATCTGTATTTCTTTGAAATTTGGTATTAGTTAATTATTTCCTTTATAATTTAACAGACATTTTTTTCAATTTATCTTAATTTAAGTTCTTGATGGATGATAAATCATAAATCATGATGAGATTAAAACATAAGACATCAATAAACCTGCACACAATATATTCAAAAATCAAAATCAACATAATTAAATTTATTATTATTTTTAATTATTACATATATTACAGTATCTCCTCATATTAAAATATAAATTACCTCTGAGTCTAATAAAAATTATACCTTAAACATTTGATACCAATCTATTTTATAAATTTAAATTTATACCTAACCAATGATATCAAGATAGTTTCAATGGGAAATTTTCGAGAACCACCTTTGAAATATTTATTCTCAACATGAACACTAAAACCTTCGAATCATGAAATGTTGATACCCAACATTGACACTGAAACACTTCAAACCAAGAGCGATGTCTTAAAGCTCTAATTTACTTGACGATCAAAATGATAATATCTTTATTGAAGAAGTTCATTTTCTATTGTAAATAGAATAATAGAAATAAGAAAAATTTGATAAATTAATAATAATAAATAATAAAATGACTTACTTTTAGATTAATAATAATAAATAATAAAATGACCTTTTTTTAGGCGTACATTTAAGTCTTCATTATTCCAAACATTATCATTCTTTTCGTATCCATTTTGATGTACATATATTAATTTTTATTATTATTATGTTATATTGAATAATTAAAATATTATTATCCACTTCATATGGAACAAGGAGAAAGAACATGTGTATCCATTTTCACCACCACTATATTAATATTTATAATTTACATGTTTGTATAATTATTAATTATTATTGGTTGGACCTAATTTATTAGGGTAAATTAGGGTTGGTGTGGAGGAATGTGAATTGTTAAAAATTTTGGAGGTTGAATTTAATCATTAAAATAAATATATTAATATGTATACTATTTGAACAAGTGTTGCAGACAGCGTAGTCTCTACCATTCAAGTGGATTTGCATTTAGTAAAATTGCAAATTGAATAATGAAATAGAAAATTTAATTTCCTATTAAAGAATATGGACTTGCATAATCTTTTGGTGGGTAGTAACCACTATTAAGTTCACATTTACACTTTTACTCCTACATGTTAAAGCATTGAAATACTTGTTTAGATGATGGTAAATAGGTTATTTAAGTGAGTATGAACTATTTTCAAGGATTTTAATTATGAAGCTTGACAATGAAAAAATCATTGCACCAATATTTAAAAATCATGGCATAAATTTTGCAACTACATCTCGAAATTATGACAAAAAACAAAGACTATACCTCCATGCAGGTTTATTTAATCTATTGTCTATTTTGAGAGGCACTTTATTTAATGCGACTTTTTGAAAAGTTGTCTAATTTATTTTTCGATCTAATTTGTCTAAAATCGAATTCATTGAGATCACAAGTTTGCTGGGTAAACTCTGCACAATCTAAGTTCTCTAGGAGTTTTTGAGGATGCTGAATCCATATATTCAATCAAAAAACCAATGTAAATAATACAAATCAAAATTTCACCTCAAAATTTTCCTTCAGATCCAGACTAGAAAATCCACTAAAAACATTAAAAAATCTCATTAAAGAGAACTTCATTTTCACATATATATACTTAACAAAAGTATTCAACGCCATTGCGTTGTATTCTATCGTGTCACGTGTGCTAAACATTGATATCAGAGTCGTTGGATTCAACGGTCACAACAAAAGTATTTTTTTTAAAGATGGTCATAAGAAATGTATTAATATGTATACGATTTGAATAATAAAGTAATGTTTTCAGTGTGTGCTAACAGTGGTATCAAAACATGTTAGCTCTGCACCTAAGTGCTCTCCCTTCTATGTTTGTCAGGTTGCAAACCTACACCATTAAACTGTTTGCTCACAAATTCTGTAAGTCCCACCATTTCACTACATTCCTATAATCCTAATGCTCCCTGGAGACCTAACACACCTGACTATTCTACCTGTTTCTCTGCTTGACCTGGGCACTCCTCTAGCAGATTGTTTCTATTCGTGAAAGTCATACTCGATACCTGCTCTCTTTCACACCATTGTTTACAGACTTTGATTCCCCAGTTTCTGAGTTTGACATGGTAACAGAATTATAATTTACCAAGGCAAGCCGACCAGTGAGTGAAAATCGAATGAAAGGAATTGGGACAGGGAAAATGGAAAAATTCTTACATGTCGATTGTCTGCTCTTGCATGCCTGAGAGTGAAGTTTGGCGTGGTAACAATCCATTAGGATAGCACTAATCAAGTTTAGTTGTTTGCATATATGGGCCTTTCATGGTTTTGTATACAGTTTGCTAACCACTGCACTAAAGAGTGAGAGTGGAAGAGGGTGAATCTGTATAGCAGAAAAAACGAATTTTCCTTGAGAAATCCGTGAGTTTTGTTCCCTCTTACACTGAGGCCAATCCATGCAAAAGAAAACCATAGACAGCTTGCAAATTTTTTAAGCTATATCGAACTGGTGATGCCATATGCTCAACATCAGCATTTGCAAACAATTCCTCTATTCACGCTGACCTAGCCCATTATGGGTTTCTTTTAGGCACAATATTGTCGGTTGCTTTTGGGCACAATATTGTGAGGCTTGATTGTCTGCATATTCCGTCTTTATAGGGAAGCCTGACTCCGGCAAGAGATTGATAGAATGTTTTATTTTGTTGCTTCTCAAGTTAGGACGGTGAGCTAGTGATACGAAGTACGACTAGGCATAGTATATTGGCAATGAAGAATGATACCTTCCAGTTTGACATCAGTAGAATAACATCACTCGTGTAATTTGAATGGGATATGGCCCAAAACTTCACATATTTTCTAACATTCGATGGATACTAGCCAAAATAGAGTGTATAAATAATACAAACTGGCTCAGTCTAGAGTTTGAGATGAATTGCAACTATTTTAAAATAATATAGTTGTCGGATATATACACGAGAAACATCACCCTGCAAATTCATAGGAACCCTGCTAGAAAGACTCCATGAGAAATTAGAGCTATTGTGGAGTATAAGTTGGATATTACTGGGGTTTTGGTCATGGCAAAACTGTATTGCGAAATGATTCTATGTTTTTTTGAGGGAAAAAGGTAAGGTTTAGATCAAAATCACAATGCATAAAGATGACAATTCTTCGTCAATTAAAACAAATGCACAGCAGAAACACCAGAAAACGTGAGACAAAGCTCACTCAAATCAATGAATTTAATTGCTCAATTACATCACACTTATATAGGAAACTGCACTCACCTAATCTTCCTGAAGGAGAGGAAACAACCCTGAATAGATGGAACTAATTTCTAAATGCACACTCTCGTTCAACAAACCAAAACTAAATCTATTTCTAGATTATTCTCACATCCTCCCTTAATGGAGAAATGGATTTTCTACAATACCTAATTGACTTCTAAAAACTTCAAATTTGATTTTACCAAGGGGCTTAGTAAATATATCAGCCATATTATCCTTGGTATTACAAAATATTAATTCAATTTCATTCGACTCAATTTTCTCACGTACAAAGTGGTACTGTAACTCAACGTATTTTGTTCTAGCATGGTAAATTGGATTATGTGCTAATTTGATAGCACTCTGATTATCACAATTGATACATGTTGAACCACTTTGCGTCTCTTCAAGATCTGCAAGAATTCTCCGCAACCAAATAGCTTCACAGGTGGCATTGGTCAAAGCTTTGTACTCTGATTCTGTTGATGATAAAGAAACAGTTGGCTATTTCTTACTACTCCAAGATACGACCCCTGATCCAATATGAAATGCATAGCCAGAGGTAGATCGTCTGTCATCTGGATTTCCTGCCCAATCTGAATCAGAAAAACCTGTCAGTGCAACATCAGATTCATCAGTATACATAATACCTAAATTCACTGTTCCCTTTAAGTATCGGAGAACTTTCTTTTCAGCATTCCAGTGATTTCCTGAAGGCTTAGCCATGAATTGACTAAGGATACTGACTGAGTATGCAATGTCTGGTCTGGTAGTGGTGAGATAGTTCAAACTTCCCACTAACTGACGATATAATGTTCCATCTGCCTCTTTCGATCCATCTTCTTTGTACAACTTTGCATTCTGTTCTAAGGGAGTTGACATAGCTTTGCAATCACTCATATTGAACTTTTTAAGAATTTCCTTTGTATATTTACTTTGAGTGATCAATGTTTTACCAGGCTCTCTCCATACCTCAATTCCTAAACAGTAATGCAATTCACCCAAATATTTCATTTCAAATTCCTGTGGCAACTGAACTTTAATTTCTTTAATTAACTTGTAAGCACTGCCTGTGATAATGAGATCATCCACATACAAAGATATTAAAGCAACATTGAATCCCTTTTCATCTTTCTTAACATACAAGTTAGGATCATTTTTACTTTTCACAAATCCATTCTGAAGAAAGAAGGTATCAATCTTTACATACCATGATCTCGGCGCCTGTTTCAAACCATATAATGCTTTTCTTAACCTGCAGACTAGATGCTCCTGTCCCTGTTTGACAAACCCTTCAGGTTGAACCAAATAAACTTCTTCCTTTAAATCACCATTTAGAAAAGTAGATTTGACATCCAATTGATGTATATTCCAATTATGTTTTGTGGCTAAGACAATCAGTAATCTAATTGTATTCAACTTAGCTACTGGTGCAAAAGTGTCTTCATAATCAATTCCCTCCTTTTGAGCATATCCTTTTGCTACTAATCTTGCCTTAAATTTATCAATTGTACCATCTTCTTTAAATTTTGATTTGTACAACCATTTGCTTCCAATTGGAACTTTATTTTTAGGAAGTTCCACTAATTCCCATGTTTGATTTTTCATAAGAGAAGCATACTCATCATTCATAGCATTAATCCATGGTTCATGTTGTTTAGCCTGCTCATAATCAATTGGTTCAACAACATTCATTATGTTAGACATTAAGGCATAATCTCTATACCTTGCAGGAAGCTGAGTTTGTCGGGATGACCTTCTTGGTGCTTCAATGCCTGTGGGTGTTCCATCCATGATTCTTCGGCTTTGAGGTGAATCACCCCCTTGTGATGACTCACTGTTGTTGGATGTGCTCATACTGCTCTCATCCTGATCCTGTACCTGTACCTGTACCTGTTCCTATTCCTGTTCCTGCTTAATCAAAGTATCAAGTTTGAAATGAGCATCATTAGATATATGCCATGCATCATTCTTTGTATTACTTTTATCAGCCTGCTCATGAAACAGCACATCACGACTTGCAAATAGTTTATGGGAACTTGGATCAAACAATTTATAGGCTTTCTGATCCGCACAATACCCAATAAAAACACACTTGATTGACTTGGCATCAAGCTTTCTTCTGTTAGCCTTAGGAATATGTGCAAAGGCAGTACATCCAAAGACTCTTAAATGACTCACATCAGGTTTATAACCATGAAGAACCTCAAAAGGAGTTTGAAAAAATAATTGCTTAGTGGGACATCGATTCTTCAAATAAACAGCAGTATTAATGGCTTCTGCCCAGAAACCATTAGAGATGTTCTTACCTTGAAGCATACTACGAGAAGATTCCACCAAGGTTCTATTCCATCGCTCAGCAACACCATTTTGTTGAGGGGTATGTGGTACTGTGAACTGTTGTTGAATCCCATTAGATTTACAATAGCTGTTAAATGCATTTGACTTATATTCACCCCCTTGATCAGATCTGAGTATTTTAATGTACTTACTTGTTTGTTTTTCAACCATAGTTCGAAACTCTTTAAAATACTCAAATATGTCACTTTTCCTTCGAATGAAATAGACCCAGGTATACCTAGATCTATCATCAATAAAAATAACAAAGTATGAAGCACCACCAAGAGACCTAGTTTGCATAGGGCCACATACATCAGTGTGAATTAATTCAAGTATATCATACTTTCGTTTCTCAGTATGAACCGGAAACTCTTCTCTATGCTGCTTACCAAGTGCACAAGCTTCACATGGTAAATGTTCACACTTCATAACAGGAAGACCTTCAACCATTGATTTCCTTTGCAACAATGATAAATCATTGTAATTTAGGTGCCCATACCTGTGATGCCATAATTCTGCTGTCGATGTCTCTTTGGATGTCAATGCAACATGACGCTTCACTGTCACATCCAATCTATATAATCCTCCAACCCTGGTACCTGTAGAAACAACCCTGTAGTGTTCCTGAACATCTTTCACAATACACCCCAATTTACCAAATTCCACTTTTAAATGATTATCAGTGATAGTGGAAACAGATATCAAATTCTTTTTGAGAGCAGGTACATACATCACATTATGAATCTGTCGCATTTGTCCATTAGGTAAGTACACATTTATTATGCTATAGCCTTGAACTTTAAGTGACCTGTCATCTCCTAGGTAAATGTGTGTACCATCAGATTTCTCATAATATTTATCATACCATTCTTTATTACAAGTCATATGTGCCGATGCACCAGAATCTATGAACCAAGTATTCTCATCATCAGTTTCAGCAGACAATGCAGCATCAGAAAGAAACAACTTAATATTTTTAAATCCATCAGTCACTGAGGTGTCTCTGTTTATGAAATTTCCATTATGCCTTCTATGTCTTTGATTTGATTCATTATTCTTTCTTCTATAGTAATCTTTAGCCAGATGTCCAGGTTTTCCACAATAATCACATTCAATGTTCTTCTTAACATAAGAATCAGGAGGTGTCATACCTTTCTGTTTTGCTTGAAAATGGCCTCTGTTCCTGTCCCATGGTCTCCCTCGGAATGGTCTTTTGCCTCTTGCAGTCAAAGCCAAATCAGAACCATTTGACTCCAGTTCAAAATTTTTCATTCGCTCTTCTTCTTGAAGAAGAATTCCATCCAATTCTTCAAATGTAGGAGGTGTCGGTCTAGCTGAGAGCGCTGAAATAAAGACTTTATAGTCTGGGACTAACGCCTTCAAAGCAACAATTACCAAGTCTGTACTAGACACCTTTTCACCAATATCACCAAGCTTATCACTCAAGTCTTTAATTCGAGAAACAAAGTTGCTAATGCTTTCATTGGCTTCCATTTTGATAGATAGCAACTTTGTTTTTAAAAATAAAATACGGTTTGCATTAGTAGTTTCATACAAACCTTTGAGAGTTTCCCATGTCGCCTTGGAAGTTTCACAGTCCCGAATGTGAGGAATAATATTGTCCTTCACTGACATGCGTAGCAGCACCTTTGCTTTCATTTCACGCTTATCCCAATCTTGAGTGGCAGCAGGAGGTGTAGGCTTGGGCTCGTCACCCTTGACAATCGTCCAGAGATTGTATGCCTCCAGTACGGTGATCAGCTTAAATTTCCAATTGACATAATTTTCACCATCAAGTTTGGTGGATTCATTTAAATATGAATCTGCAAGAGGATTAGCCATTTCGACAACAATGATTAAATTTAATTTGCAGGAAATTAATTTCCTGCAATGATCTTCCCACAAATTTGAGGTATATGCCTTTGAAACAACAACAGGGCCTTCTCAACACAAAAAATAGTATCGACCCTTTGATCGTGGTGAGAAATACGCACAAAAAATGCGAATTTAAAAATGCAAGTATCCTTTTATGAAAAGGATGCAAGGGACGGCCCCTGCGCTATTCAAATGCCGGTCGATAACTCTTTTCAGAGTTTGATTGAAAAATATGCTATTAAAAAATACTCTTGTTCCGGTCACAAAGAACGCCTGCCAGGTATTATCAAGAGGCATGCACCATAAATTATAAAATTAACGTGAGTACTTCACACGCTGGCAATCTAAAAAAAATTCCACGCAATGTTTTAAAAACAAACTTAGACTAGCAATGTTTAAAAAAAAACTTCGACCAACAATGTCTAATCCGCAGCAATTCGTGACAGGATATCCGGCGTATGCCTCTACGTGGTCGACTGCTCAGATATTAGGCTCGCTTGGGCAGGTCGGGCGCACGAACTAATGAAAAACACCACGCAACCTCTTCGACCTCTATTCTGTTCACACGCTGGTTAATCGTGGCACACCGCCAACACTCTACGCGCTAGCACAAACAACAATTCATGCGCTGGCTTGAATAGCACCTCAAGCGCTAATCCCACGCGTTTGGCACGATCTAGCAGGAACCTCCACACTCTTCAAGCTTCATGTTCTGGAAGGGAGGCACGAACAACACCTCTTGGACGCAGAGGCGTAGACAGCGTTCCAATGAACAGTCAGGCGTAGACTTGGACGTAGGTCGAGTCGATTTGTCCTTTGCTGCTTACGCCGAACACGAACAGCAAGATTTTGGATCGCACAGCACGCTGTCTCAGCAGCGAAAAAGACCAACTGGGTTTCGAAAGTGGAGCTTCTACTCCAATACCCAAACGCACAGCTCCGATACCAAATTAAAACAAATGCACAGCAGAAACACCAGAAAACGTGAGACAAAGCTCACTCAAATAAATGAATTTAATTGCTCAATTACATCACACTTATATAGGAAACTGCACTCACCTAATCTTCCTGAAGAAGAGGAAACAAACCTGAATAGATGGAACTAATTTCTAAATGCAAACTCTCATTCAACAAACCAAAACTAAATCTATTTCTAGATTATTCTCACATCGTCATCATTGTATTCAAACTGTTATTTAGATTATATGAAATCTGCAATCTTTGTTCCAATCACTATAATCATCATACAAATCCTATTGCATGCTGATTTTTTCGACCATACAGGTTGTACGATCACATCCGTACAATCAAATCATACAGTCACAAATCAATTATATTTTTTCCATTATGTCTATACCATAATATATATATATATATATTCCATTATGTCTATACCATAATATATATATATATTCCATTATGTCTATACCATAATATATATATATATATATATATATATATATATATATATATATATATATATATATATATATATATATATTTCATAAAATTAACTCGATTAGCAATGAAAAAGTCAAGAAAACCTTTAGTTAGCATAGTAATTAAATTTGGTAAAAATTCATCATAAAAATACCCAACCATTAACTACAATAATGGAAAAAATAAACTTGTAAGACACACAAACTAGAAACAAACTCAACAATATATTAATGAATGTATCAAATAATGATCTACATATAAATACAACAAGAAATCGTTGAATTAGTTCATGGGTTTTCTTGGACTCTAATAACCAATTACCATAACACAAATTAACTTGAGGATTAGTTGTCTAATATTATCCCCTTAATCCGAAGGGATATACCTAAGTCCAAGAATGAGAGCTCAAAATACAGAAATGCATCTCAACCAAGAACTGAATGTCTCTTAGAAATGGTTTTTAACGATTACCACAAACCGAAAATGAGAGAACTCAAGGTCTCAACCAACACCAATTCTAGAACCTACATAGAAGTTCTCAGAACAACAAAAAATGTGGTTTTAAGGTGACCACAAACTCTAGAACTATCACAGCAGTTCCTCAAACAATTCTGTATCTAGAAGTGCTCGTTCACAAACAACTCAATCAACTGAAGTCTCACAAATCTGGCTCTAACTAGTACATGTTATGGTTCAGGATGTGGATCTTTGACTCAGGCTCGTGCTCGCTTGACATCTTGAACCTGTTGTTGAGATTGCAACAAGATGAGGAGCTTAGTGGAAAGAAGTCGCCTTCACTAAGTGGGCCCGCAGGCTATTTTTTGGCGCAAAGTCTATTTTTAGACATATGGATCATGGTCTATGAGTTGCAGGGTGCTATTTGTGGATGGTTGGTCAAGTCGGGAAAAATATATGGACTTCTATTTTTAGACATACTGGGTGGAATCTATTTTTAGATTGCCAATCTAAAAATAGATATGTCGAATATTATTAGCTTTTAATAATATTTGGACTCTAAACATTATCTTATCCTCTTGGAGCACTTCAGTTTGAGCTACGGATGTGGCACATGCAGCTGACAGAAGGAATTGTGCTATTCCTAGGGCTTAGTTGAGCTATTGCATGATGGACTTCAGTTAGAACTCAGGTGATTGAGTTTGGTGGAGTTGATTGAGGAGTTAATGGAGTTGTGTTCAGTTTTACTTAGTTGAACTAGTTGTGATTAGTCTAACTGATTAATACACTAGTAATGAGTGGTGTGAATTAATTATTAATTAATTCACTAATTATTAACTCATAAATCAACTAAAGAATACATCAGTTAACTCATGTGCATGGACAGTTCAGTGGAGACCAGTGGAGAGGTTAGGTGAAAGAGCAGTGTGACTATCAGTTGTGACTATACCTGTGTATGAGATTTGCACACACATTGATTGAGATTGCAAATGAGGATTGCGCAGTACATCTTGGTGGGATTCAAACTTGGATCTCATGCTTTTCCATATTGGATTGCGCAGTAGAGGCAGGCAGACAGGTGGAGCAGATTGGAGCATGTGATATGTATGATCTGAGCTTGTTTTATGTGTAACAATTGGAGATAGTGCTGAGAGCTTGGGAGGAGTTTGTACTATGATTGTTAAATTTTTTCTATCATTATAACATACAGATAGTTGGGGGTTTTCAGCTTTAAGCTTTCCCATAAATCCTGTGTTTATATGTGTGCTTGATTATGTTTTAATGTGCGCATGCGATTGTTTTTAATTCCGCAAATTGATGATCAATGGTAGAAGAAATTATGTATTATGCATGAAGCTCAAATAGTGTGTAATCAGGATAATCTCGGTGAATAAGTGATCTATTATTCAAATTTCTACATGGTATCAAAGCAGTATTGATCATTGGAGCAATTGCAGAACATTGAAGCGGTTGAGTTTTGTGCTGGTGGAATTCGAATTTGTAGCAGTGTTTTCTTGGTGTCGAAGTTGAGATGTCTTTCAACGGATTGTGATTGGAGTATGCCCTTGAGGGCAGCTCGAATTATATTGCATGGAAGGATAGGATGGAGGTGGTGTTAGATGACAATGGGCTGAAGGATTTCATAGATGCTGAAGTTCCAAAGCCTAATTCTAGCGATGCTGCCTTGGTTGAGGCTTGGCAAAAGAAGACAGCAAAGTGTCGAAGGATTCTGTTGGAGGGCGTGAAGGATCACATAGTGTCCAGCCTGCATGGAAAAGCTTCTCCATACTTTATGTGGAAAGCGTTGACAGATTTATTCCAAAGCAAGAGCGACTAGAGGAAGTTGGCGCTCAAGGATAAACTCAGAAACATAAAGATGGAGAAAGGCGACAGTATGCCCAAGTACCTCACGAAGTTCACCCAATGCAGGGATGAGCTGGGAAGTGTGGGGGTGACTGTAGATGATGAGGACTTGGTGAGCTTGGCTTTCCTTGGGCTTCCGAAGAGTTGGCATTCCTATCAGGACTCTGTCAATGGTCGGGAGAAATTGCCAGGATGGGAGCGACTTTGGTCGGATCTTGTGCAAGAGGAGATAAGGCGAAGTACCAGGGACATATCTTCATCAAAGAACTCTGATGAAGAGAACTATGCTTTGGATGCCAAAGCAAGGAAGGGGAAGAGCAAGAAAGCTTCTCATTCTAGTGCGAAAGGCAAGAAGCAGGACATGTCCAAGGTGAAGTGCTTTCACTGTCACCAACACAGACATTATGCCACAAATTGTCCGCAGAAGAAGAAAAATAAGCAGGCTGCTGGATCTGCAGCTGGAGAGGCCTTAGCCTCGCAGTTTGAGCTGGATTTTTCGTTGATCGCATGCTTGGTCTCAAGTGTGGCGAGATCAGTGTGGTTTCTTGACAGTGGTGCATCTTTTCACATGACAGGAGATCGAGATTTGTTTACTGATCTGGATGAGAAAGATCTTGGAGTGCACATCGAGATGGGCGATGATGGTAGATACAGTGCGACCGGTATCGGTACCATTTCCTTTGAGAGGGAGTCCGGTAAACCCTTCGTATTGAAGGAAGTGATGCATGTTCCAGGATTGAAGAAGAATCTTATCTCTGTGGCGATGTTAGAAGACAAGGGATATGATGTTGTCTTTAGCGAGGGAAAGGCTTTCCTGCGCAGTAAGGAAACTGGTGAGACCCGAAGGATAGGGGTTCGAGTTAAGAACCTTTATCAATTGCAGGTAGATGGCTGCGCAGCAATGGCAGGCAAGGCAGAAGGTGTGGTGAGCCAGGATGATGGCGAGTTGTGGCACCGGAGATTGGGCCACCTTCACCATGGAGCTTTGAAGATATAGCAGCAGATTTCTACTGGGCTTCCTAAAGGCACTCTTGCGTAGTCAGATCAGTGCAAGGGGTGTACCTTAGGAAAATTTGTGAAAGCCACCTTTCACGAGAAGGATAGTCGCGCCACGAAGATCCTTGAGAGAATTCACACAAACGTGTGTGGACCTTTCTCAGTAGCTTCGACAGCAAAGCACAGGTACTATGTGATCTTTGTTGATGATTTTTCTCGGAAGTGCTGGATCTTCTTCATGCAGAAGAAGAGCGAGACATACTCAAAGTTCTGTGAGTTCAAGGCGCTGGTGGAGAAAGAATCGGCGAAGCAGGTGAAGGCTCTTAGGAGCGACAATGGTGGTGAATTAATCTCTGGCAAATTCAAGGACTTTTGCAGCGCAGAAGGAATTCGAAGAGAGCTCATAGCACCTCATAATCCACAGCAGAACGGGGTTGCTGAGCGGAAGAACAGAATGATAGTGGATGTTGCACGGGCGATGTTGCATGATCAGGGCCTACCCATTCACTTGTGGGCGGATGCATGCAATACTGCAATATATGTGCAGAACCGTTGTCCTCATAGGATACTTGGCATGAGTACACCCGAGGAGGCATTTTCTGGTAAGAGGCCTGATATTTCCCATTTGAGGATTTTTGTTTCACCTGTTTACATTCATGTGACGAAGGATGCCAGGAAGAAGCTGGAGCCGACCACAGAGGTTGGGATATTATGGGGTACACTGATATGCCCCACAACTATCGTGTGTATTTTCCAGACAGTCGCAAGACTGTTGTGCGACGGGATATCAAATTTCAGGAGGAGAAATCCATGAAGTGTTCGCTTGAGAGGGAGCTACACTTGCATGTAGAGGAGGAGCTAATAGTACCTAAGGATGAGCCTCAAGATGTGGATCAGCCACAAGAGGAGGTTCATGGAGTGGAAGATACCACTCATGCAGCGCCAACCACCAGAGGGCGGAAGCGCACTACAAAAGCTGAGCAACTGGCTCAAGATGCAGAGAAGGTTGTAGGACCACCTACAGCACAACGCAGACAGAGACAGTCACCGGACCGATATACTGGATACATGGCTCTTGTGATAAAGTGTATCGTGACAGAGCCATCCTCTTTCAAGGAAGCTGTGGAGGACCTCGCATGGGTAGATGCCATCGTGGAAGAGTATGATTCGATTTTCAGAAACAGTGCATGGGAGATTGTCCCGAGGCCGGAAGGGAAATCAGTGGTGGGTTCGAGATGGATCTACAAAGCAATAATAGCAATTGCCAGTGAGTGTGGAGAAGTACAAGGAGACTACTGGGCTCGTAGGAGAGGAAGCAGAGGGGATCGATTATGAGGAGACCTTTGCAACTGTCGCAAGGTATTCTTCCATACGGACGGTTCTTGCTCTCTCAGCACAAATGGGGTGGCACATTCATCAGATGGATGTGAAGACTGTGTTCCTCAATGGAGTCATTGAGGAGGAGGTGTACATAGAGCAGCTCGAAGGTTTCGAGATCTTCAGCAGCGATTCGCATGTGTGCAGGCTCAAGAGAGCACTGTATGGGTTGAAACAAGCACCTCGTGCTTGGTACACACAAATAGACAGTTATTTCACTGGACTTGGATTCTCCAAGAGTGAGGCGGATCCTAACCTATACCAGATTGTGGTGGAGGGTAAGTTGCTGATCATTGTACTTTATGTAGATGATTTTATTTTTACAGGTGATGAGCTGTTGATACTCTCATGCAAGGAGGATCTTGCAAAAGAGTTTGAGATGAAAGACTTGGGCCTCCTTCATTACCTCGGGACTGTTTCGATGACTCCTTTAAAGGATGGACCCTGCTTGTCTTCGCAAGTATGCCCGGGAGATACCGGAGAAGTTCAACATGCATGGCTGCAAGCCTGTTGATACTCCTCTTCCTGGTGGTTGGAGGAAGGAGGATGCTACTTCGGCGGAGGTAGTGGATGCCACTGTTTATCGACAGTTGGTGGGGTCGCTTATGTATCTGGTCAATACACGACCCGATATATGCTATGCAGTTAACCAGCTTTCACAAGCCATGGTTAAGCCTACCAAGCTCTTTTGGAAGGCGGGGAAGCATGTATTGAGATATCTCAGAGGCACATCGGGATATGGATTGTGGTACAGACAGTCGGATGAGGTGAGGCTATGTGGCTTCACGGATGCAGATTGGGTAGGGAGCCCAACTAGATGTATACATCCTGAGGGGATTAGCAGACGGTTGACAACAGCTGGGTACGCAGAAGTAGATCCGTGTACCCAATCTGAAGTGAGGCCGAGCAGGCGGCAACAGCGCCGGCTGCATGCGAGGCTATATGGATGAGGAAGATCCTGGTCGGGTTGTTCGGTTCACACTTGGAGCCTACTGTGATTTATTGTGATAACCAGAGTTGCATCAAACTCTCGGATAATATAGTATTTCATGATAGATCCAAACACATTGACATCCGGTATCATCATATCAGAGATTGTGTGCAGCGGAGAATCATGTTACTTTCATACATTCCCACATAGGATCAGGATGCTGATATCTTGACGAAGGCGCTCACCAGGAGAAAATTTGAATACCACATGGACAGGATAGGGATTGCAGATAATCCTTATCTTGTTGAGAGGGAGTGTTGAGATTGCAACAATATGAGGAGCTTAGTGGAAAGAAGTCGCCTTCACTAAGTGGGCCCGCAGGCTATTTTTTGGCTCAAAGTCTATTTTTAGACTATGTCTATTTTTAGACATATGGATCATGGTCTATGAGTTGCAGGGTGCTATTTTTGGATGGTTGGTCAAGTCGGGAAAAATAGATGGAATTTTATTTTTAGACATACTGGGCGAAATCTATTTTTAGATTGCCAGTCTAAAAATAGATATGTCGAATATTATTAGCTCTTAATAATATTTGGACTCTAAACTTCAGTTTATTCTCTTACAGCACTTCAGTTGGAGCTACGGATGTGGCCCATGCATCTGACAGAATGAATTACGCTATTCCTTGGGGTTTGGTGAGCTCATGCATGGTTGACTTCAGTTAGGACTTCAGTGGCAGAGTTTGGTGGAGTTGATGAGACAGTTGGTGGAGTTGTGTTCGGTTTAACTTAGTTGAACTAGCTGTGATTAGTTTAACTAGCTAATCAACTAGTAATGAGTGGAGTGAATTACATATGATTTAATTCACTAATTATTAACTCATAAATAAACCAAAGAATACATCGCTTAACTCATGCATGGACATTCGTTAGATACTCAATGGAGAGGTTAGTGAAAAGAGTACATTACCACAGACTATACTCCGTGCATGAGATTGGTATATTATCACTTCAGATTGCCAATGAGGATTGCATAGTACATCTTGTGATTCGAAATCGATCCCCTCATGCTTTTCCATATTGAATACAAAGAGAGGCACAAGATGGTGACAGACGATACGTGGATATGTATGATCTGAGCTTGTGTAGTGTGTAACAATTGGAGATTGTACTGAGAGCTTGTGAGGAGTTTTTGCAATGATTGTTACATGATCTCTATCATTATAATATACAGATAGTTGGGGTTTTTCAGCTTTAAGCTTTCCCATAAATACTGTGTTTATATGTGTGATTGTTTATGGTTTTAATGTGCGCATGCGATTGTTTAATTTCCGCAAATTGATGATCAATGGTAGAAGAGATTATGTATTATGCATGAAGCTCAAATAGTGTGTAATCAGGATAATCTCGATGAATACGTGATCTATTATTCAAATTTCTACACCTGTAGCAGACCACTAACAATTCCCCCCTTATCAGATACAAGGAGAGAAGTATTCTTCATCACTACAAGGCTCATCAACACTCTCGAACAAATCCTTCGTAGATCTTCTTGCCTGCTTTCGTCCATTCCCAAGAAGCAATCCATCACAAACTTAGTTTCTCTCTTGTAGTAGTTTTCTTTCTGGAACAACTCTCTGAATGGTGATTGCGCTTTCCACAATTCTCACACGGGTGAAGATCAAAACACTGAATTTTCACATGTCCAACTTTGTTACACTGTTGGCATATATCAAGTTTTTGTGGAACTACACCATCCAAAAATCCTGCACTTCGAAATTGCATTAGTTTAGAAAAATCTAGAATGCGAAAATATACATCCAAAATATCATTGTTATAACCCAAACGAGTCTTGTGTTTGTTATGCGTAATCTCTTCCCACGCTCTTATGAATTTTTTGGGAATAACAGGCTTCTCATAAGAACTTTCAGTTGCATCCAAATTTTCTTTTGAAACCACTGCATACTTTGATCATTCTCTACCTGATGATTAGGTTCATACAAATTGTTTCTTTGAACAAGAACAAGTTCAAAATTATTCTTTTGTAATTCATGTAGTTCATCTCGTTGAAACTGAGACTCTAGCTCCAAGAATTCAATTTTGCTTTTAGCATATTGAAAACATGATTGGATGTCAAAAATCATGTCTTTGCTAACTCAGACACTATTATGAATAGTATACGACATTAAACTGCTTAATAATTGTAACAAATTATCGACTCTGACCATTTTCTCTAATGTAGTATCAAGGTAAACTTGCAATCAACTGAGAAAAAGGGGTGTCGGATACCACTGAGAATGCACCCAATACAAACAAATTCAACAAGATGAATAATGTTTTATAGCTACAACTACACAATTAAGGCTTTTTATCTTTGCTTCATACAATGAACACCAAAGGAATATAAAAACTCAAATTTAGTGCGAGTTATATCCAATATGTAGAGTTATAAATTCAACAAAAATATCTCACAAAAATTATCTTTACAAGGTTTTGAACTAATGACCTCTACCACACCATGTAACTATATAAATTTGACTAAACACAATATCATTATCCCTTCTTGAGTTTACACTTCTAATTTAATCTTAATAAAATCCAAATCAAAGCTCAATGAATATTCTGATGCCAACTTCTTAATTATCGGAGCATTCTAACCATGACATGAAAGACAAAATTCTAGATAGTTTTACCTAATGCACGGTGTGGTATTTTCTCCACCAACCCTCTGAACATTTCCCACCATTTCAACGACAACACTCCTAAAACTTTACTTTCTTCCACAATGTGTAATCAACATGTGAATATGGTTTGGACAGCTTCTAAAATGGTGGATTTACACACAACAAATGTTATCTATTGTTTTCCTTATAATCCATGTGAAATTGGCCTCACGGTCTCAAACGATGCCTGCTCTGCTGCCATAACATCGATCGTCGCCTTCACCTTAACCTCATAATTCAATTGCATAACTGCCAAGAAAACCTCCCAATTCCACATATTCACCCTTTATGGATCACATTGCTCTAGTTTTAACAAATCTATCCATTCACATACAAATAGGGTAAACAAGAAGAGGGATGACTCCAAAACATAATTCTATACTCCACATTTGCAATGCTTCAAACTGCAAATCCCAATGAATTTTGTTATCGAAGTTCGTTCAAAAGGGCTTAATTGCAAGAATTCCACCATTTCCTAGTCGTTTTTCCAGCGATCAGATATAAACCCATACCTTTACATTTTTATGAATTTTTTTACAGTGAACGGAGATGAGATCACTGTAGTAAGCCCCCACTCTAGGGCCTATTGACAAGATTCCAAAACGCCTCTCATCGCAGGATTTGACGTCAGAAGAAGTTGAGAGACGGTAGGTTGCTTTCATGCACTGGAACAATTGTAAAAAATCTTTGTCATGCCACTTCATAATGTTGGAAATTATTAATAATTCCTAACACACCGAGGAATAAAAATTCCTCAACTAAACACAGAGATTCAATATAACAATTCTGGACAGAGTTTGATGAAAAACACTATTTCATTCAATCAAAAACAGTTACAAAACAAAAATCTTCGGAACTGCATTGTTCTAGATTACAAATCAAATCTTCTGGCTGCTTCACACACACAGGGTTACAATTTTTGCTCTCTATCTCTATTTCTACCTTCGGGCATAATACATTACACAGTCAACTACCATACATTTTCTTTATCGTTGTGTTCACTTTATATAACAGACTTTGCTTTATATATATTATAAACATTACATGTTTATAATATATATATATATATATATATATATATATATATATATATATATTAAAACATATACATATATACCCTATAGTTTTAAAATTGTCGCAACATATAAAATAAACATTAACCAAGGTTCTAAAACCTTTATACATTGCGCACATATAACATTAAACATTAAACATTAACCTAAGGTTTGAAATCTTATACAAATGCATTTCTTGGAATTGAATGTATTTATGAAAAATGGTTGATGTGTTTATCACATCCATTTATTGGCCTGATGATTGTGCCTTCAATCGATGGGATAGCACTGTGATTGGTCGAGCCATGACATGCTGGCGGACCTCAGAAAACAATTCAAACACATTTATAATCTTATCGCATCCATTTTGTGGGTGGGTGACGTTAGCTCGGTTTTGTGCGATACACACGAGATTGGTTGACGCATGTTGACTTGGCATGTGGGTCCTCCATCTTATTTCATGGGCTGTGGGCTATGGTGACAAGGCTTCAAAAAATGCAAACAACTTTGAATTGGTTGGCGAAGTGTGACGTGGAGTTGTGGGCTCCACAACTATTGACGCGAGGTCTTTTGAATCAAAATAAATGCGCGAGTAAAGAGTTGGTTGGTGAAGGGTTTTAAAGCGGGTATGGCAGGGTTTTATGAAGCAGAGTATTGCGTGGTCAAACCATGAAATTCATTGCATACATAGGCTACGGTCATAAACAGAATTTTACTTTTGCAGGGTTTAAAAAAAAGGGGTTTTAATGTGAGGTGGATTGCAAGCAATACAAAGGAGATTTATGCTCTTGTTGTCCTTCAGATTTCTATCAAAAATAAATTTCAATCCTCTTTCTATCTGTTTTCAGTTGGAATTAATATTTCCAACGCTCTGCCTTAATTTAAATTGTTGCATTCTCTTGCATACCTAGACATTTTCTCAAATAATTGAAACTCTTCTGCCCCAACGGTTTTTTCAATATGTCAACAAACTGCTCCTTTGTTCTGCAATGTTGCAAAACAATTTCCCCATTGCTCACTAACTCTCTGATATAGTGATACTTGGCATCAATGTGTTTCGTTCTCTTATGAAACACTGAATTCTTTGATAAATCTATAGCTGAGTTGTTATTACAATACATTATTATGCCTTTTACCTTTTCATGACACAAACTTCTCAACATTCTCCTCATCCATGCTGCTTGACATGCTGCTGTTGTAGCTGCCACATACTCTGCCTCTGCTGTTGATAAAGCCACAATTAGATGTTTCTTAGAAGCTCATGAAATGGCTCATGATCCCATATGAAAAAAATATCTAGAGGTGTGTTTCCTGTCATCTATACTTCCAGCCCAATCACTGTCAGTATATCCAATCAATTCAAAATTTTCTAAAGTGGTGTATAAAATTCCATACCTCTTTGTTCCTTTCACATACCTCGGAATTATTTTTGCTGCTTGCCAATGTGCCTCCTTTGGCCTTTCCATAAATCTGGAAATTAAACTTACAACATGCATAATATTTGGCCTAGTTGCAGTCAAATACATGAGGTTGCCAACTATGCTCTTATACAAACTTGGATCAAAATCTTTGTTGTTGTCTTCTTTTCTTAGTTTCAATCCCATCACTATAGGAGTAATTGTTGCCTTGCAATCCTGCATGTTAAATATTTCCAAAACTTCTTTAACATACTTTGCTTGAGAAATAAAAATTTTATTTTCATTTTTCTCTACTTCTATTCCTAAGAAGTATCTCAACAATCCCATATCAATCGTCTCAAATTCATCCTTCATGACTATTTTAAAATTCTCAATGATGTAAGCATCATTACCTGTGAATATCACATCATCAACATACAAAACAACAATGAGAATCTTACCATATTTTTCTTTGATGTATAATGTGGGTTCTCCTTCACATTTCTCAAACCCATTTTCCAGTAGATAGGCATCTATCCTACTATACCATGCTCTTGGTGCTTGTTTCGGCCCATACAAAGCTTTCTTCAATCTACATACCTTGTGCTCTTGGATTTTTTTCTCATATCCTAGAGGTTGTTCAACATATACCTCTTCCATTAACACTCCATTTAGGAATGTTGATTTAACATCCATTTGGTAAACTTTCCACTCATGTTGTGCTGCTATGGACAGCACTGCTCTTACTGTTTCCATTCTTGCAATTGGTGCAAAAGTTTCCTCATAATCTCTTCCTTGTTGCTACTTGTAGCCTTTGAAAAAAGGTTTGGTCTTATGCCTTCCAATCTTACCTTCAACATTTCTTTTGGTTTTATAAACCCATTTTACTCCAATAACTTCTTTTCTTTTTGGGAGATCAACTAGTTCCCATGTCTTGTTTTTCTCTATGGCATTTATCTCTTCATCCATAGCATCTATCCATTTCTTATCTTTCACAGCTTCTTCAAAATTAATAGGATCTTCTACATGAACATATAATGCAAATAAAGAATTCATACCTTCATTTGATGCCTCTTGCTCATAGATTTCATTCAGAATTCTAAATCTGGTTCCTCTTTCACTTACTGAACTTGTGCTTGTAGAAGCACTCAAATCCGCTCCTTGTGATGTGCTTGGAGAAGCACTGTCATCACTTCTCACAGGTGTTCTCATACCTGCTTGTGGTGTCCCTTGATGTCCTTGTGTTGGTGGAGGTGGTGCTACTAATGAGGGATGTCTTTCAGCCATTTCTTCCTCATCATCATCATGAGACAAACAACTTTTCACATTCACTGTTTTCTCAATGCTTCCATCCCAAGCTTCTTCCTCAATAAATTACACATCTCTGCTTATCATAAATTTCTTGGTGGATGGTTTATACAATCTGTATGCTTTATATTCTTCACTGTATCCAACAAATATGCACTTCTCCCCCTTACTTTCCAACTTCTTCCTTAGTTGATCTGGAATGTGCGCATAAGCCACACAACCAAAAAATCTCATGTGGGTGACAAACTGTTTTATGCCAATCCATTCTTCTTCTGGAACTCTGTTCATAACACTCTTTGTTGGGCATCTATTCAACATATATGTTGCACAATGTACAGCTTCAGCCCAATATTCATTTGGAAAATGTTTTGCCTTCAGCATACTTCTTACCATGTCCATGATGGTTCTACTTTTCCTTTCAGCAACTCCATTTTGCTGTGGTGTATACCTTGCTGCAAATTGCTTGTGTATAACATTTTCTCTGCAAAAACGCAGAAATTCTTTGGAGATGTATTCTCCTCCTCTGTCTATTCTTAAGACTTTAATATGCTGCCCACTTTGATTCTCTACAAGAGCTTTAAAGTGGCAGAATTTCTCAAACACTTCACTTTTCACTTTCAAGAACTAAACCCATGTTTTTCTTGTGTAATCATCAATAAAGGTCAGCATATAGTGGCTGCCTGCTAATGATGGTGTTTGCATTGGTCCACACAAATCTGAATGGAATATTTCTAAGGGTGCCTTTGCCCTTATGCTCTTTCCTGATGGAAAGTTTTATCTATGTTGTTTTCCCAAGATGCAGCCTTCACATAGGCTGTCTGGCTTTTCAATCAATGGTAATCCCTTTACCATTCCTTTCCTATGCAACAAATTCAGACCTCCAAAGTTGAGATGTCCAAATATCAAGTGCCATAACCAGTTTTCATCTTTTTCTTCTCTTTGGAATGTCTCTTGTGTCACTGCTACCATTACAACTCCTTTCTTCAAATCTGCTCTCATCTTGAGAGGAAAAATTATGTTTCTTGTCATCTTCACTTGTGCAATGCATTGTTTGCTTGGTGGTTTATCCATGATGGTGCATACATCATCTTCAAATAATATATTGTAGCATTTCTGAATGAGTTGTCTAATGCCCAAAAGGTTACACTTCATACCAGGCACATAGTAAACAACTGATATGGATTTCATTTCTCCTTTCTTTGTCAAAACACTTACTCTGCCTTTTCCCATGACAGAGACTTTACTGTCTGTTCCCAATGTTACTTAAGACTTCACATTCTCATCAATCATGGAAAACATAGAAATATTTCGAGTCATATGTTTGCTACATCCTGAATCTAGAAACCACATATCTTCATTCTTTTCTTCAATCATATTACATGCTAAAAACAAATTCTCTTGGCTAAGATTTTCTTTTGTAAAATTAGCACTAGGTCTATTACCCATGTCACTCTGTTTATTCCTACATTCATTGGCATAATGGCCATATTTCTTACAGTAATGACATTGGACTTGGGATTTATCATACCTTTGTCCATGTGCTTGATTTTGTCCACCTTGTTGGCTGCTTCCTTGGCCTTGGTTCTGATTTTGATTTTTGCCCCTTCCACTTGTATTTGCAGGGTTATTTTTTCCTCCTCTGTTTTGGCTTCTGCCTCTTCCTTTTCCTCTGTAGTTTCCTCTGCCTTGACCTCTTCCTCTTCCAAAGGAAATTTGGGTCTTGAAGGCATGATCCAAAGATGAGTTTTTTGTTCTACCCAATCTTTGTTCATGTGTCATCAATGATGCATCAAGCTCATCAACTGTAAACTTTGAGAGATCCTTTGTCTCTCCAATGGTTGTTACTATCACATCAAATCTTGAGGGTAAGCTCCTCAATACTTTCTCCACTATTCTTCTTTCTTCTACCATCTCTCCATGAGATCTCATTTGGGTAACCAACCCAATCAACAAAGTGAAGAATGAGTCTATTGTGTCAGACTCTTTCATGCAAATGACTTCAAAATCTCTTCTCATTAATTGAAGCTTTGTTGTCTTTACCTTTTCCATTCCTTGATAGGTTGGCTGGAGGGTATCCCATGCATCCTTGGACCTCTTTGCTGCTGCAATCCTTGGAAATATGCTTTCATGCACTACCTGATAGAGATAGAAGAGGGCTTTTGAATCCTTATTCCTATTACTCTTGGAAAATCCTTCTCTGTCTGTGTTAAGGCATTATATGCTTGTTCATCTGCTGGTTCTTCTAAACCATCTTCAACTAGCTCCCATAAATCTTGAAAGGCAAACAGGGCTCTCATTGTGCTTGCCCAATAGTCATAGTTCTTCCCATTGAACTGTGGGAGTTGAGTATTTCCTATATGTGTGCTTGTGTTGGCTCTTTCCTTAGCTAGCTTACTGAACTATGCTAAAAAAAACTTGACTGTGTTTCCAAACAAGTTGTCTCTCTGCTAAGAGATAAACTCTGTCTCTTAAAAGACTTATGTAGATTGCACTTTTTAAACAAACACAAAACTACGTTTTGTAAATAACTTGTTTTGTTGAGCCTTCACACTGCTGGTCAAAAGCTTCAACAACTCCTTATTCTTCCTTCAGCTTCTTTGGCAAATGCAAGGAGCCTAGACTAGCTCTGATACCATGTTGGAATTTCTGAATAATTCCCAACACACAGAAGAATCAAAATTCCTCAACTAAACGCAGAGATTCAATAGCAACAACTCTGGATAGAGCTGGATGAAAAACACTATTTCATTCAATCAAAAACAGTTACAAAACAAAAATCTTCAAAACTGCATTGTTTTGGATTACAAAGCAAATCTTCTGGTTGCTTCACACACATAGCGGTACAATTTTTTCTCTTTGTCCCTCTTTCTGCCGTCGGGCATAAAACATTACACAGTCAACTACCATACATTTGCTTTGTCGTTGTATTCACTTTATATAACAAACTTTTCTTTATATATATTATAAACATTACGTGTTTATATATATATATATATATATATATATATATATATATATATATATTAAAACATATACATATATACCCTATGGTTTTAAAACTGTCATGACATATAAAATAAACATTAACCAAGGTTCTAAAACCTTTATACATTGCACGCATATAATATAAAACATTAAACATAAACCTAAGGTTTGAAACCTTATACAAATGAATTTCGTGGATTTGAAAGGTCTTTATGCAAAATGGTTGATGCGTTTATCGCATCCATTTGTCGACCTGCTGATTGTGCCTTCAATCAGTGTGATAGCCCTATGATTGGTCGAGCCATGACACGCTGGCGGACGTCAAAAAAAAATTCAAAAACATTTATAATCTTATCACATCCATTTTTTGGGTGGGTGACGTCAGCTTGGGTTTGTGCAATACGCATGGGATTGGTCAACACATGTTGATTTGGCATGTGGGTCCTCCATCTTATCGCATGGGCTATGGGCTATGGTGACAAGGCTTCAAACGATGCGAATGGCTTCGGATTGGTTGGAGGAGTGTGATGTGGAGTCGTGGGTTCCACAACTATTGACGTGGGGTCTTTTGAATTAAAACAAATGCGCGGGTAAAGAGATGGTTGGTGAAGGGTTTTAAAGCGGGTATGGCAGGGTTTTATGAAGCGGAGTTTTGTGTGGTCAAACCATGAAATCATTGCATACACAGGCTATGGTCATAAACAAAATTTTACTTTTTCAGGGTTTAAAAGAAGGGGTTTTAATGCGAGGTGGAGTGAAAGAAATACAAGGGAGATTTATACTCCTGTTGTCCTTCATATTTCAATCAAAAATAATTTTCAATCCTCTTTCTATCTGTTTTCAGTTGGAATTAATATTTCCAACACATACTCCTTGCAGCAGTTGTAGGTCTTCAAACAGAGCTTCAATGCATTGCTCCAAGATAGACTTCACACACTTCTTAAGAATGATTCAATGCTATACTTCATCACAGTTTAATACAGATCGATACTTCACCAAAAAATAAGCCTCCTTACCTTTAGCCTCACCTTAAGATATGTGTTCCACACTCCCAGATGCCGACAGAGGTTACGCTACCACCACAGGACAATAATATTTTTGTCAATTGCAAACAAGTGTTGTACAACATCACTGTATATTTTTTAAACCTTCGTGGATGTCTTTGAAGCTCTCCATTAAAAAATATGCAAAAATTATTGATGAAGCATCTTGGAAGTGCATTGAGAAACTAATTGTCTACATAATTCACAGACCTCCTTTGCCTTCACTTTTGCGCTGAAGTCCTTCCAAACAGACTCGCTCTTCACCCACCAAGAAAGGAGATCTCAAATTCAAAGGGAAAAATCAATGTTGATGTTGAAAATCCCTCCCCAGATGAAAAAGCTAGTGTTGAATCAATGGCCTGATGCTCCACAATTCAAAGATTAAATTTAAATATGACACAAGATTAAATAAAATCTACTGCAGATATTTTGTTAACACTCTTCAAACCGTCTTGCATATGCAAGGCATTAACTCGTTCAAAATTTCCAGCAACAAACTATCCTCAGACTCGGAAGAAGATTCGAAAGTGCTCAATGCCATAGGCTATGCAGTGTCCTTCATATGATCCCAGTTAGGAATGGAACCAACAATGAACTTCTTTGTAGTGTCCTTCATATGATCCCAGTTAGGAATGAAACCAACCACAAACTTCTTTCTTGTTTCCAAGATTTATTTATGTCATGAAACCTTCTAATGCATTTCTTATCTTACATCATTCACAGCATGACAAAACAATGAGTGCAAAACAACAACTCATAAACAGGAAGACCACAAAACTAGTGTATAGAGAGGATGAACTACCTATCCTGATATGACTGTAAGACACACAAACTGGAAACAAACTCAACATTATATTAATGAGTGTCTCAAATAATGATGTACAATGATGTACATATAAATACAATAAGAAACCTTTGAAGTAGTTCTTGGGTTTTCTTGGACTATAATAACCAATTACCCTAACACAAACTAACCTGAAGATTAGTTGTCTAACAAAAATCAAACTTAGAAGAGTTGGAAAAACAAAAAAAATGAGCGTTACAAAGAGTGATAAAAATCATGTTGAAAGGGAGGACCTCATAGCAAATGTTGCACCATAGGTCAGCTTTCTAGGCAGTAACATCTGAAAATCAAATTCTTTAACTACTTCTAACCCATTTTCGAGCTCCTCTACTACACAAAATCTACAAGTGAATACACCCCGTGATGAGAGGGTAATCAATAACCAATTTTCATCATATATAATTTTGTCTTGCTGATGTGTCTATTTTTTATTTCCATCAATATTGAGGGTTTTGATTATGTTTGTAACATAGTTGAACGAGAATTGTTCCCAACATTTCCTAAGCAAATTATCTTGATTTCCACATTTTAGGATTTTAGAAATAGGAACAAAATGTCCTTAATTGGTTAAGAATGGTTTAATATTGGTTTTGTACGGTTAGAATTTTTTAAGAAAAAATCAACATCAAGGAAATTGGAACTTGGTAACAAGAGTTTTGAATATATGAAGTTTTAAATTAAAATTCTATTTTCAAAATTAATAAATATCAATTTTCAATGTTTTAAATTAAAATGCAAATATTTTTTATTATGTCCATAAGCTTATTTATTTTAGAATAGAGCTTCCAAAATTTTAATTTATTATCAATAATTATTAAGTGGAAGGTAGGGATTTAACTTCCATAGAATATTTTAGAATATTCTTAGTAGTATACACAAATCAAAGGTTGAGATTTATTTTCAACTTAGCTATGCTTATTTCTCCCTTTTAAATAAATTCATTAATTAAAAAAATGTCATTTCAAAAAGTGTCATATGAAATAAGTTTTGGTTTTTTGAACATGCATAAGCAATGGTTTTCGCTACATTGTAATAAGCTTATTTATAGATTAAAAATATTTATGATAAAAAGGGGATGAATGTCTATGGTTAAGAATCTTGTTACATGATTTTTATAAATGTATATATGTTTAACTTATATATTAATTCTTTTTATCATTAATAATTATTATTATTGTTTTAAATAAAGTTATAATTTAGTTAATTTTTATGTTTTTTTAACAACTTGAGATGTATGATGAAGTGTGTTTTCTAATGTTTACTTTGAATTGATGCCTATAGATATTTACCAATCATTTTATTTATATAAATGCATTAATATTTATTCATTTATTACAAAAATCTACTTTATTACAAATATTTTTACTATATTTATTTAAAATATAATAAATATTTTCATTATATATATTTAAAATATTACTGTAAATTAAAATTAAAAATTGAAAATCTAATTTCAAAAATTAATTATATAATATTAAATTTGTCTTTAAACCGATACTAAGAAGGAAAATCTAAAAATCAACATTATCGTATTCCAAATTGTTATTATGATTAATTAACCATAACATTGGTTGTTATTGTATTTTTATATTACATATTAATTTTTTTTCTATTGTATTTTCATATTACAACAATAATATTATCTAGTTTTTTCGAATCAAAACCATAACAATATTTCAAATGCATTATATATATATATATATATATAAACTGTATGTAATATTTTTTTTTTCATTTTATGAAAAAATAAACATTTTTTTATATTAAAATTTCAATATTCTATGAATTATATTCACATATATAGAAGTTTTAATTATAGATTTTAATATATTAACATGGTAAAGTCTAATATAATTGAGTTTAAATGATATACAACAATTTCTTAAAAATTAAATATATTAACATAGTAAAGTTTAATATACTAAGTTTAAATACTACAATTTCTCAAGCAAAGCTTTTCATATTAGTGTATAATTTGTTCGGAATAATAATTTTTTTTAATGTATAATATTGTAGCTTCCAACTTGACATTTCCTACAAATTTTGATGTAACTTCTAACAATACACTTGTATCCACATTCCCAATGTTCCCTTATTCCATAAACTTGTGCAACATAGGTTTTTAGCTATAATATAGTTGTTTCAACATTTATGTCTTTTGTTATCTTTTTATCAATTTTAATTGCCTAAGTCTAAACATTTTGTGAATTGTATCTTTTCTAACCACCCAAAATATAGAGAAGTGAAACTAGTATTTTTGGCTTGAAATCTAGCTAGGATCATTTTGGATTAATGGAATTTTATATATCAATCACTAATATTTTAAATTAAGGTTACAAGTAAAATATTTGAGGGCATTGAATCCATCGTTAATAATAATAATAATAATAAAATATACATTTATTAATTAATTCATTTTAATTTTCTTGTTTGAGTCAAATTAGTCATTATTTACAACGGCTAGCTGGATTGTTCCCTTTATCTATTTAAACCGGTTCATTGATCAAATTTCTCATCTTGTCCTGATGATGAACCACACTAGTTGGTTCGAAACACGTCGGCATTATATTCTTTGATGTGATTATCACCGAAAAAAAATCTATACAAGACTTAGTTAGCTTGGTGAATTCGAGTTGGGGGTCAAACTGGAGGCATGTAGAGTTCACTCTAAGTTTTAGAGTGTCTAGTTATAGTTTATTTAGAGTTGTAATTAGTTAACTCAATTATTTGAGTTAAAACCAGTTTAACTAGTTCTAACTGAGAGATGAGCTACTGATAGGTCTAGTGAATTAAATTCGATTTAATTCACATGCAGTGATCAATCGGTGTTACACAGCAATTTTTCACCGTCCCTGCCATTCCCCATTCCGCACATTGGAGGGCTCATTCCGTGACCTGTGAGCAGAGACAAGACTTGAAATACTTTCATTACATCCCTCTGAAGATGAGCTTCCATTGCCCTGAAGACATCTCCCTGCAAAAAACCCTAAAAATAGCTATTTTTCCATTGGCACAGTTACACAGTTCGTCCCTCGCGCCAAGGGGGAAAATCCTCCAAAGAGGGCGCGCCAATTGGTGCTATGTCATAGAGCCGCACCCGCGCCAACCATATTAAGAGGTTTTTTTTTTAAATAAATGGCGGAAGTTTCATCCTAAAAAATTCCTGGACTGATATCTATCTTGAGTTGGGAGGTTTGGCTATAGATTTCCATAGAGAGGAAGTGGTTTTCCACCTCTCATGGAAGCTTCCTTGATGATAGGGCCAATCCCATGATTATAGGGATCCCAACCCCCTTCCTCCATCTATAAAAGCTTGCTCATCTCCTTTGCAAGCTAGTTCCCAAGAGCTTTCACATCCTTATGCTGCAAGAGCCTTCTTGATTCCCTTAAGGCCAAATCCAAGAAAGGAGACTATTGTCAAGTATCCGGAGAGAGAGGCTTATCCCATCCTTGACAGGCTTTACCGAGACATGTTCTGCTGACGACCCGCCAAAGGAGAATGCTGCGTCGAAGCTATGGTTGTATTCTTCTTTTGACTCATTAATGATAAGTGACTATTGGTTATGGTTCCACTCTTGTTCTTGATTATGTTCATGATTTATGTCCTCTTCGACTGACATATAGTTGTATATACTGGATTTTATGCTTGCGTTTGTGTTGTTTCTTGCATGTGCAGGTGTCCGATCACGGAGATCGTGAGGATTATGATCTGCCAGGGCAAAGGAACGGGAGCACCACCTCTTCTACAAACGACAGCGTTGGATTCCAGGTAAGCCTTCATCGCAAGTCGTTTTATTTTCAATTAGGAACCTGCACTGTAGCGTGTTTGATTGTTGCTAGACCCGATCTGGGCTAGTAGGGATTGCCTCTGTCCACAGAGGGGATTTACTTCTTCAACAATCGAATAACTAATAATTTGCTATAAATAGTTGTTGCAAGCCAGTTCTAAGGAATTCCTAGTTGAGAGTGGAGTTAAAGGGAATATAACTATCACTTGTATAATTATAGAATTGTACAGGTCATGCATGAGGTCATCAAGATGCCTTGGATTTATTGCACAATAAATTAGTGGGAATTTCCTATTTAATAGGGTCTCAATTCCCTCAAGAATGTGTAAGCCAAACTAGCCAGTCAGGTGCCGCGTTTTTGGCTAAGTATTGGACCAAACTTGCCCGGATCAGAGTGAGACAGTTAGAGATAGTGCAGAGGTTTCTTAAGGAGGGAAATAGCATTGTATTATTTCATATTCTTGACTTAATGCAATATAAAAATAGCATGATTTTTACCTAATGCTTTCCCTAGATACATCTTTGTGTTGTGCGATTGAAATTCTTTCTCTTTCTTGTTCATGTGATTGTGTGATCGTAATTGGTTTCCACAATTTGTAGAATTGATTTAGTATTTTGTTTTAGCATATTGCAAGATCAACTGAATCTATTTAGATATTTCTACATGGTATCAAAGCAGGAATCACTATAGAAGAGAAGAACCAGAGTTTGTTTTGAATAGGTGAATCAAATTCATAGATTTGTTCTTCAGGACCAACAGTAGATTAGGATGTATTTCTCTAGATTGAGACTTGAATATTCCCTTGAGGGTAATTAGAATTACATAGCATGGAAGGATAGGATAGAGGCAGTGTTTGAGGACAACGAACTAAACGAATTCATAGATATTGATATTCCTCAGCCCATAAAAACATATTCTCAACTTTGTGATGAATGGGAGAAGAATGTAGCAAAGGCGAGAAGGATTATGTTAGAAGGAGTTCAAGATCATATTGTCTCAAACCTCCATGGAAAGGAAACTCCATATGTTATGTGGAATGCCTTAACATATTTGTTTCATAATAGTAGCGACCACAGGAAGTTGGCGCTGAAGGACAAGCACAGAAAGATCAAGATGGAGAAGGACGACACGATACCAAAATACTTGACAAAGTTCACTCAATGTCGAGATGAGATTGGAAGTGTTGCTGTGAAAATTTCCCAAGATTTGGTGAGCCTAGCACTTCTAGGCCTTCCCAAGATCTGGAATAGCTACTAGGACTCGGTGAATGGGAGGGAGAATCTACCAAAGTGATATCAATTGTGGTCTAACTTGGTACATGAAGAGATTCATCGGAACACTAGAGATGGATCCTCATCAAATATTGATGATGAGGAGAACTGTGCATTGGCTGGAAAGGTGAAGAAAGGGAAAGGAAAGGTGTCCCATTCCAAATCATATTCTAGTTAAGTGGGAAAGAAGCGAGAATTTTATAAGGTAAAATGTTTTCACTCTCATGATATTGGACACTATGCTACAAAGTGTCCGCACAAGAATACTGGAAAGAAGCCCTCAGGAGGAGCGACAAGTGAAACACTTTCTTCACGGTTCGAGTTGGATTTCACCCTCATCGCATGCATGGTTTCATTGGTGATGGGTTATGTGTGGTACTTAGATAGTGGAGCTTCATTCCATATGACTGAAAACAAATAATTATTCAGTAACTTGGAGGAGAAGGATCTCCATATGCACATCGAGATGGGAGATGACGGGAGGTATAGTGCTACCGGCATAGGTACAGTTACCTTTCAGAGGGAGTGAGGCACTCCTCTCACATAAAAAGATGTCATGTATGTTCTTGTTTTAAAGAAGAATTTGGTTTGTGTTGCTATGTTGGAATACCATGGATATGATGTGATATTCATTGAAGGAAAGGCGTTCCTTCATCACAAATCCACAGGACGGGTGAAGAATATTGGGGTTCGAGTAAAGAACCTCTACAAATTGGATGTAGAATATTTTGTTTCCTTGAGCATGAAAGCAGAGAAACCCCTGATCTGAGACATTCGTAAGTTATGGCATAGAAGGACGTTGGGTCATCTACACCATGGTGCTTTAAATATCATGCAGTAGATTTCTACAGGACTTCCAAAGGGTGCACTTCAGAAGCGAGATACATGCAAAGGGTGTACATTGGGGAAGTATACCAAAGCCACCTTTCACAACAAGGAAAGTTGAGCAAAGGAGATCCTTGAGAGAGTTCACTCAGACGTGTGTGGACCATTCTCGACAACTTCCACATAAAAACACTGGTATTATGTGATTTTTGTAGATGATTTTTCACGCAAGTGTTGGATTTTCTTCATGCAGAAGAAAGATCAGATGTTCTCACATTTTTGTGAGTTCAAAGAACTTGTTGAGAAAGATACAGGGAAGAAGGTGAAGGCTCTGAGGAGCGACAATGGTGGATTATATGTCTAATGAATTCAATAACCTTTGTGCTTTAGAAGGAATTTGAAGGGAATTGACAACACCTTTTTTATTTTTATTAGCACCGAATGTGCTCTAAGTCTTAAAATTTGTGGAGAGACGTAGACACATGCATTCCAGATAATCCAGAATTTTTTTTGGGAAATTCCACCCGAAGATAGTTTTATTTGATAAATTAATTATTTTAATGGGACCCTAAGTCTAAAATTTGGGAATTAAAATAATTAATGGGTATTAATCTAAACCGTGGGTGTAACTTCTAGAAAAAGCAGATCAAGTCAAAATGTAATCATAGATGTTGATTGGAGATCTAATCTCGGTCGTTTAAGTCTCAATGAGAAGACTATATAGAAAGGCTTGAGGTTCATTTGTAAAACACACCGAAAGGATCAAGTGATCGAATTTTCTGAAGGAGTAGTGCTCACAGGAAAACTTCGATCTAGAGATATTTTGCAAAGAGGGGTAGAGAGAGTATCCAGAGGGAATTATGTCTCAACCAGAGAATCATCAGTAGAGAAGGGCATAGAGAGATCCAGCAACTCTAGCGCAGAGCCAAAGAGGCTGACGCAGAGCCATGCAGGGCTACGCTGAGGGCCAGAGGAAATCCGAAGGGTTTGCTGAAGATTTGATTTCAGAAGTCAGGAGTCAGGGTGTGAGACTTGAAGGCAAAGATCAAATTTTTTGGAGAGCATATCGATCCAGAAACTTAGTGACGTAGTGTCCAGAAGGGGTGACGCTAGAACTATGTATTGACTACACAGAGGTAGCATAGATCCTATCACAGGCACATCATTCAGTGGTCAGATTAGCTAGGATTTCCAGTGATAGTGTGAGGTAACCTCACTAATATTTTTGTCAATCATACTCTATGTAACTGAATTGTCTGGAGTGACATTCAGAGATGTAAGAAGAATTTACTGTTGCTTAATAATAAAACCCTTAGAGTTGTTTCACTGGTTTTCCCGCATTGGGTTTTTCCGGGGACATTTGTCCAAAAATAACGATGTCTTATGTGATGTTTTTTTTGCTCAGTTTCCTATTTCTGCGTCTAAATCAATTAATTTAAGGTTGTAGGATTAATTACTTCAATGTTTTCAGATCAAGAAATATGAAAATAACTAGTTTATTTTTAATAACAAGTAGGAGAATTTAATTCAGTTTACTACAGTAGGATTCTATATCTAGGACTTGGAATTTTCACATGGTAGCAGAGGTTGTGGAGCGTTGTAGGTGAAATAAGAAGTGCATATCCAACGTGATAAGGAGGCCGAATAGTTGTAGAAAGAAGTAGTTTGAATCTGCGGAGGTATTGTGTAGTCATGTCCAGAAGGCTGAAGTTTCGTGGATATTCTCTCTTTGAGTGAATCAACAGAGTGGTAGGACTTCTAGATCGAGATTTTTCCAAGCCAAAGGGAGTAGCACAGAGCTAGTGGGAAACCCATGATCAACTAGTAGTAGTAGGGTCCACCCATTATCCTACAGCAATGGTGAGACTAGCTCTTAACACAGTCACTAAAGAATGGCTGGTGTTTGTCCAGAGCATCCTGGGCAGAGCAACCTTTCCAGGCTGGGAAGAGATGTGGGTTTCTTTTCAGCAAGAAGAGCTAGGGAGGGACTTGTTCAAGTGTAAACTTGACGACATGAATGGCAGCGAGTCAAAGGTAAATCAGAAGGAGGAATAAAATGCATCCCTTGCATCTAAGGGGTAGCAGAAGCAGTGAAGACATAAGAAAGATGTCTCAAAGATAAAGTGCTTCGGTTTTGGTGAACTTGGTCACTACGCTAACCAATTTCCTTTGAAGAAAAAGGACAAGGATGAGAAGCATGATGCAAAGGCTGCATCCACGAAGATCTAGGAGGATGATTATGCCATGAGTTCCCACGCATATTCAGGAGGGAGATCGAGTGACATGAGCTATAAGTTTGCAAGAAATTTAGTTGGGCAGCATCCTTGAGGATTCTACCTCTTAGATCATGACCTTGCTACAGGTGTCAAAGATCAGAGTAGCATGCTAGAGGAGTTTTCATTCAATGCAGAGGGGTGCAGAAGCAACAAATCCAGTGGTTAGCAACGCTAGAATCTTACCAGCGGAGAGCAGAGTTACAGCAGTGCAGAGGGACGCAGTACATAGCAGTAGTAGCGCAGTGCTTCAGAGGGAAAACATGGGATTAGTAGCAGTCAGAGTTTCAGCATCGAGATGCATCATGAACACTTGTTCATATTTTTGTATTTTTCATTTGCTTCTCTCAACAATTGAGTTGCAGTGTAGTGTTAGCAGTGGGAGTGCTAGCAGCAGATGCAACATTTGAGAGAGTGTTCTAGTACAGATGCAGTGTTGATCATGGCAGGGTCAGCAGTAGCACATTTGCAGTAGCAGCACATTCGTTGGTGGATAGCATGCCAAACATCAATAATGCAGTAGTTGGTGGAAAGCATGTCAGACATCAGCAGCGCAGAGGGAGATGCTTCAAAGTTATAGAAGTGTGCAGCGGGGCATATTTTTTAGAGCACATTCCTTGCTAAGAGGAAGTGTTTATTTGTGGTAGCATTGGATGTGCTCTAAGTCTCAAAAATTTTGGAGAGGCTTAGACACATGCATTCCAGATAACCCAGAAATTGTTTTGGGAAATTCCACCCAGAGACAATTTTATTTGATAAATTAATTATTTTTAATGGGACCCTAAGTCTAAACTTAGGAAATTAAAATAATTAATGGGGATTAATCTAAACTATTGGTGTAACTTCTAGAAAAACAAATCAATTCAAAATGTAATCTTAGCCATTGATTGGATATCGAATCTTGGTCGTTGAAGTCTTAATGAGAAGACTATAAATGAAGGCTTGAGGGTCATTTAGAAAACACACCGAGAGGATCAAGTGATCGAATTTTCTGAAGGAGCAGTTCTCAGAGGAAAACTTCAATTTAGAGATATTTGGTAGAGAGGGGCAGAGACAGTATTTGGAGAGAATTATTTCTAAGCTGGAGAATCATAAGCAAAGAAGGGCATAGAGAGATCGAGTAGCTCCAGTGCGAAGCCAGAGAGGTTGATGCAGAGCCATGTAGGGCTACAAAGAGGGCTAGAGGAAATATGAAGGGTTTTCTAAAGATTTTATTTCAAAATTCGGAAGCCAGGGTGTGAGACCGGGAGGTAGAGATAAAAAAAAATTGGAGAGAATATCGATCCAGAAACTAAGTGACGCAATGTCTAGGAGGGGTGAGGCGATAACTGCATAGTGACTACGCAGAGGCAGCGCAGAGCCTGTCAAAGGCACATCATTCAGTGGTCGGATCAGTCGGTATTTCCAGTGATAGTGTGAGGTAAGCTCACTAATATTTTTGTCAATCATACTCTTTCTAAATTTATTGTCCGGAGTGACATTCAGAGATGTACTCAGAATTTACTGTTGCTTAAAAATAAAACCCTTAGATATGTTGCATCGGGTTTCCTGCATTGGGTTTTTCCGGGGACATTTGTCCAAAAATAACGGTGTCATGTGTGATGTTTTTCTTTTTCTCAGTTTCATGTTTCCGCATGTAAATTAATTAACTAAAGGTTGTAGCAGTATTTAATTCAATGTTTTCAGAATAAATCTACAAATAACTTGTTTATTTTTAATAACAAGTAGGAGAAGTTAATTCAGTTTTCTATAGTAGGATTTTAGATCTAGGACTTGGAATTTTCAAATACCTCATAACCCACAGTAAAACGAGGTTGCAAAAAGGAAGAACAGAACTATTATGGAAGCATGACGATCTATGTTTCATGATCATGGCCTATCATTTCATTTGTGGGTGGAATCATGCAATACAACAGTATTTGTACAGAACAGAAGTCCTCATCAGATACTTGAGATGAGTACACCAGAGGAAGCTTTTCCAGGTAAGAGACCAGATTTTTCACAGTTTAAAAAGTTTGGTTCATCAGTTTATTTCCATGTGACCAAATATTCGAGGAAGAAGCTAGAGCCAACAATTGAGTTGTGGATATTTTTGCGGTACACTGATACACCTCACAACTATTGGGTGTAATTGCAAAGTACACACATGATTACAGTGGCCAGAATATATGTGAAATTCGATGAAGAGAAGGCCATGTGAATTCCCCTTGAGAGGGAGATTCATTTGCATGCAGTTGAGGAGCTCTTGGCTCCAAAAGGAGAACCTCAAGATGTGGAGCAGCCACAAGTAGAGGTGTAGAGACTGGAAGCACCCACTCATGCAAAGACATCCCGAGACGGAAGGAAGTGCACCAAAGAGGTTGACAAGTTGTTGCTTGATGCTAGAGATAATGTGGGAGCACCCACATAAAAATGCAGGAAGAGAAGGTCCACAAAGCCGTACATTGGTTACATCGCTCTTATGAGCGAAGATGTAGATATAGAACCATCTTCTTTAGAGGAAGCAGTGCAACAACCCATTTGGGTTAATGCCATGGTTGAGGAGTATGACTCCATTATCAGAAACAGTGCATGGGTACTTTTTCGAATACCGAAGGGGAAGTCAACTATAGGATCTTGGTGGATATACAAGGTGAAGTAGGAAACATATGGGAATGTGGAGAAGTAGAAGACTAGGTTTATGGCCAGAGGTTTCTCTCAGGTGGAGGGGATTGATTATGATGAAACCTTTGCACCAGTCACAAGTTACTCATCAATCATATCCATCCTTGCACTCTCAACGTAGATGGGATGGCAGATACATCAGATGGATGTAAATACAACCTTCCTCGATGGAGTGATTGAGGAAGAGGTGTACATTGAGCAGCCAAAAGGTTTTGAGACCTTCGAAAAAGAGTCACATGTGTGAAAACTCTAGAGAGCATTGTATGGGCTGAAGCAAGAACCTCTTGCTTAGTAAATGAGGATCGACAACTACTTCACTGGGTTGGGCTTCACCAAGAGTGAAGAAGATGCAAACCTTTACCATATTTTGGTAGAAGGTAAGCTTTTGATCATTGTACCTTATGTCGATGATTTGATACTGACAGGTGAAGAGGAGCTCATCAAGTCTTGCAAAGAGGATCTTGCAAGATATATTGAGATGAAGGACATGAGGCTCTTGCACTATGTCTTGGGATTGGAAATTTAGAAAAGGGATGGGGAAAAATTTGTATCTCAGGGAAAGTATTCCAATGAGATTCTTGGGAAGTTCCACAAGGAGGCCCGAAAACCCATGGAAACTACTCTAACAGGAAACTGGAGGAAGGAGGATTCTACTTCAGGTGAAGTAGTATATGTTACTATCTATAGGCATCTTGTGGGTTCAGTCATTTATTTGGTGAACACACGACCAGACATATGTTAGGTGGTTAACCAACTTATTCAAGTTATGGTTAAGCCTACCAAGCTATTTTAGACAGCAGGAAAGCATGTTTTTAGATACATCAGAGGCACTACATAGTTTGGGCTATGGTACATACGAACATAGGGAGTGAAGCTTTAAGGCTTCACAAATTTAGATTTGGTAGGGAGTCCATCCAATAGGAAGAGAAAATAAAGTGGCATCTTCAACATAGGATCAGCAGGAGTTTCCTAGTACAGCAGAAGCAGAGATCAGTTGCACTCATTTCAGCAGAGGTAGAGTACATGGCAACCAGTCAAGAAGCATGTGAGGCCATCTGTATGAGGAAGATACTCTGACAGTGATTTACTGTGATAATTAAAGTTGCATAAAACTCTCAGTTAATCCAGTTTTTCAGGACAGGTACAATCATATTGATATCTGGTATCACCATCTCAGAGATTGTGTAGAGTTGGATAATGTCCTTAGAGTACATTCCCATGGAGGAGCAGGATGCAAACATCTTGAAGAAGGCACTGTAAAGAAGAAAATTGGAGTTCTAAAGAGACAGGATCAGGGTAGCAGACAATCCCTTTCTTGTTGAGACAACCCCTTTCTTGTTGAGAGGGAGTGTTGAAATTGGAAACATGAAACGCTTCTAATTTAATTTTCCCTTAATTAAATTAGAAGTAAATTGTAATTCCACATCACATGACAGCTTATATGAGTTAACTGATTCAGAAAGACTTAGTTAGCTAAGTGAATTCGAGTTGGGGGTCAAACTCGAGGCATGTAGAGATAACTCTAATTTTTAGAGGGTCCAGTTACAGTTTATTTAGAGTTCTAATTAGTTAACTCAATTATTTGAGTTAAAATCAGTTTAATGAGTTCTAACTGAGATATGAGCTAGTGAATTAAATCTGATTTAACTCACATGCAGTGATCAATCAGATAAATGATAATTCATTATAAATAGATGTTGCATGTCAATTATAAGGAAGGCCCAGTTGAGATTCGAGTTAAAGGGAAGAGAACTATCAGTTGTATAATTAGAAAGTTTTACAACTCATCCATGAGGTCATCAAGATGCCCTGGATGTATTGCACAATCAATTAGTGGAAATTTCCAATTTAATAGGGACTCAAGTCCCTCAGGAAGTTGTATGTCAGGCTGGTAAGTCAGCTTAACCAAAATTTCCAAGATCAAAGTGAGACAATCAAAGATTGTGCAGAGGTTTCTCAGGAAGAAAAATAACATTGTATTTTTTCATATTCTTAACTTAATGAAATACACAAATGGCAGGGTTTTTAACCAAGGCTTTCCCTAGATACATCTTTGTGTTGTGTGATTAAAATTCTCTCTTTCTTGTTCATGTGATTGTGCGATTGTAATTGATTTCCGCAAGTTGTAGAATTTATTTAGTATTTTTTTAGCATATTACAAGATTAGTTGAATCTATTTAGATATTTCTACAATATAGGCTCTATAAAGTCTAAAAAATAAGTATTTGTTATAGTATCATCACAACCTACAAAAATGATATTTTTCCATATGTAGAAAAAAATTCATAACTAGACTATGGAGAAATGGTGAAGATAGCTAATTAGACCCAAGGGTCAAGAAAATATTCTTGGAGCTAGTTTTCTTTATTTTTAGTGACCTTGCATGTTCATTTTTTGAAGTCCAAGCCACCTTTGGAGAGTACATAATAATTTGTGTTCATGTTCCTATAGATATATTCAAAAATGATCTTATAGAATTGGGACAGAAATCTTATTTTCTTTTGGAAAAGAGGTAATAAAGTATAAATTGTGATCTAAGAAGTTCATTTCATACATTTGATAACCATTTGTGAATCCCCAAAGACATTCAAATTTGAGATACCATGAGCTTGAGAAATCTGAAAAATTATTTTAACAAAGAAAAGTTTTGCATATTTGTTGGTAACGTGCCCTATGTTTGTTGATAATGTTATAGTGAAAGTAGGAGAAAGATGTAATATGCCACCTACCTCGCCCACCAAGGGATTTCTCTGTGTTGCTCCATCAAAAAATTCACATGGTGAATCTGTTTGAATGGAAATATCAGAGAGAGGAGGAGACTATAAGTTGTATAATTTTTAACGGAACCATCTATAGAAATGCTTTGAATGGAAAATTTTATATCTTCAAGGTTTTTTCCCTCGAAAATGACTTGTTTTATTTCTAGCCAAAATACCTAGGAAGGTATAAGTGGAAAGGATTGTAAGTGGTACTTATGGGGGTCACAAGCCATCTCTCAAAACTATTAATTATTGGTGGACCTTCCCATATCAAAACATATCCTTCCATCTTTCTGAATTCCTTCCATACAACAACATTGAAGGGACAATACATGAACAAATGCTCTATTGACTCCTAGGTTGGTTGACAAATATTGCAAATGTTGGATCCAATGAAAGATATTTTTTTCAAATTTTCCCATGTAGCTGCTTTATTTTTTAGAATAAACCACACGAATAAATTTGATTTAGTGGAACATATTAAGTCCAAATGCATTTTCCCCGCCAAGGCTAACCATTTGAGTAGTTTTCTTATGCCAAGGCTCAGTAGAAATTTCAGGGAGTAAGCATTGGAAGGCAATGGTGTCCAAATATGATCTAAGATCATTACATGAGAAAAGGTGAGGTTGTGAAAGTATTGGTCTTAGGCTTCAACATTTAAACCATCTAGTTGTTGGTTAGTTGAGGACAACCAGGCCCTATGTCCATAATTGTGAGAAGAAGTTTGATTTAAATTATATGAGCCTACAATATTTAAGTCGTTTAACATAGGTTCTGAGAGCACATGTCATCCTTGACTTCCAATCCAAGTGTCCTTTCTAATGAGAATTTTATTCACATTCCCAAATTTGTAGTTGATATGTAAACCTACTAAGGGAAAATCGTTTACTATGTCTTTCCAAATTGTGGTTCCATTAGTAATTTTTTTCTCTACCAATCGAATCTAGTCCAAAGTAGATAAAGGGTTGATATACATTGAGAATATGTTTGTAGGCCATAAACTTAAACCCTAGACAATTTTCCTTACTCCTTTTATAGTTATTTCTCTTGAAAACTAGCCCATATTTTTTAAACCCCACCCCCCTAAGTCTTTAAAAATGTGATGGATTTCCAGGATGTAAGGGAAGAAATTTTCTCCGCTCTTTCCCAAACCATAAGAACCTTCAGGACAACTACTTGATAATTTGAAGTATACCAAAAGGAATACATGCCAGTTAAGCCAAATCAATTAGAATAGCTTCAATTACTAACTTGCATAAAACCAACCTACCAACATTGGATATCCATTTTTTGCACCAAGTTTCGATTCATCTTTCAACCTTTACCAAGAGCCAACTCCAATCAATTTTTTTTTAACTATTAGGCTTTAATATAAAACTATAACACTCCCCACCCCTTGGTTTATTTTTGTTGTCAGAGGTGTTACCTATTCATTTTGACCCAATATCCAAGATATGTTCTTAATATGGGGCTAGAAATAACTTTGTTTTTTGTGATATTTATATCATCTAATTATGTTACCACCATTTTTATCATATTGTTGAGAGCTTTTCGATGATATAAAATTTAACTCATTGTGATTTTTAGATCAAAAGTTAAGCGTGTTCGAAATTTTCTAATCAGAAGGGTCCACATTGGTCCATGGATCTCGATTTGGCACTTTCCTGCTCCATGTGGCACTATTGTGGTCATTTTCCCATCCACCGAGTCACCTACCCTATCACATTTCATGCTGGGGTATGAAACCGCCTCAAGCAAACAACTAGTATCACAAACCCCCCTAATGGTGGTTTTGAATATGGAGAAGGTGTGCCTCGCAATTAATATCAGTCATCTATCAGAGATAAGAGGATTGGTGTTGATCCCAACCATGCCCCCTTTCTTGTTAAACACTTACCACGAGGGAGACCCCTCAATTGATCTGGATCTTCAATCTCTAGGCCCAATCTCCACTTAGTTCCTTGATAATCTCAATGGCCCAAAGACCCACAAGCTCGGTGGGGTCCACCCCTAGGTCACGTCACCCCAAGTCATGTAATTTCGACATTGGGTCCTTACCTTCCCTTAGCTCCAACCCCGTTTTGAAGATGCCAAGGTCTGACATACAATGCCTAAGAGTATGGCCCACCCATTTACTATGTGTAGAGTCCCTTGATCTCACAATTGTCATATATTTCGCCTATATAAATTTCATATAGTTTAACAAAAACTACATGAGAAAAAATGTGATACCACTCTCCATGATCATGGGCCAATGAGAGTGATTTTTCCCCATTTGAAAGGACTCCTAGACTACTTTAAGTGTGGTGCAAAGCCACTAGAATTTATTATGGATTTCCATAAATTACTTTATACGTGGATGAAGATGAGGGTTTCCTCTCCCATGCCATGTGCTTGAGGTGGATCCCTCTAGTACATTTCATCTCGGTGCCTTGAAATTTGCGAGTCCTCACCTCCCTCTACTCTAACCTAGTATTGGAAGTTATCAAGCTCCAAGACCCAAGGTGGATCTCACTATTCCATGTCATCTTGGCATCTCAGCATCAAGGGTTCCTCGCCTCCCTCTGCTCTAGCCTTTATTATCAATTGCCAAGTTTTGAAACCCAATACCTGAGGTGGAGCCCACCAGTCCACATCATTTTAGTGCCTTAGCATCGATAGTTTCCTTACCTCCTTGTGCTCGTAAGTTTTATGGTTGATGGAAAATATCTGCCCATTGGCATCGAGCCTCTCCACACCAAGGATCACGCAACTACCCCAAGGGTTTGACAACACGATGGGGCCCACAAGTCCCAGTTATTATGGGACAAGTTTTCTCCTTTAACCCTTGGTGTCGAGGTTCTCCCATAGCTTATATGTATATATTATTGGTCATTCTACCCCAGTGGTCCTAGTGACCAAAAGAAGCACCAAGTTGGGGTATTCACCAAAACAAAAAAGGGTGGTTTCCCTTATCCATATCCTCTGTGTATTGAGGCTTGTGGCCCTGAGGTCCTGAAATCTCACATTTTTTACAATAACCAACAGAGAGGTCAGATTCCCACAACTCCCAAGTTACAGGTTTCAGAGATAAGAAGGTTAAAGGGCACATAACACCAAAATTTATGTAGTCGTAATATAAGGAAAAATATGCCAAGCACCCTAAATTTTCTGACTTTCTGCAAGTTGGAAAGCATATTCAGAATCATTTTATTTATCAATTAACTAAGTGTAAGCATACAATTTCTTAACATAAATACAATAGGAATTACAACACCTCTAGTAAAACAACATCAGTCCACTGATTGAGTAACATATTACATTCCTTAGTCATAAATTTCAAGTGAAGGAAGAAAAATATTGCAAGCATAGGCTATTAATTCATCTTTTCCATATACATAATACATTTCATGCCAATTATGCGCATAATGGCGAACATTACCATTCGTGCATCCATCAACATCTAGGGATATGCAAGAGCTTATTCCAGACATATGAAATGTATGAAATATCACATCCCCTAAGTCAAAGATATAACCGAAAAATACTTATATAAGTATGTTGAGATGGTTGACAGTTGTTAGGGTCCTATAATTTATATGATCATAAGGTGATTGAATATTTTCTCTCATTCATATCAAATTGTAAATAATATTGCATTTTGCAAATGATTTACAAAAAAAAAATGTAAATAAATATTTTAAAAAATGAAAAGAGGGTATATGAAAATAAAAATAAAATAAAATAAGAGAATAAAAATTGATGATGAAAAGAACCCCATGAAAAAAGAAAAAACAAGTGTGAAAGTGATGCAAATTCAAATGCCACTAGAAGAAAAATAGCTTTGTTATAAAAATAAATTAGGATTTTGTGTGCAGCTTGTTTTAAAGGCCACAACCATAAATCCTTGTTTGAATCATATAGGATAATCATGGTCAAACACATTCAAAATCATGTTATTAAAATAGAGAAATAATTTAGTCAAACTGCTTAAACTTGGCTAAAATTAGCTAGGTAGATGAAGAAATTGGTCCAATTTTTTAAGTTGGATCAATAAGGTAAATGAGTAGGTTATAATTAAACTAGATAATTCCCCTTTCAAAGAAAAAATGACAAGGTTCTGCACATTTAAATGCACCCTTAGTTAGTGAAAATAAGCCTTAATTTAGAAAAAAAAAAATTAGAATGAAAAGGCATGAAAATGTAATATTTAATGTTTGGATCATATATATCCTAAGTGTTGGTGCTTATGTTATAAAGTTCATAAAATACGAATTTATTTTTTTCGGAAAGCGGATAAGTCTCATGCATAATCCAATGCTCATATCACCCTCCATTCGAATTGGTGGCTCCAAGTTCTTTTCAGTTGCCCCTGCCCCTCCTACCTTTATCGGCAGAGGGGGGGATCCAAAAAGTGGTTCCCTCCCCACCCCCCCCCCCCCCTGACCCCACATAACGTGTCACTCCCTCATTATTTCGCACTCCCCCCATCCGCATAACACGTACTGCTTCTACCACCCTCCGAAAACTATCAAACCACTCCCCATTCCTACCAAAATTCTCCGTGCCCTCACCAAAAATCCTTTTTCGACATTTTTCTAGTAATTTCCCTACCCGTTACGCATTGAATTTTCCCTGAATTTCCATTTACGCCTCCTAATGGTCCTGTGTCCCCAACATATGTCTAGTATAACCATAAAAGCCTCTCGATCCACTCTTGTTGCACCATTTTGCTGCATTTTCACTCACTCAAATCATCTCTGCCATTTCTTAATTTCCCTCGCACATTAAAAGTGTCTTGAAGACAGACAAAGAAACCAGAGTGAAATTGTGTAAGAGTCATCATCGCCACTTCAATTGTCAACAATTTCCCGATAAATACACCACTGTTAGCCTTTTTCCTACTGTGTGAATTTGAAAAAATGTCTCCAAAGAGAAAAAATAATGATAATTCTAATAATCCAATGATCCCTCCCGCAATTGATCTCAACCACATTCCTCTGGCTGACAGTGACTACAAAATTTTAGAGCCTATGTGTGAATTCGATTTATTTGAATCACATTGTTGGCTCAAAGACAATCACCTTGACCAAAGCGATGAAATTGGGTTATGGGAATCCAACCTACCTCTCTATATGTTTCCCCAAACCTATCATTTCCCAGAATTTATCCTCATATGCCAAGCAGTATATTTCCCCACTCAGAGAGCCATTGTAGCCAACAGTGGTGAAATTTTGTTTACTATCACCCATCAGACAATTGACCAAATGTTGCAGATCCCTCAGAATGATTCCACCACTCCTTTCTACATGGAAGCTCTAAATTAAATATATCAAAAGTTAACCTTTTCCCAAAGATCCAAGATTTTTGAAATATTCCTATGTGAATATGCCCAACTACTAAAGAAAAATCCACCATATCCCTCCATTTTTCTAGACAAGGCTAACCAAATCATCTCCCTACTCTCATGTTTGTTAGGATACTATTCAGATGAATGGGTAGATGAACCTATCCTAGGTTTTCTATCTATTTTCTCCACTGAATAAAATCCCTCTGTGATTTTTAATTTCAGCCAATTCCTTGCTGATAGCATCCATGAACAGTTCCTTAAGTTTCAAACTGGAGGAATGTTCAAATATGCTTCTATTTTAATATGCATGTTTCTATTTTATCAAGAGACATGTTTCCATTTGCAGTATAGAAGTTGAATGAATAGGGAAACCCACACTCAGTTATTTTTTGGACTTCCTTAGTGAGAATGAATTCATATGAATACAGTTTTAAATACTTCATTGATCAGTTTTTCCATCTAGCTACATGTTTATTGAGAAATGATGCAAAACCCAGAATCAATGCTAAAATTAAAAATATTTTACACCTCAATGAGCAGGCTAAGACAGGTGATTGGGACTTGTACCAGAATTACACTAAAATAAGAGTGTATGGGTGTGAGTTTCCACCCTACAAGATGCCTAAATACCTCCTAATGGGGGTGTTTTCATTATAATACATCAGGCAAGTGATCAATTCAGATGAAATTCACTTTGTTTCTTCCAAGAAGAAAGCACAATTTAGAATAGAGACTCGGATTGGACCTTTTATTTGCAATAGTGGGATAGCAGGAGAGGATGAAAACATCCTCCTAAAGTAGATGAATTTTCTCTTGAGCTTCACTTGGTCATATGACCCATTTGGCATGATTTAGAAACTAAGGGTGGAAAAAAAAACCACTCCATATGTTCACACACAAAGACCCAAAATTGAAAAGTACATGAACCAGGCTGAGTGGGAAGAAAACACCTTACAAGAAGTAGAGGAGTAGATTTTGTCTACATCTACTTCATAGAATCCCACACCTTAGAAAAAATCTGAGAAAAGGCCAAAGGAAGAAGACTCTCCATCAGTCACAGAGCTTTCAGTAAAATAATTCAAAATTTACAGGAAGAAGATAAAAACTAATCCTAAAATAGATTTTCTAAAGGAAGGAGAATTGAAAGATACTATAGTACTAAAGGGTCCATGCTCTTCAACATAGTTGTTTGGTCAATTTAGTGTGTCCTAAATTGCTACATTAATTTGTCAATCCGGGATTCGTAAGCTGACGAAGTGTGGCGCACTATATGTGCAAGATAACCTATCTCTTACTTTTTGTCGTTTTTGGTTTTTTTTTTTTAATTTATTTTGGGGGTTTTTATCTTGGTTGGTTTCCTAATGTGAGATGGAAATTCTAAAAGACAAGTATGGATATAAATGTTCAAGGCAATGATGTCCTTTATAATGATTTCCAAAACTTCAAACTTCAAGAGGGCTTTAAACATGCAATGACAAAATTAATTCCTAAAAGAAAATGAAAATGTGCCACTATACTAGTCAAATAAACAGTGAAATTTTGATCATGAAACCCATTACCCTTGTTGCTATCTAAATACAAAAGAAACTGTGCTCAAAGAAATCCAAGAATTGCAATCAAAGTAAAGCTAAAATCAAATTACATCAACTCATACTCTCACCCCTCACCATTAGTCTCGCTATGGCTTTCGGAGGTAATCATAAACAACTTGAGCAATCTCATATCTAATTTGCAGAAAGATAAACTAATATCAAATCACACACTCATACTTCAATCCCTCACCATTAGTCTCGCTATGGCTTTTGGAGGTAACTGAAAATGACATGAGCAATTTAATATCTAATTTGCAGAAAAATAATATAATATCAAATCACACACTCATACTTCAATCCCTCACCATTAGTCTCGCTATGGCTTTCGAAGGTAACTGAAAATGACATGAGCAATTTAATATCTATCTAAATAATAAAGCAAATGTACGAAACTGAAATAAATAGAACAGTACTGGAATTAAAAGCTAAGAAAAATAAATCAGCAGAAGGACAAGACTGATTCCATGTCATTAGTCATTGTAAAACTATGTGCAAATGCCCGGGCTGCCTATTGTAATCTGGAACAAAGACACTGGTCAGTTAACAACGGTATAAAGCATGAAAAATTATGGACAAAAGTGAAACGTTAATACCATGAGAAATGCAGTATATACACGTGAATAACTATGGCATAATACACGTAAAGAAATAAAGCATGCAACTATACAGTAATAAACAAAACCTCGACGTGTGCAGGGGCCCTTTGCACAATCCTCAGGCAACAGCGATCAACCACGAATGATACTTATGAACAGAGTCTTCTTATATATTAAATGCGGTCATAACAGAGAAATAATGTCACAGCACAGTGGCAATGCAATTACGTTACAGAAGCTAACTATTATGCGTATGAGAACGCATTATTTATAATAGAGGATGACATAACTAATTCCCTACAGTCTGCGCTGATAGAAGACACGTGAAAAACCACGTCCAGAAATCTAGCATCATGGCTGCCATGAAGATTAAATCTATGGAAAGTGGCTGTTGGAATCAGCTTATGGAGAAATTTACAGGTGTTGACATGTCCCCTGAGATTCAGGAACGGCCACACAAGTCTTCACGTGGTGAAAACAGAGTTCTGTCACCGTAGGACTCTTAGGTTGACCACCGCTTGACTATCTTTGACCACGGCCTTCCTTGGTGAATTCGACTGAGCCAATAGGACTCGGTCCATATCCACGTCATTTCCAACTTGCCCACGTGGCTTGATTTTCCTGAAGACACCTACAATATATACTTTAACAAAATGGCTGCGGAAAGTTGAAGCAGCTACGGAAAGTGACAAGAAGCAGCTGTGGAAAGTGACAAGATTCCGCAGCTCTATGAGCAAAAATCTAATTCAAACAACAGACACAAAACATAGTTAAAAACCACTTTAAATGCTCTTTTATGATTAATATGCAATGATGTTGATGACTTAGGAGGTCTAGGTAAATGGAAAAAGTCTAGAAAGGTGTATAGGAAAGATGCAAGTTTGGGACTCAACATACCCCCACTGTGAAGGTGTTGTATGTCCTCATGCAACCAAAATTTTAATCATCCTCCTTTAATTCATATGCTCTGATACCTCTGCCAGTACATCTAGTCCTCTTCTCCTCTTTCTAGGTGCTGCTAACATCCTGGGCTTCTTCATCAAGCATCTGAATTTGAGATTAATCAGTGCTCTACTTATCTTCTGGCATTTCTTCTTCAATTTCCTGTTCTTTTTCTGCCATAGTCCCAGATGTAGCATTGTGTTGTCATGAATGATCTTGTCCAATTTTCTTTGCTCCTTTAATGCTTCATTTTCATTTTTAATATGTCTATTCAAAACCTCCAACTCAAAGACTTCTTGTTTCAACGATTGGACTAGAGCTTCTTGTGCTGTGTGAGGCTGAGTGGATGAAGTGCTGGGACCCGTGGCTGTTCTTTCTAAAGGTTATATGTAATCATACACCTCTTGCTGCTTTGGATCTATCTCGGGTGTCGTTTTCCTTGGGTTGTCCCCAAAATGCTGTGGAGGAGAATTGACTTCAAAATCTGGCCGAAAAGGACTCATGTCAACATCTTGAGGACTAGTTTCAACATTTGGCTGAGAATGAGATGGACTATGTTCAACATTTGGCTGAGAATGAGATGGACTATGGCCAGCTGGAGTTTGTTCAGGTGTTCCTTCCCCCAAATCAATGAAATGGGGTCCTTTTGTTTGTACTTTCTTCCACTTTCCTTTAAGCCTGCTGCTTCTTCTTACATACTGTGGACTACTGTCTTTTTCCTTTTGTTTTTCTTTTCCTTTCTTTTTGGCCATAGGTGACTGTTCCTGAAGGTGAACTAGTCTCTCAGAAAATACTTGATGGTCTTCTTCTAAGGAAGGGGTTTGATGCACAGCTTCAATGCTTCTTTTCTCTTTTAGTTTTGTTGGCTTTTTACCCTCAGTCTTTTCCTTCCTTCTTTTAGACAGTCTTTCTTCTCTATTAGTTTCTTCAACTGTGTCAATAGGAGTGCTTTGGGTTTTATCACCTGTTCTCTTTCTTCTACTTCTTTTTGGTGTACTGCCTTCAGGGGTTTCTTGGGGTTCTTCAAAGAAATTCCTAATTAAAAACTGCTCCCAGGTGTCCTTTTTCTCTTTTAATTGTTTTTCTATCAAGATTTTCACAAGACCATGGTGATACAAATGTGGTTCCACGTCCCCCGGATGCTTTTGGATGGCTACAAACATCTTTTTCAAACTATTTAGTAAAAAGTATGGCAGATTGAGGGTCTGGTTGTCTAGGAAATTCATCAACAGTCGGGTATGATACATGTACATTGATCCAAAACGTCCCTCACAGGTGATAAACTTTTGAATAACCAACAGTAAACTGGCCCACTCTTCTTTTAAAGCATGGAAAGGAATTCCCTTTTTGAAAATAGTTACATCCATACCTGGGTTACGTAGGATCACTCTCCAGGCTTCCTCGCCAATGCTCTTGTTCTTGAACCAGCGTTCACCTTCTTGAGGAAGTTCTGTAGCAGCTGCTATGGATGCCTCAGTCACTGTAAATTTGAGGCCGCCAATTTCTACCTCCAGACCGTTGAAAGACCTCGCAAAAGCTTTTGTTACCTCCTTATTGTGGCCTTTAAACTTTTGAATAAACCGAAGCCATTTTGCCTTTTTCAATATGTCTTTGACTTGCAGGTATCCTTCCATAAATTTGGGTCCCTCTGGTTCTATCCTCAACAACTGACCCATCCTTATCTTTTGCTCTTTAAAATTTGTCTGCGTGAGGAGGGTTTAACGGAGGTAAGATGGCTGAGTTAGTGGAAATGAGCAGGGTTTATGAAGGATACCAGTGACTATAAGCGGATATCAGAGAATAGGTACACGGAAGGAAGGGTAACAGAGAACAAAATGGGGTGAAGGCTTTTGTGAGCACGGTGGAAATGCAGCCGTGAGATCAATAGAACAGTAGGGGAGTAAAGTGCATTCGACAGTATTTAAAATTGGATGGCTGCAGAGTAGATACAAGCACATTTATGAAATGGCTACGTGCGGCTGATAGAAGCCGTATTCAAATCAACCACGTTTCATAATTACAGGTGGAGTATCAAAGTACGAGTGAAGACCGGAGGCTTGATTATGAGACCGTTTAAAAATGAATGCAAGGATTGTGGGAGGATCGTATAGAGATCGTGGAATGGTTACGGAGTTTGTCAACACAATCATTGCATATAATGGAGCTATGGTTTATAACTATATAAAAATGTGCTTGAATGCCATTTGAAATAAATTTTTACTCATACCTTGGAATTCTTGCCATTTTTCATTAATCTTCAATCAGTTGCTCCTTGTTGATGCTTTTGAATGCCCCATGTCTTCATAATATGTCTTCATACCTGGATTTGATTCCATGATTGTAGAACTAACATCTGGCTGTACATTTTTTTTTTTTTTGAAAAACAGAGTGGTGGCTGCAGAAACTGCTTCTGGCTGCGGAAACTGGTGTCAGCTGCAGAAACTGACACAACAATTATTTGGGTGAATGGAGATGGATAGATGATAACTGACTGAATGAAAATGGTCATGAAAGAAAATTTTTATTGGTGAAATGAAATGAAATAGATGAAATGGAGTGAAATGAAATGAAGTGAAGTGGAATTAAGTGGAATGAAGTGAAATGAAATGGAGTGGGTTGTCATAAAACTTGTGAAATGAGAGAGAGAGAGAATTTTTTTTTGGAAAATATAGGGTGTCAGGTGTTCCTGATTTTCACCCTACATTTTCTGTATAAGACTGCCAATCAGTGATTGGTTTTCAGGCTTATACAATTTTTTATTTTTTTTTGAAACTGAAAAGAACAAAGGCTAGGCTGGTGGAGAAGAAGGATTCTTCTTCACCAGCCTTATTGCAAAATTATCTTGAAACATTTTGACAAATTCCTCTTTTGAGAGTGGCTTATGATAGATTTTTAATCTGTGGCCATTCACAATAAGAGGAGTTTGAGATTCATCAATGGTCTTGATTCTTACCACTCCATTGCTAAAGATATTTTCAATCTCATATGGCCCAAGCCAATGAGTCTGAAATTTTCCTTTAAAATCTTTAAACTTGGAATCAAATAGCAATGCCCAATCTCCTTCTTGAAACTTTTTCTCTTTGATGTATTTGTCATTCCATTTAGCTCTTTGATATTGAACTAGATCAGTTCTTAGAATTGCCTCTTGTTTGATCTCATCTAGCTCATTCAACTGCTCCATTCTATGCTTTTGGGCTTCTGATAGATCCATCCCCAACTGAACTGCTATCTTGAAGGTTTTGACTTGGAACTCAATGGGGAGCAGGACTTCTTTCCCATAAACAAGTTCATAGGGAGAATGTCCTGTTGTATTTCTCCATGTAGTTCTGTAGGCTCACAAGGCTTCAGGAAGCCTTTCTGCCCAATTTCTTCTGTGTAGATGAATAGTTTTGGTGATGATACTTTCGAGAACTTTTTTTGTAGACTCCACTTGACCATTTGCTTTCGGATGGTAAGGAGTAGATCTTCTGTGCTTGATTTTGTATTCTTCCATCAGTTTCTCCAACAGGTAGGATGTGAATTGGCTTCCCTGATCTGTCACAATTTCTCTTGGAACACCAGAGTGGGTGAAAATATCCTCATAAAGAAAATTAACAACTGAATTTTCAGTAGCAGACACTAATGCTTTGGCTTCTACCCATTTAGTAACATAATCAGTACAGACCAATATATATTTCTTTTGCTTAGATGGTGGATTTATAGGTCCAATGAAATCTAAAGCCCATTTTTCAAAGGGTTCGATGAGTGCTTGTGGTTGCAATGGCATTTCATTTGAAAGGGTAGGTTTCCCTACTCTTTGGCAGCTGTCACACCTTTTGACATATTGTTTTGCATCTTTGAAAAGGGAAGGCCAACAATATCCTAAAGAGAGGATTTTATAGGCTGTCCTTTTGTCAGCAAAGTGTCCGCCGCATGGTTCATCATGACATGCCTTGAGGATATCAGGCATTTCATCCTCCCTGACACATCTTCTGATCACAAGATCTGGCCCTGTTTTAAACAATTCTTTAGAAATCCATGAATATTTTGAACTCTCCTGAATAATCTTTCTTTTTTCACTTGGAAATAAATGTGGAGGCAGTTTCCCTGTAACCAAATAGTTAGCAATATCTGCATACCAAGGGGTCTTAGTAGTTACTGCAAACAAGTATTCATCAGGAAACTTATCCTCTACAGGATAATCTTCTTTAGTATTCTGAATCCTAGACAAGAAATCAGCTACTGTATTTTGTTTTCCTGGTCTATCCAACACAGTAATATTGAATTCTTGCAAAAGTAAGAGCCATCTTGTCACTCTGCCATTAGTAACGGGTTTGTTCATTAAATATCTAATTGCAGAATGGTCAGTATGAATAAAAGTTTCATAGCCTGTTATGTAATGTCTAAACTTATTAATTGCATGAACAACAGCTAAGAACTCTTTTTCAGTCACAGTATAGTTCAACTCTGTGGGAGTCAAATTTTTACTGGTGTAATAAATGGCATAAGGAATGAAATATTTTTGACCCAACACAGCTCCAAGAGCTGTATCTGAAGCATCTGTAGAAATATGGAAAGGAAGTTTCCAATTTGGTCCTCTCAAGATAGGTGCTTTAGATATTCTTGTTTTCAAAGTTTCAAAAGCGGATTGACAATCAGGATCCCATTTAAATTCACAGTCTTTTGTAAGCAACTTGAAGAGTGGAGATGCTATTTTAGTGAAGTTTTCTATAAATCTTCTATAGTAACCAGTAAATCCTAGCAAACTTCTAACATCTCTTTGACAATTTGGAATAGGCAACTTGGAGATGACTTCAACTTTTGATCTATCAACCTTAATTCCATCTCCTGAAATATGATGCCCTAAAACAATACCTTCAGTAAACATCATAAAGCATTTTTCATGGCTTAATGAAAGGTTTGTTTCTTTACATCTTATAAGGACTTTTTCCAAATTTTCTAATGCATCTTCAAATGAATTACCATAAACTATAAAATCATCCATATAAACCTCTACACAATCATGGATTAGATCAGAAAAAATTCCTAGTACTGCTCTTTGGAATGTTGCGGGTGCATTACATAACCCAAAAGGAAGCACTCGATAGGCAAAACTCCCCCATGGACAGGTAAATGTGGTCTTATCTTGATCTTCAGGTGCTACCTGAATTTTATTATAGCCACTAAAACTATCCAAAAATGAAAAGTACTTTTTCCCTGCTAATGTATCTAATACCTGATCGATAAAGGGAAAAGGAAAGTGATCCTTCAAAGTTGCTTTGTTCAATTCCCTGTAATCAATTCATACCCTCCATTTACCATTCTTTTTAGGTACTATAACCAAAGGAGAAACCCATCGGCTATCTGAAATTGGATAAATGAAGTTTACATTGAGTAATTTTTGGAGCTCTTCTTTCACTATTTCCCTAAGGTTTGGATTCATCCTTCTTTGAGGTTGTCTAATTGGTCTACTGTTTTCCTCAATATATATATGATGGATGCAAGTCTTAGGATCAATACCTTTCATATCAGTATACTCCCATGCAAATGCAGTAGAATGTTTTTACAAGATTTTGGTTAGTTCTTCCTGTTGTGATTTTTCCAAATTTTTGTTTATATTCAATGTTTTTCCTGGAAAAATCTCAATGGTAGAACTACCGAACTCTTCCATAGAGTAAAGAGACATTTTTCTTGATGATAAATATTCAATGTCAGATTCTAACTGAAATTGTGTGGGGTCATATTCTGAAGATGTCTCAAAATTTTCTAATGTGTTCAGAATTTGACTATCCTCACTGATTTCAGAAATGGTAAAGACAGGTTGTATAATGTCCTCATCATCGACCCATTCATTATCTCCTACTTCTGTGATTGCTTTTGCTGGAGGATACAAATTTAATTTCTTTGTCGAATTACCATTAGAAATGTACATATCCCCAGATCTACAACTAATGAAAGCATCAGCTGTGGCTAGCCAAGGTCTTCCTAAGATAAGTGGGTGCCCTCCTAGATTACTATTGGGAGTCAAAATCATAAAATCTACTGGATATTCCCAAGAATTTAAGGAGACTAAAATATCTTCTAATACACCATCTGGTTTAATAATTGATCGATCCGCAAGTTGCAGTAAAGTAGGTGTAAAAAGAAGATTAGGAAGTTTTAGTTTTTCCATAGTCTGTCTACTCATAATGTTGATAGCAGCCCCTAAGTCAATCAATGTGTTTGGAATTTCTATCCCATTTATATGTGTTTTGACAATTGGACTACCTGGATCTACATACTTCTGCATGGTAATTTTTCCCATCATGATATCTGCAATTTTTCCTACCAAGTGAATTCTTCTTGTATCTCTTAGTTTCCGTCCTGGTCTTTTGAGACTCAACTCCTTTATTGTTTTTGCTAGAATATGAATCTCTCTAATGGCTTGTAGCAAGGGAATCTTGATACAAACATTCTTTAATTCATCTAGAAAATCATAGTTAGGCAACAAGATTTGTTTTTCCACCCCTTTATCAATTTGTAATCTTTCAGGGAAAGGAGGTGTGGTTGAAGATGCAGGTTGCTCAACTATAGGAGTTGTAGGGGTTAACTTTTCTTTCTCTTTTTGAATGTTTGAGTTTTGAAGAAATGCTTCCTCAGAACCATTATTGACTTTAAGAGAGTCCTCCTTAGAGGTATCTTGCTCTTGGACATCTATAGAAGGTTTTTCTAAAACTCTACCAGACCTGAGTTGTACATCATTGAGAGGAACAATCATATAGGTAGGAAATTGTTGTCCTTCTATCATGTAAGTATTATGAGGATTTTTATTGTTAGGATTTGGCAATAGCTGAGCTGGAAGTTGATTTGTCTTTTGTTGGAATGGAAGCATGAGTTGAGGATTTGGATTTTGTTGAGAAGGTTTTTGTTGTGGAAATGGCAATGAAAGTTGTGTATTTGGGTTTGGAAGTTGTGGAGCTTGTTGATTTTGAAAAGATGGAGAATATTGATAAAATTGAGCAAATCTCCCATAAGGATTTTGCATACCTTGTCCCATGACTGATATGGATGTTGAGATTGGGGCCAAGGTTGTTGCCAAGGATTCCAATTTGGTGGGGATTGAAAATTCATAGGGTTGTTAAACCCTTGGGTTTGTTGCCCGTGCCAAGGTCTTCTTGCAACAAAACAGAGAGATTCTACTAAATTTGGATCTTCTTGAAAGATAGCTTTGAGTCCAGGAATTGAAGGACAATCCTTGGTCTCATGATTCTCTGAGCAAATCATACATGTTTCTACAACTTTTGCATCCAAGGGACATTCCCTTAAAGCATGTTTCTTCCTACATTTCGGACAAAAGATGGCTAGAGCATCAGTTTCTGCTTTTTGCTTGTTTTGAATTTTAAGGGTGTCTAGTTGTTCACTAAGGCTCCCTAAGATATCAGTTTTGAATTCATCAAGCATATTTCCAATCTCTGCCCTACTTACTGATCCAGTTGCAGATTTGTTTGCCCTGATAAGAGAAGGATCTCTAGGCCCTTTTCCCGTTTTAGATTTTCCCCTTGAGAGATGGACACATAGTTCTGTTATGTCATGAAGTGGAAGTTGAGAAATGCCTCCTTTCCCCATCATGTTTAAAATATCTATCCATTCATCTCTGATGGCTTTTAATATAAGGGCTTTCAAAGTTTCCTCATCTAAGTTGCTCATTTTTTCTCTTTTTAAGTTGTATTGAAATCTTTCAAGTAAATCTTCCAAATTTTCATCTTCTTTTTGCACCATTTTGAATACCTCATCCTTGTGATTGGTGGGCATGCAATAGTCCATGTATCTATGCAAAAATGTTTGTTTCATATCATTCCAAGTCCTAATAGATTGGGTGACTAATCCCATGAACCATTTCAAAGCGGCTCCCTTCAATGTTGAAGGAAACAGTTTGAGTTTTTGAGAGTCTTCCATATAGTCATAGGTTCGGCACATGACTTCAAACTCAAACAGAAATGTTTCAGGATCCTCACTTCGCAATTCATAAAAGTTGGGGAGGACAGATGGTGAGATTTTTTTCATAGTTGCATGAGTTTCTTCATCAACTATAGGGAATCCAAACGAGTTGTCTCCTTCCCTATTTCTTCCATTATTACCTCCACCTCCACCATTGTTGCCTCCATCATTTCCTCCTCCTCTACCTCTACCTCTACCTCCGAATCCATCTACTACTTCCTCTGTCATGATAATTTCTTCAGAGTCCTTTGGTTCTTCTATCAAGGGAGGATGAGAGGGGTTTTCTTTTTTTTCTTCCTCAGGTGATTCTACTTCTTTAATTACAACAAAGAAAGGATCTTCTCCTAAATGAAATTTAGGAGATGGTGTGGGAGAATCCTCTAATTCAGCTGCTCCTTGAATTCCATAAATCTTAAGGCTAGGGGTAGATGGTGGTGAATCTTGTCTATGTCTTGAAGAATATGGAGTTGTGAAAATCGAACTCTTGGCTCTAGCTATAAACGTTCCCCTAGAATCTCTTGCTCTATGCATGTCATTTTTTTTATTTTTTAGGTTGGGCTAATAATTCTCTTTCTGATCTTCCAGGTCACACTAGGTGCAAGAAGAGAGCATACTTAAGAAATTATTGAACCAATAACTCTCTTTTCTAATCCTCCAGATCACACTAGGTGCAAGAGGAGAGCATACTTCAAGAAGTTATCAATTTTTCCCTTCTTTTTATTGTTTTTTTTTTTAAGAAATTGGCTACCTAGTTACACTTCCCCGGCAACGGCGCCAAAATTTTTGGTCAATTTAGTGTGTCCTAAATTGCTTCATTAATTTTTCAATCCGGGATTCGTAAGCTGACGAAGTGTGGCGCACTATATGTGCAAGATAACCTATCTCTTACTTTTTGTCGTTTTTGGTTTTTTTTTTGTTTATTTTGGGGGTTTTTATCTTGGTTGGTTTCCTAATGTGAGATGGAAATTCTAAAAGACAAGTATGGATATAAATGTTCAAGGAAATTATGTCCTTTATAATGATTTCCAAAACTTCAAACTTCAAGAGGGCTTTAAACATGCAATGACAAAATTAATTCCTAAAAGAAAATGAAAATGTACCACTATACTAGTGAAATAAACAGTGAAATTTTGATCATGAAACCCATTACCCTTGCTATTGTCTAAATACAAAATAAACTGTGCTAAAAGAAATCCAAGAATTGCAATCAAAGTAAAGCTAAAATCAAATTACATCAACTCATACTCTCACCCCTCACCATTAGTCTCGCTATGGCTTTCGGAGGTAATCATAAACAACTTGAGCAATCTGATATCTAATTTGCAGAAAGATAAACTAATATCAAATCACACACTCATACTTCAATCCCTCACCATTAGTCTCGCTATGGCTTTCGGAGGTAACTGAAAATGACATGAGCAATTTAATATCTAATTTGCAGAAAAATAAACTAATATCAAATCACACACTCATACTTCAATCCCTCACCATTAGTCTCGCTATGGCTTTCGGAGGTAACTGAAAATGACATGAGCAATTTAATATTTATCTAACTAATAAAGCAAATGTACAAAACTGAAATAAATAGAACAGTGCTGGAATTAAAAGCTAAGAAAAATAAATCAGCAGAAGGACAAGACTGATTCCATGTCATTAGTCATTGTAAAACTATGTGCAAATGCCCGAGCTGCCTATTGTAATCTGGAACAAAGACATTGGTCAGTTAAAAATGGTATAAAGCATGAAAAATTATGGACAGAAGTGAAACGTTAATACCATGAGAAATGCAGTATATACACGTGAATAACTATGGCATAATACACGTAAAGAAATAAAGCATGCAACTATACAGTAATAAACAAAACCTCGGCGTGTGCAGAGGCCCTCTGCACAATCCTCGGGCAACAGCTATCAACCACAAATGATACTTCTGAACAGAGTCTTCTTATATATTCAAAATGCGGTCATAACAGAGAAATAATGTCACAGCATAGTGGCAATGCAATTACATTACAAAATCTAACTATTATGCGTATGAGAACGCATTATTTATAGCAGAGGATGACATAAGTAATTCCCTACAGTCTACACTGATAGAAGACACGTGAACAACCACTTCCAGAAATCTAGCATCATGGCTGCCGTGAAGATTAAATCTATGGAAAGTGGATGTTGGATTCGGCTTATGGAGCAATTTACAGGTGTTGACATGTCCCCTGAGATTCGGGAACGACCACGCAAGTCTTCACGTGGTGAAAACAGAGTTCTGTCACCGTAGGACTCTTAGGTTGACCACTGCTTGACTATCTTTGACCATGGCCTTCCTTGGTGAATTCGACTGAGCCAATAGGACTCGATCCATATCCACGTCATTTCCAACTTGCCCACGTGGCTTGATTTTCCTGAAGACACCTGCAATGTAGACTTTAACAAAATGGCTACGGAAAGTGACAAGAAGCAGCTGCGGAAAGTGACAAGATTCCGCAGCTCTATGAGCAAAAATCTAATTCAAACAACAGACACAAAACACAGTTAAAAACCACTTTAAATTCTCTTTTATGATTAATATGCAATGATGTTGATGACTTAGGAGGTCCAGGTAAATGGAAAAAGTCTAGAAAGGTGTATAGGAAAGATGCAAGTTTGGGACTCAACAATAGTCAGATAGCATTTTTATAGGGTCTCTAGCATCATCAGTTTCACAAGTGAATCCATACATAGCTCAAACATTAGAGTTGATCCATGGACAAAAATAAATAAGAAATTTTTATAAATATAAGGAGATCAATCAGAAGAATGAGATTCTCAAAGGAAACACTTATGCTCAATTCTGGAAATAAACTTCCACTGCTCAGCACAGGCTTTTGTCAGATTTTGACACAGAGAAATGAATAATGAAAATGGCATTCTTGCAAGCATAGGTACCCCATCCAAAATCAGCAGTTGATTACAAAAAGACTACATTTGAGTTTTAGGCAAAAGATATCCATCCTATTGATCAAATGGATATGCACAGGTAGACAAGGGAAATGATATGCTCCATCTTGACAAATACTGCAATGAATGCCTCTAAATTGCAAGTATCAATCACCAATATCCAGTCTCAATTAAAAAATTAAAATATCTCTTCTTTAACAGAGGATAATAGAATCAAATCCTTAGAAGAGTTGGTCATTAAGATAGGATATGACTCAGCCAACGTTAAAGCAACAGAAGAATTGATCAAGAAGAATAATGTTGACATTGCATCACTTAGGAAACAGTTAAAATTTTCAGCAACTTAGGATCCGAAGACCAAAGAAATAGGAGAGACAGAGAGCCAAAAAGGATACATGCTCAACTTAATTGTGGTGAAAAATGCACAAATAAGAGAAATGGAAGCAGAAATGGAAAAATGAATCAAAGAGAAAGATAAAAATGCACAAATTGTTGTAGTTCCATAGGATGAAGCGCCTCTTACAATGATAGCACAAACAGGGGTGGCTACATCTGCTATAGCAGGGATTTCTACATCAGCAACACCCCCAGAAAAAACTTTAGATGCTACTGGAAAATTAGTAAAAGTTATGGAGGACATGTCCATACAAGGAGAAGAAATAAAAAGGTTACAAGGACAGGTAAAGGCCCTGCAAGAGTAGAAAGCAAGGATTGAGACCTCACATCTAGGTGAAGTACATAAATCACAAAGACTCACCCAAAGGCTACAACATTTAGGGAAGGAAACTGCCATGGCTCAGATATTGTCCCAAGATAAAGAAAATATATGGATAGATATCAACAAATCCATGACTAAAATCTATTCTTCCATACAGATTATTTTTTAACAGAATGAGCTAATTCAGAAATCAAGAGAAGCCATTGAACAAATCAGAGAAAAGTTGGAGGAAAAACCAACTGAAGCCATAAATCTCATCAAATTTCTCAACTCCAAAAACAGGTATGAGTTAGAATAATTGGGGATTGAGGACACAACTGAGACTATATTGGAAGTTTAAAAGGTACTAAATAAGAAAAATATCATGTTACAATTGGAATAAAAAGTCAATTCCTCGAAATTGGTGTCCAGACATTCTTCAACAAATTTGAGGTGATCAATAAAAATGGACTTCCAGGTTTATTAGTGTTGAATGATAGATTAATAACTTTTCCTGATTACAACTAGAAATTAATGGTCGTTACCAAAGACAATTCCAAATTTATAGGGATACAGGGAATTATTACAGTGTTATGAAACTAGCTCCAAAAATAGAAGAAAAGAGAGATCAACGCCTTGGAAATCAACCACTTCGAGGGGGAACCTCCAATACATTACATAAATGAACAATTATTGGATGATACAAATGACCAAAACCTCATTCTATATATAGGAGTCCATGGGGCCACAATATAATCCTAGCCGGCCTGACAATAATAATGTAAGGGCACAATAATAACAATATTGGGGTTACAAGGGTACAACAATAAAAATAAGGGGGCTACACTAATAACAATAAGGGACTAAACTAGTAATATAGGGACCTAACATGCCCTTGTCCTTCAAAAAAGTGTTGTCCTCAATGCTTGAGTAGCTCTGGGTGCTTCTGTATAAAATTCTCATCCTCCCATGTAGAATCTTCAGAGAGCAAGTTCTTCCACTTGATGAGATACTCTGAAATTGATCGATTTCATAGTTGTCGAGTACTTGTTTCCATGACCGCTTCATATTCCAATATGATTTTTCCTTCCTCATCAAGTTCTGGCAATATTGTTTGAACTGGAATATTTTCACTTATAACCTTCTTTAAGCATGAAACATGGAAAATTGGATGCACTCGAGAAGAAGCAGGAAGCTCCAATTTGTATGCCATAGTACCAATCTTTTGTAACACCTTGTAAGGACCATAGTACTTTGGCGATAATTTATTATCCTTATTACCTTGCTTTTTTTGTATGGTTGTAGTCGTAAAAATACCCAGTCTCATACATCAAAACTTCTCTCGCTGCGATGTTGATCTTCCTGTTGTTTCATTTGATTTTGTGCCAAATTTAGGTTATCCTTTAAGAGTTGGAGAACTTCTTGTTGATGCTCGATGTGATCTTAAACTGCTTGAACCTTAGAATTTTCTCTTAAAGATGATGTGATGGATGGTGGATGATATCCATTAACTGCCATAAATAGGGTCATTTTTTCTGCAGTATGGAAGGATGTGTTATACCACCATTCAGTGAGAGGTAACCACTTGACCCATTGTGTTTGTTTATTAGATACAAAACAACGAAGATATCCTTACATACATTTATTCACTATCTCAGTTTAACCATTGGATTGAGGATGATAAGATGAGCTATGAGCTAATTGAATACCCAAACAAGAAAATAACTTCGTCCAAAAATTTCCAATAAAAGTGGGAATTATGTCGCTCACAATAATCTTTGGGTTTTCATGTAGCTTTTGAGTTGTGTGCATAACTGTAGTAGTAATTGTGCTTGCTTTAAATGGATGAGATAATGAAAAAAAATGTGCATACTTGGTAATTCTATCAACTACCACCATGATGACACTCTTTCCTTCGGACTTAGACAAACTTGTGATAAAATCCATTGAAATCTCCTCCCAACGTTGACTTGGAATGGATAAAGGTTGTAGAAAACCCGGGGTCTTAATTGTCTCAACTTTATTTTGCTGGAAAACCAAACATTCCACCAAAAATTTATGAATATCATATTTAAGGCCATCCCAAAAAAATTCTTTCTTCACCCTGTGGTAAGTTTTTAAGAATCCTGAGTGTCCTCCTAAAGGAGAAGTGTGAAATTCCAAATGAATCTTTTGTTTTAGTTGGGAATTCTTACAAAGATATAAGCAATATTTGTACCATAAGGAATCATTTTTCCAACTAAATGTATCAGATGTACTAGGATCTTGCTGCAACTTTTGAATGAGTGTCCACACTTCTTCATCCTTCTTCTATTCATCCCTTGCTTCAGTTATCCAATCTATTTGAATAATAGAAATGGCACAAAGCATCCACCTCTTCATTCTTTCTTGAGAGTGCATCTGCAACAACATTTAGCTTCCCTTTTTTGTAGATTATTTCAAATTCATAACCCAACATCTTTGCGACCCATTTTCGTTGCTCTTCTAAATATAGTCTTTGTTCCAAAAAGTGTTTAAGACTATCATAATCAGTTTTTACCTTGAAGTGTCTTCCCATTAGGTAAGTTCACTATTTCTTTAGTGCATGTAGTATTGCTAACATTTCCTTCTCATAAATAGCTTTCTGTAAATACTTTCCTTTGATTGGACGACTTTCAAAAGAAATGGGCCTTCCTTCTTGCATTAAAACAACACCAATTCCATTTCCTGAGGCATCACATTCCACAATAAAGTTTTTTTTGAAGTCTAGCGTAGCTAAGACCAGTGCTAGGCATATTGCCTCTTTAAGATGTTCAAAGGCCTTAGTTGCTTCAGGAGTCCATGAAAATGCATCTTTCTTCAATAATATTGTTAGAGGTGCTGCTATTCTCCCATAATTCTTAACAAGCTTGCGATAATACCCTGTTAACCCAAGAAATCCTTGCAACTACTTTATGGTTGTGGGGAATTTCCATTCCTTAGTGGCTTTAATTTTGTTAGGGTCTACCTTAACACCCTCTTGAGATACAATAGGACCCAGATATTCCACCTCTTGTACTCCAAAGAAACATTTGGATGTTTTTTCATATAATTGTTTCTCCTACAATAGTTTGAGCACCCTATCAATATGTTGAACATGATCCTTCCAAGACCTGTTGTAGATTAGTATATCATCAAAAAATACTAGCACAAATTTTCTAAGGAAGGGTTTGAAAATGGAATTCCTCAACCCTTGGAATGTAGAAGGTGCATTGGTAAGGCCAAAAGGCTTGACCAAAAATTCATAATGACCCTCACAAGTTCGAAATGTTGTTTTCAGAATATCTTCATTCTTCATTCTAATTTAATGATATTGTGAACGAAGATCCAACTTGGTAAAATAAATTGCTCAATGTAATTCATCCAATAATTCATCAATTACAGGAATGGGAAAATTATCTTTAATTATGAGCTTATTGAGCTCCCTATAATCCAGACACATGTGCCATGATCCATCCTTCTTGTGCACCAATACTACTGGAGCAGAGAAAGAACTTTGACTAGGTTGAATTATACCAGCTGTTGAGTTACGAAATGGGTATGTATTTACTATTAAGCTCATCATCGTTTTCCTTAATTCATATATTTTTCATATCTTAATGTGTTAATATATTGAGGAATTACGGTAAGAAATGAAAGAATTGTTTGCAATTACGATTTAGCTAACTTTTACCCTTATTTATGCAGTAAAGTGACAAAAGGAACGATTGATGTTCCCTGACGTTGGGACAGCAGAATTTGACAAGCAAAGGAAGGAACGCGTCGGTTGCGGACAAGGTTGAGAACAAATCAGAGGGATAATGTGGAATAGGAAATCTGTCTTAAGTTAGAAATTGGTTGCGAATCCCTCAGGATCGGGAGATCTTGAGGGATCGCATTTACTATTTAATCTTTACCCTTTTGATTATAAAATAAAGCGATTGTAGGAAGAAAGGGAGGAATCTCTGTTATTTTTCAAGTTGTAAGTTTAATTACAGACCTGCATCGTTGAAGAATGCAATTACATTATAATGCTACTCAAGTTCTATGATCAATATATAATTGAAGTTTCTGTTCTCTCGCATTATCTGAAGTAATTTAGCAGTGCCTATTGGTGGCTAAGGGCCCGGCCTCTGGTGAAGTTAACTGCTTCCTTGTGTTATATTTCTGATTCTGTTAGAGTTTGGTTTGGTTGATAATTCCTTGTTTCCATGAGTTTATTTTATTAGTTGTTCATTCCTTTCTTATATCGAGATAATATATGTTCTGTTATGATTTACATCGTTATCATTTTATCTAAGTTTTGTTCATTATAGCGCAAATCATCTAGACAGTGCATTGTATTGATTTAATCATCTGCAAGAGTTTGATAATTGCTATTGGACTCTCAAAAGTGATATCATTCCTATTTTGGTTGCTTTATAGAGATTGCGTGTAGTTTATATTGGATCAGCTAAGTAGAGGTGAGTTACTGTTACTGTGATCTTAGCTAATGATGTTATTGCTTGAATTGTTGTAAGGTTTGATTTCAGTAGAAGGTTGAGCTTTGATATTCCTTTTGAATAATTGCAATTTGAGATTATTAGATGCTTCTATTTATTCTTGTGTCAAGATCCATACTACAATTTAGGAAACATTACTCTCTGAATTAATAGCAGCCACATACTGTGTACACTCTTGAAATAAGAGGACTTTCCCGGATTGATGATTAATTGGGATAATTAGGAGTTTTAAAAGGCAAATTTTATCAGCCAACACCAGCCTCTAACATTTCTGCAATCATACGTTCAATTCCGCTCTTTTGGACATAAGGATATCTATAAGGCCTGATGTTTGGAGAAACACTTCCTAGAATCAAATGAATAGCATGAACATGATCACGAATACGTGGGAGTCCTTTGGGATTTTCAAACACCTTGGAATGATTGTCCAAGACTTTTTGGAGATCTACAAAAATAGATGATTTTGATGTTGGAACTTATAGTGAACATAATTGTGCAATTGCACCTCGTTTTTCTTTCTTCAGAAGCTTTGTCATGACATTAGAGATTATTATCTTTCCCAGCTTCCCTGAGATACCCCGTAATTTGAATTCCTTTCCTTATGAAAAAAAATTCAAGAAAAGTTCTTGAAAATTAAAATCTACCATCCCCAGAGATTGTAACCATTGTACTCCTAATGCAACATCAGCACCTCCCATTGAAATGGAAAGAATTGGACTATTCAATACATATTCCCCCATGGTTAGCTTGATATTATGGCATTTTCCAGAGAAAATTATAGTTTCTCCATTTGCAACCATCACTTGACATTCTGGTGTTGGGTATAGGAAACAATTCGATTCCTTGGCTACCCTACCATGAATAAAACTATGGGTACTACCCTAATCAATCAACGTTGTTACCTTTTTCTTCTTAATATTTCCTTCTATCTTGAGAGTTTAATGAGTGGTAATTCCTGCCAATGCATTACACGATATGGTGGGACTCATTTCTTCCTCTTCTAGGGTTGGTTCCTGGCGTATGTCCTCTTCTTTTGAAGATTCTTGTTAATTTTCTTCTTCCTCTTCACAATCTATGTAAAATAATTTCTTCTCAGCACACTTATGACCTTTAGTGTATTTTCTATCACAATTGTAACAAAGCCATTTTGCTACTTTTATTCCAATTGTTGTGGTGTCAACATTGTAGGTTGTGGAAGTCTAGGAGTAGCAACACTTCCATATTTATATATGTGAGTGGTAGGCTTCCTTGTCGCCATAATTTTACATTCAATTTTTCTTGCCAACCTGAATGCATTTTCCAATGAATGAGGTTCCCAAACGTGAAATTCATGTTGGATGTTATCCTTTAAAGTCCCTATGAAGACATCAATCCGATGTTCCTCTGGAATATCATTACCCTTATATTCAATTTTTGGAATTCCTCAATGTGCTCCACCACTGAACCCTTTTTTTTGAGATTTATCAATTGGCTAAAGAAGGTGTTTCTTTTTGTATCCTCATAATGTGCTATCATTTCCTCTGTAAAAATTGACCAAGTGACAATTTTTTTACGGGAGCAAATCCATCTATACCATACAAATGTGTTTTGTTCTAAATGTAAAGTTTCAATGCATACCTTTTGTGTGTTTTGCACATTATTGAGATCAAAATATTGCTCCATATGTAGTATCCATGTTACGGGATCCTTGCCATCAAACTTCCTCATATCCATATTTGGAATATGGTGGTTCTTCCATCCAACATTATAGTTTATGAAATCATGATTAACATTTATTTTGTTCTCATTGTTAGTTTCTTCTACTATATTTTCGGCATTAGGAAACATTTCTTGTATCAACTTTGTCAAACCTTCCATGTGTGCATTTAGATCATTCTTCATGTTTTCCATGTTGTCTTTCATGTTTTCCATGTTGTCTTTAATGTCATCCATCTTAGCTTCCATGCCATCTTCCATGTCATCCATCTTAGCTTCCATGCCTTTCTTCAAACCATCCATCTTAGCTTCCACGCCTTTCTTCAAAACTTCCATTTCATTTTTTGTTGCTCTTTGCAAGAGAGAAATTTGGTGCACTTCCTCTTGTAATTTTGATATGTCATGTTGCAATTGTTTGTCTTCATGAGTCGTAGTAGAGACTTATAAAGGCTTAATGGGTGTTGAATTATTTTTAGGTGGCATTTTATAACCAAATACTGATATCTATTCTACAATATTCCCTTGGAATCAATTCAAACTGATTTTTCACACAAGACTTATGCAATTCAAAAAAAATACACACCTTTTTATTGATTTTGAGGAGCTTGATAATGAAACTGAATTATCTCTGTTATTTCGGAGCTTTAATATCTAAAATTCGACCCTATAGTAGCCCTCTGAAGCTTCTTTAAATTTCCACAAGTCTCACCTGATTTTGATTCTTCAAGACAAAGACATGCCCAATCTCCCACAATGACCTAATTATGGACTGGTTCAGTAGAGTGACCTTGTATAGAATGCCACATGTCACTATTTCCTCCTTCGACTCTGAAATTGATACAAAGGAAACTACAGACCGTTTAATTGTAGCCACTTTTTACAGAATTCCAATCCAATGCTCAGAGAGAGAGTTATGACAATTTTCCCAATGTCACCTCTTTGAGATGAAATTTGGGAGCATGAAAAATCCCTAACTTACACAGACCCTATCTCCGAAAATATTGTGAATCAAGCTCTGAAATTTTTCCACGACATTCCTCAAGATTGCGGCTTCGCTCTGTAAAAATTTCTTCTATTGAACCCATGTAGAAAAAAAAATTATAGGGAAAATGCCACGATGACCTGTTTAGGTTAAATTCAGGAGCCTTCAGAAATCACTAACTTGCACAGATCATATCTTCAAAAATATTGTGAACCAAGATCTTAAATATTTCCACGATGTTCCTCGGGATTTTAGCTTCGCTCTGTAAAAATTTCAGCTTTTGAACCTTTGTATAAAAATAATTATAGCGAAAATTCCACAATGACCTGTTTGGAGCAGCGAAACCCTAAAATCCAAAGCTCTGATACCAAATGTTATGAAACCAGCTCCAAAAATAGAAGAAAAGAGAGATCAACATCTTAGAAATTAGCCACTTTGATGGGGAAACCTCCAATACATTACATAAATGAATAATTCTTGGATGATACAAATGGCCAAAACCTCCTTCTATATATAGGATTCCATGGGGCCACAATATAATCGTAGCTAACCTAATAATAATAATGTAAGGGCACAACAATAACAATATTGGGGTTATAGGGGTACAACAATAACAATAAGGGGGCTACGCTATAAAAATAAGGGACTAAACTAGTAATATAGGGACCTAACATACAGGAAAAGCCTTCCTAGAGACATTGGAGATTGATTTAAACATCCAACATGAGATAAATCACATTTTCATCACTAAGCCCAACTTTACCAAATATACAGAGGTATATGAGATATATAGAAAGTTACTCAAGCTATCCATCCCAATTGAAGAAAGGTGGGACAAATTATGTGAGTTACTTTCCTGAAAGATGGGTTTTATTTTCAGCAACAGTGCCAACAACACAGTAAAAGTCAAAGGACAGATCAGCAATAGCCTCCTCATAAATAGTGACAGCATTCGAGCAGTTTAAACTTGCCCTATATTTTTGTAAATAGAAGATATAATCAGTTTTATATATTCCTAAAATACATCTTTATCTGTCATGACAGGATTATTGTAAATAAATTTATAATACTTCTTATTTCAAAGTATGAAGAGTTTATTTTTGCATCCAAGAAGGCTATTGTATATTTTCAAATTTTAGTGGACTGATCAACAATAAAGAAGTCCCTTTCATAGGATTCTCGTGTTAAATTTTTGATCAAGTGTGTCTATCATTTTTTATGTGTTTACTTTCTTTGTTTACCATGCTTATGTGTGTTCTTAATCTGAATTATTCAATAGAGAATTGAAGAACATAATTTGTTTTAAAAGACACTATGTTTTTGGATTTTAATGATTTTAATGTTTTCATCTGAAATTAAGTAAATGAATTTGTATTTACTCTTTACTTAATGGAAATACTTTCACCTCTTCTCATACACTTCATTTAAATTTACAGAATCTATTCAGTTTGGCTTCCTTTCCATGTGAAATATCTTTATAAAAGTTGAAACAGATCCATGTTTTAAGTCATAGACTCCACAGCCCAATGGTAATTTAGGAATTTAATCAACCATACAATCCAAATCAATCAAAAAAACACAGAATTTCCATAACTCGCCTAATATCTTAAACCAAAAAAATCTAAATCTTACAGAGAGATCCCTCTCTGAAGGTGGCAGGGCTAGATCTCAGCTTCCAAAGTGGTTTTGTGGTTACCTCTGTAATTTCTCTTACAACCTTAGAAATTATAGAGTGATAAAATAGTGGCAACCATACTAGGGAACAGAACAAACCTTGATTATAAAAATTCATTTCCCTGGTTTAAAAACTTTATTTCAGGAAAAATAATGGTTCAAGTTTCAGAAATAAATGTTCATAGGTTGTAAACTTTGTAAATAATTGAATTGTGTGCTTAAAAATTTAGTTCTAGCTCCAAAAGGAATTCACACCAAATCTCATCCTGATCCAGAACCCACTAAAATCTTAGATGACCCTAAAAATTTGATTAGGAAAATAAGCCTAGCTGAAATTCAAGGAAGCAACAGCCCTCCACCTAAGGCAAACTCTCTCCCTGAGAAATTTTTCACCGTACAATATATTCAGTTTGATCTACCATTCGAACATAGTCTGTTTAGGACTAAGTCTCAAAGTCTTTTGGATGAAACATTATTGGATCAATCTATTCTACGACCTTATACATCTAAAATGTGATTTACTGAACCAAACTTTGATCAGAAAACCCTCCAAAACTTAGACAAATTACTGGATCTAGTATCAGACCTTGATCAAGTTTTACATGAAGCCTATATTCAACAATATGTTGAAATTTCTACATTGACCATTTCATTATCTTCTATTACTTCTCAATCTATTTCATCCTACATCAACCAGTCCTACTTCTTCTATAATTTCCACTACTTCTCCAATAATATCACAAACAGCGACGCAACCTATTCTGGGAATTTCTACACCTACACCCTCCATAAGATCATCTATTATCCATCCTCATATACCAGTCATGGTAGAAATATATGATCCCCTTGTTTTGGCTGCTCCCCTACATAATATGCCCCAAGACTATCAAACTAGGATTCCTCAATTTGATGGTACTAGACATATCACTGCGCAACAACATGTTGATAAGATGAATGATTGTTTTGACCTTCAAGAATTAGATGAGGAGGATGTCAAAATGAGACTGTTTGCTCAAATTTTAAATGGAGAAGTTAGGAAATGATTCAAAGCCTTACCAGCTACTAGTATTAATGATCTTATTGCTCTTCACTAGTCATTCCTCAATAGATGGGAAGTGAAGAAAAACCCCCTTCATATTTTATCAAAGTATGAAAGCATTCGAAGGGCTCCTGGGGAGAGTGTCCAAGATTATTGTTCTAGGTTTAACAATGTTTACAATGCAATCCCAGAAAACTTTAAACCCCCTCAAGGTTTAGCCTTGATTAAATTTCCTGATGGTTTTAATGCTCACATGTATTACCAATTAAGAGAAATAAACCCTGAGACCTTAGAAGAGATGCAAAGGGATGTTGTGAGTGTGGAGGCCTATTTATTAGAAAAGAGGGCTAGATTTAGGACTAAGAGGATAGTAACTATAAAAGAAGAACCATCTACCTCTTATGCTGATGCAAAAATAGATTCCTTAGTTAAAACCATGGAAAGGATGATGGATAGAATGAATATTGTTGATAAGGCTCCTCCTAGATAAAACAAACCTGGTCCCCAAATCAAAAATGCCAATTTTAGGAGAAACCATCACAAATCAAACAAAGAGAACAAAAAGGGCCAGATCAACAGATCATACCTCCATTTCAAGAAAACTATATTGATGAAGAAGAAGAAATGGTTAAATAACTAGATGATACTCAAATAAATTTAATGGGAATAAATGATGACGATTCCATATTTCTCACTCAAGAAGAACAAGACCATTTCTTGCTTTCAAAAATTGAAGTCAATTCTGAGGAATCAGAAGATTAAAAGAAAGGTTTTGAAAATTCAATAATAGAATTCCATAAACAGTATAACCTAATGAGTAGGAAAACAACTCATAATCCTACTAAAATATTGTTGATACCCCCATTAAAAAAACAGTTAACACTCCTCCTAAGAAAAATCCTGACATTTCTCGTAAAAATAATATAGATGTCCCAGCTGAAAGATATCTGATACGGGCTCCAAATAAATTCAAACTGATATTCCCTCTACTAGCTAGCAAAGGGATACTTCTCAAAAAGATATTGTTGAAAAACAAGATGTCCTGAACCTAAACAAAACTCAAACAGTTTTAAGAATGGAACATGAATTGGCCAAACTCAAAATACCTATTCCTCTGACAGAACTCGTGAATAAAAGGGAATACAAATCACAAGTAATGAAAGCTTTGAAAATAGGGGAAGGTGCAGATATAGTAAATTTAACTAATGATCAACCAAAATTATTATTTGGACCCGAAGTTGATGGAAAGCCTCTTGAAGGAGGTGTACCTCCATTTTATGTTAGTCTAAACATTCATGACAAAATTTTACATAATGCAATGCTTAAATCAAGTGCTTCACATAATCTTATGCCTAAATTTGTCATGTAAAAATTAGGACTTGATATCACTAGACCATACAAAGACTTGCATTCTTTTGATTCAAGTAAAGTAAAATGCCTAGGTCTAATCAAGGATTTATGTGTCACTTTAGCCCAGATACTAGCCAAGAGTGTGGTAATGGATATTTTTGTTGCTGACATGCCTCCTAAATATCGCATGTTATTGTCTCGCTCATAGGGAGCTAAGCTACAAGGTACCCTTCAAATGGATATGACCTATGCTACCATTCCATTGTTTGTTAATCAAAGGAGATTATATAGGGAAACATTAATGAAGTTCATGGTCAGTAGTCTGGAAAAACCACACAATTATCCCATATATTATTTCCATTCAGACCTTGATTCACTCATTTTGTATAATAATGGAAACGTGGGAAAACAAATTGCCAATTTAGAAACTGATTTTTGTGAAATTAAAGAAGACAAAATAGCTATGGTTGAACATGATAATCAAAATAAACCTCTACAAAATTTGGGTTTTGATGGGGTTGTCAGTAAGGAAGGATCAAGAGCAGGTGTATGGGTTTTAAATTCACAAACCAATCACTCATAAGGACATTCATATAAGCTAAACTTACAATGTACCCACAACATAGCTGAATATGAAGCCTTAATTCTAGGGTTACAACTTTTAAAGAAGCTTGGTGCCAAAATAATTTTCATTCATGGAAATTTTGAACTAATAATAAAACATATCGAAGGAGAATACTCTGCCAAATACCCAAGATTAAGGGCTTACGGGAATGGTGTCCTAGATTTTTTGGAATTCTTTGTTGAGTATGACTTGTTAGTGATCCCTAGAGGTCAAAACATCCTAGCTAATGATCTAGCTACTTCAGCTAGCACATTTCAAATGGCATACCACCCTAGTCACCAATACACTGTGGAAGTAAAAAACAAACCATATGTCCCAGACAACATAAGATATTGGCAAGTTTTTGGAAACAATGAACAAATTGAAAACTTTTTACAATCAAAGGATGAATTTGAGTGTGCTAATATAGATGTATATTTTGAGTTAGAAGATAATGTAGAATACAATGTAAATAAAAGTGTGAATAAAATAGAATTAAAATAAATAGATAAAAAACAAGAGGACTTAGAAATATTTCAATTGAAAGATAATGTTTTTCCTAGATTCTTAGTCTCGTTAGAGGACTTGTTCGATTTTAATGATGTAGCCAAAAAGCCTAAAATTGAACCTACCGGAGCTGAAGTTGAAGACTGTAACATAGGAATTGAACAAGAACCAAAAATGGTGAAACTATCTAAATCTTTGCCTCCTCGTGGAAAGAAAAAATACATAAACTTCTTCAAAAAATTCATAGATGTATTTGCATGGAGTTATTTATGACACCAACATTATACAGCATAAGATTCCTATAAAAGAAGACCAAAATCCTTTTAAACAAAAACTTAGGAGGATAAACCTAATATTGATGCCCCTAGTTGAAAAGGATGTCAAAAAGGTGTATGATTCCAAGATCATTGGGCCATTAAGATATTCTAAATGGGTATCAAACTTAGTTCCAACTAGGAAAAACACTAAAGAAATTAGAGTTTTTGTTGATTTTAGTAATCTCAATAAAGTTTCTCTAAAAGATAATTACCCTTTGCCTAAAATGGATCACATTTTGTAGAAGGTGGTTGGGTCCAGTAGAATTTATTTATTAGATGGTTTTTCTTATTACAATCAAGTTTTAGTGCATCCTGAAGATCAAGAAAATCAAAATTTACTACACAATGGGGCACTTTCATGTATGTGAAGATTCGTTTTGGCTTAATGAATGTTGGTGCTACATTCCAAAGAGAAATGGACATTGCCTTTGCAAATGAAATGGTAGGTTCATAGTTATATATCTTGATGATATCATTATTTTTTCTAAAATAGATGAATAACATTTGCTTCACCTAAGAAGAGTCTTTGAAAAATGTAGGAAATTTGGTATTTCCCTCAACCCAAAGAAAACATTATTTTTCTTAGAAGAAGGAAAACTTCTAGTACAATTCATCTTGAAAAATGGAATCATAATTGATCCTAGCAGAATTGAAGCTATTTTAAAGATAGGTCCTCCTAGAAATGTAAAGGAACTACAATATTTCATTGGAAAAATCAATTTTATAAGGAGATTTATCCCTAATTTAGCAGAACTTCTAAGAAATATAACAAACATGTTGAGAAAGTACACTGAGGTAAAATGGAACATAGAGGCAAAACAATCATTTGATCAAGTAATACAAGCCTTAAGGCAAGCCTTTGTGTTAATCAATCTTGATTTCATGAAATATTTTCTGATTCTCTCATTTTCATCTGAGCATGCTATTGCAATAGTTCTCTTACAGAAGAATAATGAAGGACATGAACATCCTATTGCTTTATTTAGAAAATCCTTAGGAGATGGTGCATTAAAATACAACATCATGGAAAAGCAATAAATTGCTTTAGTGAAAGCAATTAAATATAGTCTATATTCTTCATTCACATATAATTTCTTTTGTTCTAAACATTGTGGTGAAATACATGCTGACACAAAATGGTCCTGATGGGAAAAGGGGTAAATGGATTGTCATTATCCTTGAATATAACATTGAAATCAAACCTACTAAAATCATTAAGGGTCGGGGATTAGCTAACTTAATGGTTGAATCAAATTTTCATGCTTTGGATATAAATTTTGTAGCTACACTTCATGAACAAGGAGAGCAGGTGACTCCACAAGTAATATAGGCTTTTTCAACCTCTCCCTGTTATGCAAACCTTATTTTTATCTTACATCATTTACAAGCTCCTCCTAGTTTGACCAAGGCTAAAGCTAGACTTATTAAACTCAAATCTATGAAATTTTGTATTTTAGACAATAATTTGTATTAGAAGGATGCTTGAGGAATTTTACTAAATTTTTTGTTGAAGGATGAAGCAAACAAAATAATGTAGGAATTTCATGAAGGAGGTTGTCGTGGAAACTAGTACTGGAAGGCTATTGCCAACATGATTTTAAGGGCTGGTTTTTACTGGCCAACCTTATTTCCATATGTCCAGAAGTAAGTCACCTCATGCCATCAGTGTCATATCTTTGAAGGAAAAAAAAAATTCCTGGGCTAAAACCCCATGGGGTTGTGGCATGGCACTCATCATTTGTTTTGTTCATTGAACAGTCAATAATTATAAATTTTTTAAGGTCCTGAAATCCCTCCAACGTTCACTTGTTGAAGACCTCTGAACCTAAGCATTTCTATAAATGGTTACCCTCATATCCTCCTCATGCAAGGATTTCACTACTTAAAACAGGTCATTGTGGCATTTTTGTTATAATTTTTTTTCTACGAAGCTTCAGATGCTGAAAAAAACCCATTTGAGCTGAAATCCTGATGCGCTTCATGATCGAATTTCAGATCTTGGTTCACTATATTTTTAGAGATATGATCTGAGGTAGTTCGAGTTTTTGCAAACCCCTGAATTCCATTTCAAATAGGTGACCTTGGTAAAATCGTCCTAACTTTATCTCTGAGTATTGGATTCAAATTTCATAAAAGGTGATAGAAAGAGGACATAATATAGTTTGTTGGGTCTCATTTCATGACTGAATTTTGAAGCAGTGACACATGTCACTTTGTACAAGTTCGCTCTATTGAACAAGTCTATAATCAGGTCATTGTGGGAGATTGGGTATAAATATTTCTTGAAGAATCCAATATCGATCATACATGTGGAGTTGGAAAGAGGACTCAGAGGGCTACCACATAATATAATTACAGACCTTGGAGATCCGAAATTACATAGATACAGATGATTCAATATCGAGCTTCTAGAAGGCAAGAAAAAGTATGCCTGCAATAAGGACCACACATCAACAGTCAAGGATAAGTCTGCTACAACAAGGTATGTATGATTAGTGTTTTAGTTTAAATTTGAATATCATCTCTGACATGTGTTTTTGTAGGACAGTGTAATTATTTTTTGTGTATGTTTGATTGGGTTTTGTTCATAAATATTGAACGTATTTACATTTTAATTTTGAATATTTCTCTAACATATGTTTTGCAGAACAGTGTAAGTATTTTGTTTGTATATTTGTTTGGGTATTTTTCGTTAATTCATGTGCAAGAATGATGACACAATAGGAAAACTCAAACACATACTAGAAGGATGTGAAGTGCCAATGTACCATTACTTGAAGCAAGCACAATAGTACCTCAGCAACTACTAGTGATCCAAGAAGCAGTGTCAAGTCAAGTATAAGGCAATATGACATACATCCTTAGCATGTCCTATAAAATTATATTCACTCTTTTAGTTTGACCATATGTATGAGGATAATATGATGCACTAAAATCTAGTTGTCTCCCAAATCCAACAAATAATTCCTTCCATAAATTTGATGTGTACTTGGCATCCTGATCAAAGATGATCTTCTTAGACATGCCATGTAGTTTGAATATTTCCTGCATAAAAATATGATCTATGTCAATAGATTTATGGTTTTACTTGACAAATATAAAGTGAGTTTCCTTACTCAACTTGTCCACTACCACCATAATGGCATCATGTCTCTTAGATGTCCTTGGCAATCTTGTGTTGAAGTCCATAGATACAAATTTCCACTCCCACTCAGGAATTGGGATTTGATGTAGCAACATTATTGGGTGCCTGCATTCCAATTTAACTTGTTGGCATCATTTTTCTAATAACTAGGATGATTTTAATAAAACCTCGTATGAAAATCATCTATTATGATCTTCTTTAAGTTGGCTACAAAAGGCATATACCACCTATGTTTAAACAACAACATACCATCAGCAGTGATCTTGTAATTCTTTCTCATTGTTCCCTTTGGTTCTTGTTGTAAGCATTCCTTCACATGCTGGAAATTTTCATCATGTAAAAAATGCCTCTTTGATCCTTTTTTTATTTCAACTTCACAAGTTCTCATGGTTTCCAAGTGAGCCACTTGTAGACTTCTATTTAGTGTGTCTTCCACTTTTTTCTTCTTACCCTTAATATGCTTAATCTCAAAATCAAACTCAGCTATTAGAGTTAATCATTTGGTTTGTCTTGCATTTAATTTTGGATGACCAAGCTAGTATATCAGCCCTCCATGATCTGACATCAGCACAAAATTTCTCTCAAGAAAGTAGTTCTCCACATCTTTAGTGCATGCATGATTGATGTTAGTTCCAAGTCATGGGTGACATAGTTATTTGTGTACTCATTTAGTTTTATTGACTCATAATAGACTAAATGTCATTATTGCATTAGGACCCTACCAAATCCTCCCTTAGATGCATCTGTGCAGACCAAGAATTCATTTTTGGGATCTTGAGTTGTTCAAAACTAGTTGCACACTCTGATGTCCATTGATACTTGACTCGTTTCCTCTATAAAATCCTTGAAAAATATCAAATGAAACACTAGTAATATCTAGTGAATCCCATGAAGGATACAACCTCTATGACATTTCGAGCAGTGGGCCACTCTATTATGGCCTTAATATTTTCAGGGTCCATAACCACTCCTTCCCTTTAAATGACATGTCCCAAGTATTGAATTTGTGATTGGAATGAATCACATTTTCTAATTTTGGCATATAGCTTGTGCTCCCTTAGAGATTGCAACACAACTTTCAAATTATCTTCATGTTCTTCTATGGTTTTCAAGTAAATCACGATTTCATTCACAAACACCAATAAAAAATCATCCAGGCATAGTTTGAGGATGTTGCTCATCAGGTGTGTAAAAGTGGATGGGGAATTTATGAGCCCAAATGACACCACCATGAACTCGTAGTGCCCATATCTTGTCCTAATTGTTGTCTAATGGATTTCTTCATCTTCTCTTTGGACCTGATGATAACCAAATCTCAAATATATTTTAGAGAACACTGCAACCCCTCTTGGGTCATAAATTTTGGAAAGTGAGTAATTGTTTTTCACTATGGATTTATTCAGTTGTCGGTAGTTGGTGCACAGTGGCAACGTTCCATCCTTCTGCTTTAAAAATATCATTAGGGCTTCCCAAGGCAAAATTTTGGGTCTAATACACTCGTTATCTAACATTTCTTTCGGTTGTAACGTCAATTCCACCAATTATCACATGCTAATGCAATATGGGGCTTTGAGAGTAATACTACACCTTGAATCGGTAATATTCGATTATGGCCTCACTTCTCTCTACCATGTTGGTCACTTGGACCACATACATGGCACATCCCCTATATTTGCACTTCTTTACTCACCGAATTGATATCTACATGATAAAGACAGGCTTCCTCACTCCTTGAATTATTCTTTCTTTTCCTTCATCATTGAATAATTCTAGTGACTTTCGCAATCCGCCTTATTTTGGTGGGATTACAGTTAATCCATGCCTAGCAGCACGCCATAGGAACCTAGCAGTAGTAAAATATTATTGTTGGCATGTTTCTCAGCTCTAGGTGGCATGATTCCACCAATTCTACCACTTTCTTTTCAACTCTCGTGGCTAGCTAGACCAACCACGGCTTTTTATGGGGTTTTCTTCAGAAATTTCACATATCTACAATTATTGGACTGGCATAAATGAAACTGCCTGGTTGGTGACCATAGCTACTATTTCGATCACTAAAGCTTGATTATTTGCTTCCTTATTTTCAAACAATACATAAATCCAAGGTATGCTCTGAGCTACATATTTCACCATTGTTTCCTCACAGACAATATAAAACCTAGTGTTTCTTTGTTGTTGGTGAGGATCGTCCTTTTGCAATTGGTTCTCTCAAAATATCCAACAATAGAACGATTTGTTCTTAAACCCCTCAACCTATGCTCTTATTGATATAACATCTTGATATCTATTGGCAACAGTGAAATTCTAATGGAATTCACCCTTGGTAGAAGTGGTGAACTTAATAATTTTCCCTTCTTGCTTGTGTCTTGAGGATTGTTTTCCTCTTCCTTTAAAAAAAAATATTTTCCTTCTTCTTGCAATCTGAGTGGAATTTTTCCCTGTGCTTGGACTGATCATAAAAATACTTAGCTTTTTGGTTGGTTTCCTCTAATGTCATTGGTTGTTCAAACTCAATCTTATCCTGGTAGGACCATGGCAACCGACTAATCTATATCTAGATCTTCACCTTCTCATCCTTAATATATGGCACATACCTTAATAGCTCCAAAAATATATTGGTATAAGTGTCTAAGGTAAGTTGTCTTAGATTGTTTTCATGGAAATCCTTAAATATGTTGTCATAGTTCCTCTTATAAAAATACTTCTCACTAAAATATTTCTTGAATTTCATCCATGATATTTCCTTTTGTCTAATGGAATTTACATATATAAAGGCTTCCCACCATATGTCAACTTTTCCTTTCAAACTAAAAATGGCAACCCAGGCCATATTTTTTTCAAAGTAGTCATGGACTGTGAAATATTTCTTCAATACCAATAACCAGGCTTCTTCCTCTTCAACCTTCTTAATTTCTCCATAAAATGTAGGGGGCTTTTCTTTCTCGAAATCGGTAGGCATTGAACTCTTCTCACTTCTCCTTTGTTGGCAGTTTCCTCTAGTTGCAACACTAGAGAACTGGCCATGGTTTCTTGACTCTTCTAGAGTGTTGAGTGTGGTTTCTTCCCTCACTGTGTATTCACTTGTTGTTCTATGCCATTTCCTTGAATTGTTGTCTCTTCCCTATTGGTCTCCAATCTCTACTTCTATACATCAGATGGAATTTTCTTGGATTTCTTCCTGCTTAGATAGTTGGCACCAAGATCATGTTGCTTTTGTATTTGAAGATATGATAAGCTCTGCAAAATCACCACATTCATTTATGCTTTCCTCTCTTGTGCTCTAACAATTCTTTGATTATCTTCTTTTTAAATTATTAATTCAACTCTCAAACTCCTGAGGTTATCCATCCAATCAAGGAAATTTTCTTTTGACCTCTTTCCAAATATTTATTCTTCCTTATCATCATGGGCTTTGTCCATTTGTATTGTGCCATTATGTTGCTTATTCCTTTAGTTATTGTTGGAATTTTTGTATCCTTATGTTTTTTTACACACACACACACGACTATTAGTTGAGTCAAATATAAATAAATATATTTACTCGTCACCATGGCATATATTCACTAAGTGTGTTGATCTGAAGTTGGTTTCAAAATAAAATCCCATGTCAGTATGTAGGGTAGAAGGCTAATAACATTAGCTATAATATTAATATATATATATATATATATATATATATACATTTATTAACTATTGAATTAAATTATATCGTTTGGGTGTGAGCCTCTTTAGATCCAATATTGAACCTTTGCTCTCATACCATCTTAATACTCCCTCTCAACCCCTTGGCATATCTTAGCTATGGGAGGTGTTACCTCTAATTTTTGACCCAATATCCAAGATGTTTTGTGAACATGGGGTTAGAAAAAACTTCATTTTAGTGATCTTTGGGAATTTAATTCAAATATCACCATTTTGATTAGCTTGTCAAGAGTTTTCTGATGATATAAACTCTAACTCAATTTTAGTTTTGGATTGAAAGTTAGTAAGTTTGAAGTTTTATAATAAGAAGGGTCCACATCAGTAAATGGATATCCATAAGGCACCCACATGTCCCATGTTTTTCCCATGTGGCACTATTATGGCCACCTTCTTTTCCACCGGTTCACCTTCCTTATTCTGCATCACGCTAAGGTATAAAACTACCTCGACCAAATAGTTGGTATCACTGACCACACCAACGATGTTTTTGAATTTTTGGAAGGGTGGCCCTATAATTAATGTCAACCATCTACCCAATATGGGTGTATTATCTCTAATCCAAACCACCCCCCCTAATCATTAAACATCAAACACAATGGGGCTCCATCAATCGATCTCGATTTTCAATCTCTAGGCCTACTCTCCACTTAGTTCCTTGAAAATCCCATTGGCCCAAACAATCACAAGACCAGCAGGATACACCACTAGTCCATGACACCCCAACCCACATTTTCTCAAGTTTGAGTCCTCAACATTCCCTCTGCTCTAACCCCATTTGGAATACGTTGACATTTCATTTCTAAGAGTAGCACCCACCCACTATATTCTGTGTAGATTCCCCTGAACTAATGGTTGTAAAACACCTCCCAACTATTGTTGAACTACATTACAATCAACATGATACATTATAAGTATTACTCAATTTGAAACTAATTACACTAAAATCCCTGATCAATTAGTGAACTACAACCCAAACACATGCCCAATATTATATTATATATACCCACTATTGGATCACAATCCAACCAACGTAATACATCACATTTATCAATGAATATAGAATTAATTATAATAAAATTCCCCATACATAGCGAGACCATAACAATCCACCTACCCATTGGTGGTGGAACACAAACCAACCACCTATATCGAAACCAAAACCTAAGAGAGATAATACCTTAACAGACATAACACATCACATTGGCTCCTTTTGGATATGATGGTATGCTTTCTACATACACATAAAATGATAAAAATAGATAACATACCTTATAACATCATTCCCCTTCTAAAATCCATCATCACACGATAAATATAGAGGACATACCTCATTGATATTTTTCCCAACTAACTTTCATGTAATTTAACACAAATTTCATGGGTAAAAAAGTGATACTGCTCTCCATGTGCACAAGGAAATCAAAGTGATTTTAGCCCATTTCAAAGGATTCCTATACTACTTTAAGCATGGGGTGAAACCATCATAATTTATTGTGGTTTTCCATAAATAACTTTACTTGTGGATGAAGATGAGGGTGTTCCTGTCCCATGCCACCTGCTCAACATGGATCCATCTTATCTATGTCATCTCAGCACCTCGACATCAAGGGTTCCTCACCTCCCTCTTCTCTAACATCTTAATAAAAAATTCCAGGGTCCAAGGTCCTACACCCGAGGTGGAGCCTATTATTCCACGTCATCTCAGTTCCTCGACATCAGGGGTTCCTTGTTGATTTTTTAGTAGCTTGGGAGGTACTCTAAGCCCTAGGGTTCAAGGTTTGGAGGGAAAAGCGCCACAAGAGTCACTTGTGGGCTTGGACCCCAAAGTTTGGGTTTTACACCCATCAGGATTTAGGCCAAAACCATGAGCACATTTCAACATGTGATGAATGAGGATGATATCTCCGAGTTGTATAAATGGAGATATGAATTTTTGAATTTGTGGAGTGGGTTTACACCAAATGTGTTAAGGTCACCTTGAGTTTAGTAAGCCTCTTAAGAGTTTAACAAGCCCTAGTTTGATGTTTTAAGAAGCCTCTCTTATGGATATAAATAGGAGGAGATGTGAGTGTCATTTCACTCATCCAAAAAGTGCAACACATCACAAGTTTGGAGCTCGTTCAAGAGAGAAATACTTATGTTCTAGGCCGCAACAAAGAAGGCCAAACAACGAGGAAGAAAATGCAATTTTTGGGCACCTTTGATGACTGTTAGGAGGGATGAGGTGTTTTTATAGAGGTTCAAGGTAGAGAATCATAGAGGAGGAATGTTTTAGGGTTGTTTGGATGGTGGGAAGCCCCTTATCAAGGTTGCTACATGCTATAATATCCTTATTATAGCATGGCGTAGGGTATTGAGGAGAGGCCGAGGAGGTTAAGAGGGTTATAACAGCCTAGGATCACAGAAAGGGGTCTAATCCCCTCAAGGAAGGGCAGTCGTACTCCTTAATAACAATTATGGGCAGATTTTTAAGGTTTCTAGGGGATTGTATTATGTGCCCTAACTAGGCCTAGATTGCAACATTTGGAGCTGACCTCAAACAATGATCCAAGGTATGTTTTGTGAATAAATCTTGTAGGTGTTAGATCCATGATAGGGATCAAGTTTGGATCGGTTTCTATTGCAGCCTATGGGAGTCATGTTGAAGTCTTGATTTGGTGATTGGAAGCCTTCATAGGAGCATATTCTATAGTGAAGTGTTGGGTCCCATTGGTCTGGTGGAGGGCAGCATGTTGGCTACCTAACAATGGTTTTGAATTTGGGGAAGGGTGGCCCTATAATTTATCTAAACCATCTACCCAAGGTGGGTGGATTAGCTCTAATCTCAACCGCCACCCCTACTCATTAAACATCGATTATAATAGGGCTCCATTAGTCAATCTCGACTGTTAATCTCTAGGCCTGCTCTCCACTTGGTTCCTTGAAAATCCCATTAGACCAAAGACTCGCAAGACTGATGGGATCCACCCCTAGGCCATGTCACCGCAACACACATTTTCTCAACTTTGAATCGTCAACATTCCCTCTGCTCCAACCCCATTTGGAATATGTTGATGCTTTATGTCTAAGAGTATAACCAACCCACTATATTTTGTGTAGAGTCCCCTTAACTAATGGTTGTCAAACACCTCCAAACTATTGTTGAACTACGTTAAAATCAACATGATACATTATAAGTATTAATCAATTTCAAACTAATTACACTAAAATCCTTAATCAATGAGTGAAATACAACCCAACCACCTACCCAATATTATATGATATTACCCACTATTGGAATACAATCCAACCAACATAATACATCACATTTATCAATGAATATACAACTGATTATAGTAAAATCCCCCACACATAGAAATGCCATAACAATCCACCTACCCACTGGTGGTGGAACACAAACCAACCACCTATATCAAAACCAAAACCTAAGAGAGATAATGCCTTAACATACAACGCATCACATTTTCTCCTTTTGGATATGATGGTATGCTTTCTACGTACACATAAAATGATAAAAATAGAGAACATACCTTATAATACCATTCCCCTTATAAAATACCTCATCACACGATAAATATAGAGGACATACCTCATTGATATTTTTCCCAACTAACTTTCACATAATGTAACAAAAATTTAATGGGTAAAAAGGTGATACCTCTCTCCATATGCACAAGGTAATCAAAGTGATTTTACCCCATTTGAAATAATTCCTAGACTACTTTAAGCATGGGGTGAAACCATCGTAATTTATTGTGGTTTTCCATAAATAACTTTACATGTGGATGAATATGAGGGTGTTCCTGTCCCATGCCACCATCTCAAGGTGGATCCCTCTTATCCATGTCATCTCATCACCTCGACATCAAGGTTTCCTCACTTTCCTCTTCTCTAACATCTTATTAGAAAATTTCAGGGTCTAAGGTCCAACACCTGAGGTGGAGTCCATTATTCCACGTCATCTCAATGACTTGGCATCGAGGGTTCCTTTTTTATTTTTTAGTATCTTGGGAGGTACTCCAAGCCCTATTGTTTGAGGTTTGGATGGAAAAGGGCCACTAGAGTCACTTGTGGGCTTCGAACCCAAGGTTTGGGTTTTGAACCCATCATGATTTGGGACAAAACCATGAGCACATTTCGACATGTGATGAATGAGGAAGATATCTCTCGTTGAGATGGATCCAACGTAATAAAATTCATCTGATTCTGAGTTGTATAAATGGAGATATGTATTTTTGAATTTGTGGAGTGGGTTTGCATCAAATGTGTTAAGATCGGTTTGAGTTTAGTACACCTCTTAATATTTTTACAAACCCTAGTTTAACGTTTTAAGAAGCCTCTCTTATGGATATAAATAGGAGGAGATGTGAGTTTCATTTCACTCGTCCAAAACGTGCAACACATCACAAGTGAGGAGCTCCTTCAGGAGAGGAATACTTATGTTCTAGGCTGCAGCAAATAAGGCCAAACAACGAGGAATAAAATGCAGTTTTGGGCACCTTTGATGATTGTTAGGAGGGTTGAGGTGTTTTTGAACTAGAGGGTCAAGGCAAAGAAACAAGAAGGATGTTGCAGGGTCGTTTGGAGGGTGGGAAAACCCTTATCAAGGTTGCTACATGCTAGAATAGTCTCATTGTAGCATGTCGCAGGGTATTGAGGAGAGGCCGAGGAGGTTTTGAGGGCTATAATAGCCCTAGATCACAGCAAGGGTTCTAATCCCATCAAGGAATGAAAGTATCTCTCCTTAAGAAAAATTATGGACAGAGTTTTAGGGTTGCTAGGGGACTATGTTATGCGCCCTAACTAGGCCTAGATTGCATCATTTATGGCAGACCTCAAACAGTGAGCCAAGTATGTTTTGTGAAACATTCTTGTAGGTGTTGGATACATGATACTAATCAGTTTTGGATTGATTTCTATTGCAGCCTATGGGATCCATGTTTAAGTCATGATTTGGTGATTGGGAGCCTTCATAGGAGCAGATTCTACAATGAAGTGTTCGATTCCAATGGTCTGGTGGAGGACAGCGTGTTGGCTACCCAACGATGGTTTTGAATTTGGGGAAGGGTGGCCCTATAATTAATCTCAACCATCTACCCAAGATGGGTGGATTATCTCTAATCCTGACCGCCCCTCTACTCATTAAACATCGATCACAATAGGGCTCCATCAATTGATCTCGACCGTAAATCTCTAGGCTTTATCTCCACTTAGTTACTTGAAAATCCCATTGGCCCAAAGACCCGCAAGACCAGTGGGATCCACCCCTAGGCCATGTCACCCCAACCCACATTTTCTCAACTTTGAGTCCTCAGCATTCCCTCTACTCCAGCCCCATTTGGAAGACTTTGAAAATTGATGTCTAAGAGTAGCACCCACCCACTATATTGTGTGTAGAGTCCCTAAACTAACAATCGTCAAACACCTCCCAACTAGTGTTGAACTACATTACAATCAACATGATACATTATAAGTATTACTCAATTTAAAACTAATTACACTAAAATCCCTAATCAATGTGTGAACAACAACCCAACCACCTGCCCGATATTATATGATATATACCCACTATTGGATCACAATCTAACCAAAATAATACATCACATTTATGAATGAATATAGAACTAATTATAGTAAAATCCCTCACACATAATGAGACCATAGCAATCCACCTACCCACTAGTGTTGGAACACAAACCAACCACCTATATTGAAACCAAAACCTAAGAGAGCTAATGCCTTATCAGACATAACATATCACATTGAATCCTTTTGGATATGATGGTATGCTTTCTACGTACACATTAAATGATAAAAATAGAGAACATGTCATATAATACCATTCCCCTTATAAAATCCCACATCACGTGATAAATATAGAGGACATATCTCATTGATATTTTTCCTCAATAAATTTCATGTAATTTAACACAAATTGCATGGGTAAAAAGGTGATACCACTCTCCATGTGCACAAGGAAATCAAAGTGGTTTTACCCCATTTGAAAGGATTCCTAGACTACTTTAAGCATGGGGTGAAACCATCGTAATTTATTGTGGTTTTCCATAAATAAATTTACATGTGGATGAAGATGAGGGTGTTCTTGTCCCATGCCACCTGCTCAAGGTGGATCCCTCTTATCCATGTCATAGCATCACCTTGACATCAAGGGTTACTCACCTCCCTCTTATCTAACATATTATTATAAAATTCTAGGGTCCAAGGTCTGACACTTGAGGTGGAGCCCATTATTCCATGTCATCTCAATGCCTCAAAATCAGAGGTTCCTTGTTGATTTTTAGTATCTTGGGAGGTACTCCAAGCCCTAGGGTTCGAGTTTTGGAGGGAAAAGTGCCACAAGAGTCACTTGTGGGGTTGGAATCCAAGGTTGTGATTTTGCACCCATCAGGATTTGGGCCAAAACCATGAGCACATTTCGAAAAGTGATGAATGAGGATGATATCTCTCATCAAGATGAACCCAACACAATAAAAATAATCTGATTCTGAGTCGTATAAATGGAGATATGAATTTTTGAAGTTGTGGAGTGGATTTGCACCAAATGTGTTAAGGTCAATTTGACTTTAGTAAGCCTCTTAATAGTTTCACTCTTCAAAAAAATGCAACACATCACAAGTGAGGAGGTCGTTTGAGAGAGGAATACTTATGTTCTAGGTTGCAGCAAAGAAGGCCAAACAACGAGGAATAAAATGCATTTTTTGGGCACCTTTGATGACTGTTAAGAGGGCTAAGGTGTTTTTCTAGAGAGTCGAGGCAGAGAAGCATAGAAGAGGAATGATTTAGGACCATTTGGAGAGTAGGAAAACCCTTATAAAGGTTTCTACAAGCTAAGATAACCTTATTGTGGCATGTCACAGGGTATTGAGGAGAGGTCGAGGAGGTTGTGAGGGCTATAATAGCCCAAGATCACAGCAAGGAGTCTAATCCCCTCAAGGAAGGGCAGTCGCACTCCTTAAGAATAATTATGGGAAGATTTTTAGGGTTTCTAGGGGACTGTGTTATGCACCCAAACTAGGCTTAGATTGCAGCATTTGGAGCATACCTCAAACACTGAGCCAAGGTATGTTTTTTGAAACATTCTTGTAGGTGTTGGATCCATGATACGGATCAGTTTTGGATCAGTTTCTATTGTAGCATATGGGAGCCATATTGAAGGCTTGATTTGGTGATTGGGAGCCTTCATAGGAGAAGATTATATAGTGAAGTGTTGAGTGCCATTGGTCTGATGGAGGGCAGTGTGTTGGCTACCCAATGTATCCCTAGACACGCTATCTTGAAGTGAAGAAGATAGTTGAAGGTTAGGTGAAGTTTGGTGCCTAATGTGCAACACTTTGATTGAAAAAGTGCCTGCTATATTGGTGGATTGGAGCTCAATGATTGGATAGCCTAGAAGAGTAGATTGGATCAGCCTCTGTACATGTAGCATAAGTGAATTTCAATAGTGTTAGGTGGCAGCCCTCTAGGATTCTCTATGAGTTATTCTTTCAAGAACTAAGGGGCAACTAGAGAGAAGTACGGAAGAAAAGGACAGGCAGGAAAAGATATGACATAGAAGTTCTAGCAAAGTTTTTCATTGTATCTTGTATTCCATATATTTTTTTATTATTCAAATTGGCTTAATATAACATATGCTAGGTTGTACATTATTGAACAATATTTGTTAAAAATTGTCTACACTTGTGCATGTTTGATTTACTGCTTTATATTTTTTGTTGTGAATTGAATTAGTTCTTGTTGAGATTCTTGGTTTGGTAGTGTCAGTGATTATAAGTTTCTAACCTAGACCCAAGGTTGTGGAAATTAAATATGGTATCAGAGCATGTCTGAGCTAATTTGGAAGACAGTGAATAAAAGTTGTGCACAATGAATTACAGCTTAAGAGGGAGTTGGTCACATTATAGGTGACAATGTAGAAGTTGCAGGAAGATATCCGGTATGAGGACATGTTGGAGGGGTTTTCAAACTATAGTCCATGGAAGGAAAGGATCAAGTTGGTCTCGCAGGTCAATAGGATCTGGGAGTTCGCTGAGAAAACCATCAAGAAGCCAACTGACACAAAGGAGTTGGAAGTGTACAAGAATTTGGATATGAGGGCGATATTGATCATCCTAGATGGTGTGAAGGATCCCCTAATACCTCATTTTTTCAGGAAGAATATTGTGACATGATATGTGGATGGATCTTCATAATTTTTTCAAGAATAAGAACGAGAATCGCATACTAGTATTGGAGGATAAGTTGAAGTCCACCAAGATGATAAAGGGTGAAGGAGTGACTTCGTATTTGACAAGATTATCTCAGGTTAGAGATGAGATTTTTGCCATCAATGTGACTATTTTAGATAGTGATATGGTGAGGATTTCCTTGAAAGGTTTCGCCGAAGAATAGAATCCCTTCATTAAAGGGATCATTGCCATATAAAATTTGCCAAACTGGACTAGGTTGTGGGAAAACTTCATTCAGGAAGAGTTGCGAGACAAGGATCTTCATCCAAAGAATAGATCAGATGAGGATATGGCACTTGTAGCACGAATAAAGGGTTAAGCAGAAGAAGGACTTGATTAAAGTCAATTTTTTCAATTGTGGCAAGATGGGTCATTTTTCTTCAATATGTCTGATGAAGAAGAAGGGATATGACGAGAAGAGGAAAGGGAAGCAAGTTGACAGTGTTTCCACTTCTACTAAGATAGATGATCTCACCAAACGATTGGAGGAGGAGGACTTTGTTATGATCTCTCATTTCTCACAGGGTACTATTGATGAGGATGGATGGTACATGGACAGTGGTGTGATGAAATATGACAAGGTTACAGGAAGATTTTGAGACTCTATATGAATGGGACTCGAAGTTGCACATGGTGTTGGGTGACAAGATTCAGAAGGATATATGAGGATCAGTAGTTGTTTCATTCACGATGGAGACGGGACACGTGATGCAAGTCTAGAATGTACTATTTGTACCAGGACTAAAATATACCGTGATATTTGTCTCGATGATCGAGAAGAATGGGTTTGAGGTATTATTCTAGGATGGGAAGGAAAGACTCGGGCCTAGAGGCCCTAGATCCAATGGGATTGAGATTAGAGTTAGAGATCATGGTCTCTACAGGTTGAAGGGAAAGCCTGTGGATAATGGGAAGAAGCAGTAGATGGAGCACGTGTAAGTTCCAGAGAAGTAGGTGCAGGTGTAGGCTTCAGAGGGGAAGGTACAGGGTCCAACGAAAAGGTCCAGGTTCCAAATACTCAAAGGGAGTCAAGTTCTAGCAGGAGCTTATAGATTTAGAGGGAGAATTTGCAGCCCAAGAAGAACATGTGGTCAATGGGGAGAAATGGTGCTACTACAACTAACGAGAAGGAATTGTGGAGGGAATGGAAGACATTTCAGGAGAATAAGAAGAATCAGGATGCTTCCAGTGATAGTGACACTTCTAAGAGAGGCATTGCTCATGCTACAGGCATTGCTAAGTGGTGAGAACCAAGATTTGGGATATCATTGTGAGTAGTGATGATGATGATGAGTTACTTCCTAGTCTTGGAAGTACCTCCCTCAATAAGAGGAAGTGTTGATTTTTGATTATCTTGGGAGGTACTACAAGCCCTACGGTTCGGAGTTTAGAGGGAAAAGTTCCACAAGATTCACTTGTGGGCTTGGAACCCAAGGTTGGGGATTTGAACCCATCGATATTTGGGAAAAACCATGAGCACAACTCGACATGTGATGAATGAAGATGATATATCTTGTCGAGACAAATCCAACGCAACAAAAATCATTCGATTTCAAGTTGTATAAATGAAGATATGAATTTTTGAATTTGTTGAGTGGGTTTGCATAAAATGTGTTAAGGTTGGCTTGAGTTTAGTAAGCCTCTTAATAGTTTTACAAGCCCTAGTTGGACGTTTTAATAAGCCCCTCTTATGGATATAAATAGGAGGAGATGTGAGTGTCATTTCACTCAACTAAAAAGTGCAACACATCACAAGTAAGGAGCTCGTTGAGGAGAGGAAAACTTATGTTATAGGCCACAGCAAAGAAGGCCAAATGGAAAGAAATAAAGGGAAATTTTTGGGCACATTTGATGACTGTTAGGAGGGTCGAGGAAAATGATCATAGAAGAGTATTGTTTGAGGGTCGTTTGGAGGGTGGGCATACCCTTATCAAGGTTTTTGCAGGCTATAATAGCTTTTTTGTAGCATGTCACAGGGTATTTAGGAGAGGTCGAGGAGGTTGTGAGGGCTAGAACAACCCAGGATCACAACAAGGGGTCTAATCCCCTCAAGGAAGGGTATTCGCACTCCTTAAGAACAATTCTTGACAAAATTTTAGGGTTGTTAGGGGATTGTGTTATGTGCTCTAACCAGGCCTAGATTGCATCATTTGGAGCAGACCTCAAATAGTGAGCCAAGGTATGTTTTGTGAAACATTATTGTAGGTGTTGGATCCATGACATAGATATATTTTGGATCAGTTTCTATTTCATCCCATGAGAGACGAGTCGAAAGCTTTATCATAGTGATTGGGAGCCTTCATAGGAGAATATTCTATAGTGAAGTGTTGGGTGCCATTGGTCTGATTGAGGGCAACATTTTGGCTACCCAATGTATCCCTAGAAAATATATCTTGAAGTGCCAAAGTCAACTAAAGGTTGGGTTAAGTCTGGTTCCTAATGTGCAGCACTTTGATGGACAAAAGCGATAGCTAGTTTGGCAGATTCGAGCACAAGGATTGACCAGCCTAGAAGAGAAAATTGGATCAGCCCGTGTACATGCAATAGAAGTGACTTGAATCTGTTAATCAAGTTTTTCATTGATGTCAATGTGGCATTGACCGAGATTTCAATATTCTTGAGAAGCCTGGTTCTAGATGATGATGCCATGACTCTTGGTTGACTAGGATACTATCAATGAAGATGTCAAGTCACGAAGAAGTCAAACCACTAATGAAGGAAGCCCTAAGTACTTGATCTAATGCTGCATGCACTTGATGATCTAGATCTTAACCAATGATGTCATACACTTGGATGATACTTGATGATGACATATGATGATCCTGGTTGGATATCATTTGAGGGTTCGAAGACTATTTTGAAGTTCTCCTAATAATGTTGCACTATAACATATCATTGTACCATTATGTGATGACATGAGTGATGCACTCATTGTTGGACATTACCATGATGATGTGGATGTACTACATGTTCCTATGATGATGAAGAAGCTAAATAATGGAGAATACAAACAATGGAGAAGCCATATTGTCCTAATCATCTTTTGCACTAAAGATTTCAAAAGCAATCACAAAGAAAATTAGCTTTGGATAGCTTGGAGGCATCCTTTCCAAATGAATCCTATACCATCTTAAATATGATTTTTCCCTCTTTCTAACAAGCCCTCACTCAACTCTTAACTCCAAATATCCTAAGAGAAAATGAATTATTTAAGTTAGAAAAATACTATTTTTTGGCCAGTCAACCTACATCCACACATTCATGTCGGCCTCCCTCCAAACAGACGTGTCCTTTCAAATTTGGAAAACCACTATAAATATTTGGACATAATTTTCATTTCAGAGACTGAATTTCGCATATTCATCTCTGAGATTTTCGGATAAGCAGAATAGAAATTGGTTCGGATTTCTAATTGCAGTGAAGACAATTTGTAGTTAAAGAAGAAAGGGCAGCAGTGAATATTTGTTTTGGGTCTGAAATATACAGGACAGCATGGACAATGGCATAATTATTTTGAACTGACTGTGTATACTCCTCGGGCTTCATAATTGAACTGTGATGACCCCTATGCCTCAGATTATGTATTTTTCTTGAATTTTGGCAGCTTTGCCTTTATAGCTTGATTGTGTCATAACACTGTTATTTTTGTGCCTCATGAAGGAGACTACAACAGTAGCTCGGATAATTTTGTGGTAAATAAGAAGCAACTTCGGACTTAGGCTCGAATCTTCCTGTGGTAGATATAGTGAAGCTTTACCTCAGACTGTGCTAGAACTTGGACTGTCATATAGCTGCTGCCTGTGGGTAGATTCATGGTAAAATCCAAACTATATTTCAATCTTTGGATTTGTGTAGAGCTCGGACATTCAATTATACTTTGGGACAAAGAAAAATCACAAGGCTAGGACCTGTGGGTGAATACACCTATGTGACAACTCATTTGAAGGCTCAGTGTAAGGGCTCAGATTAGCCTTGTGAAGTCATATTTTGGAGCAGACACTAAGTTAGTGCTGAAGCACTATATTTGCAGTCTTTTGAACAGTAAAAATATTTGTTGAAGGATCATGAAGAGAACTTGGTAATGTAGCCTTACCAAAGAACATTTGAAGCAGATGAAAAGTCTTGGAGATACGTTCTAAGTAAACCTTTGAAGCAGCCTATGAAGCAGAATTCCTTAAAGCATCTTGGAGGGCTCTTGTAGCAGTTCATTAAGGATTAATGAGAACATTGAAGACACATTTTTAAGGGTTAGACATTCTTGGAGACCTTGATTGAAGCCCTTGTGGAGTTACCTTGAAGAAGGTTCTAGATTGAAGACATTTTGTTGAAAAGCCTTAACTGATCTTGGAGATAACATTGAAGACCACGATGCATTAGCCATCATGAGGTGACCTTGGAGATCTTTGTTTTGGGTATCATGAAGAATAGTGGAGATACCTTCATGTGAAGAACAAGTTTTCCATTGATGATGTGATGTGGAGACTAAGCGAAGGCATCGCTGAAGATTTTCAGGGTTCATTGAAGAAGACTTTGGGAGCCATGAAGTATAACCAAATATATCTTGACAAAATGAAGCAGGAGATTGGAGCCTCATAGAGACAAGATTGGTGCCTTGGAAGATAGGGTTAGAGCCCGAGAGGATAGGAGTCCTCAAGAGACCACGTTGGATCCTATACCAGAGATAGGGTTGAAGCCCTAGAGGTTGGTGCCTCAAATTGACAAGGTTGGAGCCTTGGAAGACCAAGTCGGTGCTTGGCACAATACAGGTTGGAGCCTGGAAGATTGGAGTCTTCATCTAGGGTTGGAGCCCTATATCATTATTGTACTTTACTTATTGTAAAGAATAAATTAATAAAAGTATTTATTCCATCATTGTTCATTTTGTGTTCTAAATATAAGTGATCTAACTGGTAAAATTAACAATTGAAAAGAAATATTGATTCACCCCCCTCTCAGTATTTCCAACAGAATCATCGTTAGGTGGCAACCCTATAGGAGTCTCTTTTTGTTTGCCTTTGAAGGACTAAGGTGTGACTAGGGATTAGTATAGAAGCGAAGGACGAGCGAGAAAAGATACGATATAAAAGCTCCAACGAAGTTTGTCATTGTATCTTCTATTCCATAGACTATTGTATTATTTAGATTGGTTTAATATAACGAATATTGGGTTTAATACAAGAGCCATGAACAACGAATTTTATTTCTCATATGAGGCCCAACCAGATTTTTAATTTCCCAAGTGATACTTTTTCTAATGGGATTTACTTCCTCTCTTCCATAAGTGTGTCTTTGTTGATCTGGTACATGATTCTTATAATGGATAAAAGGGTAGAGAAAATTAAAATAGGTATGGGGAGAGGAATTATTTTATTAGAACCATATAAATATATGAATTAACCATTGTGATCCCTACTAGGATATTTTGAGCTCAATATGTTAGAGAGTATGAGCCTAGTATATGATGATGGCACGAGTGTGGGATATTGGGACACCAAAATATTTGAAGGTAATATATTGTTGGGCCAGAAAAACTACAAAATCTACGTTATTATATGTAATAAAGGAACAGAGAGAATCCACCCACAAATATTTATTTTATGGTTATTTATAAGGTCACTAGACACATCTGGATAGGCTTCGACAGTATCTTTAAATATTTGATCTATTGTCACCAAAGCTCCTCCTATCAAAAATGTGTCATTAATAAACTTAAAATTATTTACAACTTTTACTTCATGAACTATGTTAAATCTAAGGAGAGTTCCTTGAATTTTGGATTTGTCCAACTTTATTGTCAAAATATTGGACCATCAAGACGTACAACATTGTTGAAAGAGAGAATCCTTAATGAAGTTCACTCAAGCACTGGGTAAAGGAGGTCAATGAACCATTGAACAAGGGAAATATTTAGGGATGGTTAGTGCATATTTTAATCCAATCAATGATATTTTAGAGATTCCAAAATCCATAAACATAATAAAGAGGAACTTATTTTGAATTCTATCAAAGTTATTGGCCATATATATTTTGATTATAATGTATTTTCCTACTCACATATATTTGAATGATTTTCATCTTCTACCAAAACTATAGTATATGTGATTCTCCTCCCATTGATGAAGACTCATTTCTTTTTTGACAAGAAGCTAAGGTAACCTACTATAATCTTGGATAGGATTTTGTAATATTAATTACAAATGGATATGAGTTAGAATATGGAGAAAGAAGTGAATTTTTTTTTTCTTTTGGTATGAGAGATATTAAAATGACTTAACCATGCCCCTAATCAGAGCCATTCAATTTGAGTCATTAAGCCATTAACATAGGCTCATTTGATTGTTTGTCAAAATGTTACGAAGGGGTGAATTATGAATCTATTTAATCCTTGAGACTTAAATGGTTCCAAATCCCCTATTTCCTAAATCACTTCATCTTTAGGTATATATGAATAACTTATTTGTTATCCTTGGATAAAATGAGGGGAGTGATATCCTAAGTCTTGTTGATCCCAAATGTGTTTGAAGGGGGGTAATCTTCCAAATATAGCTCTTAAAAGTGCTCATTTGTTGCTTGGAGAAGACCTTAAAAATGACTTGTTTTCTAGCCAAATCCTAGATTAATTTCATGAGAATGATTATTAAACTATCATGCTTTAGCTTGATCATGAAAGAATTTGGTGTTTCTATTCCTATTATTTAACTATGGACTTTATTACTTTAGCGAACAATGCCCTTACTGCTTTCAACGTGTGTTGTGTATTCATTTAGCAATCCCCCCCTCCTTGTTCATCATTTCCTCATTAATTGTTTTAGATTAGATATTTTCAAGCCACAATTGAAGCTTTTCTTTCTCCTTTACTAAGGAAATCAATTACTGCTTGTCCAATTCTTTAAGATTATTCTTGGTGTTTTTTATATTTCTCTTTTAAACAAGGGAGGGGGAACCATGCAACAAGTTTTCCCAACGTTTTGGATGACTTCCCGAGTATTTTGATGTGGTATCCATAATGGCTTGAATTAGAAATGGATCATCCTATAATCCTCTTCTACTTGAAGACACAATGAAATTAATTTGTTGTTAGATATGGTTGATAGTGGATGTGGACATTGTCAAGAAAGAAAGAAAATCCCTATATAAGGAAATGCTCTAGCCTCTCAAAGATGTGCCCCAATCCCAGATTTTGGTTGTGAATCCAAGTGTACTTTCCCCTCTTTGGATTGGGATCAATATATCCCAGTATACAACAATTTCATGTACTTCAGGTACTACCATGGTGTAATTACAATTAGTATGCATGGTCAACACCCTTATACACATGCCAAGCAATCATGACTTATATTGGAAAATTTGTAGGTTGGTGAATGTTTATGAAAATAGTGGCACAATTGATGATTTTTATGGTGGCTTAAAGAATATGTCTTGGTCACAAAGATATCACCATTTATTTCCCAAATGTGACAGATAGGTCTGCAATGTGGATAATTTATTTTACATTCTCAACAAATGTTACAGACAAGAATGATGGTTCTATTCGTGTCCCAGTTATATTTTTCATAGGTAGTTTAGTGGAAATTATGCAAAATCCCCTATATTTTTCAACATAGTTGGGTAATTTTAATACTATTTAAATTTTTACATTTATTACTATATATTTTTCAATGCTAACAGTAGATGATTTGTTACACTAAATATCACACTGAGACAGGGGGAGGTGTGGGTGAATCAGTGTAGTAGAAAAAATATTATTTCAAAACATTTCATCAATAATTAACGATGCAGTAGTGTATCATAACAATGAATGAAACTATGCATCAAGAAGCCATCATCACATCCACATAAGAGACACAAGATTTTATATGGAAACCCTTACGAGATAAAACCACAAATTCTTTTTTTCTTCTTCTTCAATTCATTTACATAGATTTGTGCACCGACCTACTAGAGGCACCAAACTCAAAAATGTGCAAGCACCCATTTTCAATAGGCTATAACCTTATTGAGGCATCAACCTCAAAAATTTGCAAACACCTAATTGCAATATGCTATAACCTTATTGAGGCACCAACTTCTAAAATGTGCAAGCAGCCACTTGCAATAGGCTACAACTTGATTGAGGCACCAACCTTGGTGGAGGCACCCACTTCCTTCTTCAATCTGGTTTGGACCACTTTTAATAATATTTCATGATGGAATCACAAGCATCATAACCATTGACCTATCATAAATATGTTGATATCAACATTGTCATCACTTGTACATCATCCTGCAACAACTTGTTCATAATTCTAGCTAAATATCATCTGTTATCACAAAAATTCACCTGATAGGCTGCTAATCAGACAATCTCATGTAACTGTTTCAAACCAATATTGTAACTGAAGCTTAGCCTCTTCAGTCTGAGAGGGCTCTCTCAAAGGGTTAATATTGAATAAAGATGTATTTAGATGGCTAACTCTACTTGGAAAACAACTTGCTTGTGATGAGTATAGGTTGAAAATAGTATGAGTTTGCAAACATTAGGCTTATGGAGTCAACAATTTTAGTGATTCAGTAGTAAGTTCACTTGACATGGAAGCTGACGCAGGTAAGAGTTTTTAGCAGAAGTACATGCACATGAAACAGGAAATCACACAGTCAATTCATCTATAAAGGAAGTCATAGCATTACATGAATGAATTATGAGTATTAAAGATGAAAACCACTGAAAATAGTACACATCAAATATATAGATAATATAGGCACTAAAAACTCAATCAGAATCTCAGGTTGGTCAAGAAACAATTCTTTGTATTACTGAAAACAGTTAATTTACATAAAGCTGCAGTATTGCCAAAAAATCTCCAACCCCTGACAAATTCGACCCTCTGCCCTTTAATAGACTTTTTACATGATGAGATGATCTACCTCCTACCTATATTCATCAAATTTTTTCCTAATGACACCTTGCATAACCATTAAACATCTATTTATTGAGACAATGACAGTTATCCTACTTGCCAGTCCTTTTCCTAATAGGACTCAAACTGTTCATTATTACAATAACAACCTTATCTCCTAAAAAAATTACACATTTGACAAATATGACTTCACATGTTCGAATAGGGTGCAATGGGACTCATCACTACATGACATCTTAATTGACCTCCTCTAAAACTGGAAACAAACCATGTTTTTTAGGCAAACTGGTCCTTATATTCAACGAAGGGTTTGGATGATGAGTTGGCTTCACCACGTGGTATTTAAGCTTTGGATGACTACTGGAAAGATCCCTTGAACCTTAGAAAGTGTCAAGTTGTCCAAAAGTTCACAAAAACCTACTCATATAGCTTCAAAACAGTACGCTACGAAAGTATGACAGTTTCATAGAGTACTTTCATAGCATTACAAAAATGCCTTTTTCCATCAATATTTTTGGTTATTTTCTCCTGCATGATGTTCATTATGCCTTAATTCATCTTCCATACCATTTTCATCTCTTTGGAGCTCCAAAAAATGGTTCAAAATGCAAAAATGAAAGCTACAGTAGTTTCGTAGCGTTTTGTTGTTCTTCAAGCCCAGTCACGCTATGAAACTGCTGAAAACAGTCAAAATTCCAGACTTTTGTGTAGCTTCAAAAATATACCTTCTAAGTGAAAAAACCTTGTTTATAACCTACCATTAGCCTTCAAAATCATAAACCAGCTCACACTATGCTTCTTGAGGTGTTTCTTCCTCATTGATGATGAGTTGAGAAATTGGCTCGTCAACTACTGTCATTTTAAGACCTTTTTTCTCCAATTCCTCATGAATTAGTTCAAGTTGTTCATGGAGGTCCTTAACCTGATCTTTCAAATCTTTGTTGGTGGATTTCAAATGTATGTTCATTTTCCTAACATTTTTGACCTCTTTCCTCAATGGAATGGTCCATTTGATAAGCTGTTGTGTATTATCTAGAGCCTTGGAAACATTTTCAACCTGCTCTTCTCAAATTTCCTTCATATTTTCATACTGAACCTTCTCTACATTTTGTTTCCTTGCTTCTTTCTTCATAACAGCAATTTCATGGTTTTCCAACTTCAATTGTTCTTCAAGGAGTTGAAACTCTGTTTTTTCTATCACTTTCTCTTTTCCTTTCTTTGATTTGCTAACTGTATCTTTCTGTGCAGGTGATGAAAGGTCAATGATGTCTTGTGGTGGCTGGACTGTGTCAGTAGGTGGATGAAACTCTTTAATGCTCTCTAATATCTTTCTATCATGCCTTGTATAGGGTTTCTTGCTTGGAACATAAAACCTGCATCTTCTCCTTCAAATTCTAACTTCTTTGCAGATTTGGCCTTTTTTAGCTTCTGTCCACCTTCCTCTATGGCCTCAGCTTGGACTATAGGAGTTTCTTCTATGTAAATGGCATGTAATATGTCTTCTATATTTCCTTTAGCTATTGCTTTGTCTTCTACAGCCATTGTTTTCTCTTCTAAGGTCATTGTTTGGCTACTTATCATCCTTTTGGTTCCTTGTTTACTCACAGCTTGTTTTTCTTTTGCAGGTTTGACCACTTTTGACTTCTGTATTGCAGGTGGGACATTTGGTGTATAAAAACTCTACAATTTCTCCGTTTCCATCATGATTGGTTCACTTGGTTCTGCCACCAATGGTTCACTTTGTTCTACTACTAAGTGTGATGGAATTTTCCTAGGTTTAGGAGTTCTTGAAGGAGTAAGAGCATCCAACTCAAAACCACTAACAAATAAAAATGAAGACCAGTCTCTGCCTAGTCTTTGGAGTTCATCTAAAACCAACAGTTTCATTAAACCATGATGAAACAATGAACTATCACTCCCTTCAGATTTTGCTTGGACCTTATCTGCCATTTTTGATAAATTTCTATGTAAATATAAAGGTAAATCAAGAGATATCTTACCAGTAAAGTGAAGGAGTAGCTTGAAATGGTATGAGTAAACTTTATGATATCTTCCTTCACAAGTAAAATACTTTTAGATGATGAGCAGCAATTTTGAATATTTATCCTTCATGCAGCTCCTTGGAATGGCATTAGTGAGGTCCATTTCATTGTTTTCAGGCTTCATAAACTCTTTGCACTGCTCCATGTTAAACTTGAACCCTTTGAACCACTTCTCTTGTCCCCTTGGAATCCCTGTTGCTGCTGCAATGACCTCTGGTGTGATGGAAAGATTAAGCATCCCCACTTTGGTAGCTATTCCACTGAAGTTTAAGGCAAATTATTTGGAAACATATACACGGAAGCCTTGTAATCATTCACAAAACTATAAGAAACCTATCCTTCTGAAGACTTCCACAACTGTTGGGTCTTCATTGATCATATTCATATCTGTTGGCTCATATCTCAGACATTTTCCACCCTTATTTGTCCTTCTTTTTTCTACCATGGTTTCTTTAATGTCTTCTTAGCCTCGCTTCATAGTTTGTAGCCTCACTTGATAGTTTGCTTAGCCTCGCTTGATAAACCTTTGAAAACACCAGCCACATATTTGGCTCAATGCAATAGCTCTCCAGAGCTCAATATCATGCAAAGAAGAAATGAAGAATGAAAAATATTTGAATTAGGAAATATTTTGAACTTTGATGTCCACTTCATAACACAATGATGACTCATACATGCCTAAAATGGTGATGATGACTTCAGACCTTACCATGTACCTTGATCTTATCCCTCAATGACTCGAATGGTATATAACTTACCCTTTCCCAACGATTTTCTAACACCTAACAGCTAACTTGACAAGACAGATAGGAAACCAAGCTTTTGTAGTGTATTTAGTGTAAATTTGGGTGTTTTCGCTACGAAATTATCAGCAATTTCGTAGTGAAAAGTGACATTTCTAAGTGTATTTCGCTACGAAACTATGGTTTCTTGGCTAAAATGACCATTTCGGGACAAAAACCTTGGGAATTGAAATTTTTCATAAAATTATGAGTGATGTGACATGAGGGGATTTGAAAGTGAGTGGGTTTAGACCTTAGGGTAAGCTTAAACAAGAAAAAATTAAAATTTCCCTTGACCAAGAATATAAAAAATTGAATCCTACAACCCTACCATTGACGCATGAACCTATTTAACTTTGTCAAATGATGCTTCATTTTTTGGTGATAACATCATCTATCCTTGAACCTGTTCGATCATGTGTACAACATCTACTCATAAGCCTGCAACCTACTGACAAACCCCTTAAGCATTCCAAAACACATAATGTGGCTTCCTGATATCAAAAATGCATCTTCATGATTGTTCATGAGCCCTGGATTGATCACAAGAGAAATTTGGCTATATCCGCTTTTCCGAAATTCAATTTGTCTTCAGAATAACCCTGAAAACCATAAAAATCATATAAAATATTAACTATATGATAAAAATTCCCTTCCAAGGGGACTTTTATAAAATTTTCTTTTCCTGGCAATCCTTCTACAAAATTTACTCTTTTGTCCTTTTAACTGTTCGACAAAATGAAATTTGTGGGGAAAATAAATAAATCTAACCTCATGAGCAACCAGATTCAAACCTGCGACCTTTGTTGTATAATACAAATCCCCTACCAACTGAGTTCCATGATGTTACTTTCCATACCATCCATCAAAATGCGTTTTGTAAGAAACGAATTAACTTCAAAAGGGGAGGGAGAGGGACCATATTTATCTTACTTCATCACTGGATGTCCCTAAGTGGAGCTTGACCTTCGCTATATAAATTTCCAAACCGTAAAATAACAAACAATGGCCTTCACTATATATGTTTCCAAAGAATAAAATAATAAACAACATCCACTATATATATTTCCAGCCCATAAAAAAACAACTACCTCCACTATATATATAGTCATATCAAAAGTTGAATTGTGACCTTTGCCCACATTGTAAACAAAATTGAAGATCATGCCTTGTCACATTTGTCGACTAAGTAATACATCCCATAGAGAATACCCACAGTCAAAGAGTGTGAGAAAACCATAGAGCACAGTGTTGCGAGACATGTAACAAAAAAAATTTGTAGGATTTGAAACCAAAACTATCCACCAAAAAAGAACTCGAACCAATGAAGCCAACCATGGAACTAAGAATCGGTTATTTGTCACAAGTTTTTCCATTAAAATCAATGGAATTAATCATTATGAATATATATATATGTTCATGTGGTCCCAAGGCTCATGGGGGATGACCTTGGGCCATCATTTATTCTTGAAAATCCAAATTTCAAAACCATATGACTGCCCCATATGATCAAGGCCCTCAACAAGACCAATAGGGATTGACCCTTTCTCCCATGTCACCATGCCATAATACCCATTCATTAGGGTTTCATGGTCATCTATATGCTGGCATCATCATGCCACATGGTGACCCTTGACTTGTGCCACATGTCATGCATATTCGGTTGTTTGACCAATAAAAATGTGCCATTGTATATGCCACGTGTCAGTCGTCCATTCTACCATGTCACATTGTTAATGTGTCATGCCACATCATCTTTGTTTCCATATCATCTTCTTTCCCCCTATAAACAACAACCAAGAGTCACTATACTGTCATGTGATCACCGCTGCCAAATCATCATTTTAGGTCATCAATAATTTTTCATGTTTCACTATCCTACGTCATCAGGCTTGGCCATATATGAGCCTCCACATGTTGATACTTCAAAGGTCTAAAAGGATTATTAAATATTGTACATCTTTGCACATCCTCCACATTCATGCTTCTTACCTTTGTCGTATCAATTGAAAGGTGCACATTGTTTAACTGGTTAAACAATGGACACGCTCATGTGTCTCAAGCCATTGATCAATTTCAAATGTTTGGATCTACCCTCAACATGTGTGGTCTTTAAAAAATTTGGTGATTTTCAAATAAATTTTGTGTTGTTGGTCCTCATAATGGTTGCCAACTTTAAATGACCATAACTTCTCATCTAATAGGAGTTTTTCTAAGTATGATATACCATTGGAAGGGTCTCAAAGAGGAATATTTAATCATACCATTCATAGAGTTATTAGGACATCGTAAAGGTGAAAAAATCTCAATAAAATTGAAACATATTTAACTTCATTTGATGAGGGCATGCAAGGGATTAGGTTATCAAACTACTTCCTTATGATTCATTAATGGCCTATTGCTTCCTTAGGCATCCCCTTTGACATCAATGACATTGGTTGTCATCAATGAAAAGACTATGTTCAACAATGTAACCCTTTTTCATTGATGAAAACACCACCAAACATTGATAGTCATTGGTGGTAACAGATCGAACTCCCCTTGACATGTTACTGGAGACTCCCCTTGTCTAGAAGCAAATATTCTTCCTGCTTGATCCTACTTATTCTGTCCTCTGTATTCCTATTGTTTCCGTTACCTTCAGTGCCTACTTTTCAATGTCTGCATTCTCTCCCCCTTTGACATAAATGGAAAAGGGGCATGGTTTCCTAACAATTCTCCATGGATTTTCCTGAACCTTCATGTGTACCTAATCTTGTTGTAAATGGAATCTCCCCCTGAGACCATGCTTCCTTCTTTGTGAATCTCCTCCTATCACTAATTCCTCTGCTTGCAAATACTTCCTACTATGTACCTATTCTTCATAATCCTTAGCTAAAATTTGTGTTTCATTTCTTCCTATTATAAAAATCCTTTGATCTGTATTATAAGGCCCAATATGAACTTCTTGACTTCCTTGGACCACTCCACTTATTCTTTCAACTATTTATGGGTCAATCTTATTCAAATTATCTTTTTATTGTGTACTTTGTAAACCTATCTCTAATGGTGAACTTGCATAATCTCTCCACCTGTACATGTTTGTTATCATATTGTTGCCATCATACTCTCTATTATCACCAAATTGTGTCTTGTTGGGTTGCTTCAATGGTCAACTTGGAGTAATTATTTCATACCACTTTTGACTGAGGATTAGCCTCTTCAGCCTAAGAGAGCTCTCTCAATTTATCAAATATTTACTCAATTGGGTCTTAAAAAATATGGCTAACCCTGTGAGTGTTTTAGTGTATGTAATTGCAGGTGAAAAATGAGGAAGAATCAACTACCATTGGGCTCATGGAGTCAGTAAAAGGAAATCAATGATAAGAATTCCTACTTATGGAAGCTGAGGCTTTTTCTGTTTCAATGATATAACAACACTAACACATGAGAATAATTAGTGACTCAATGCTAAAAGGAATTCAGAGCATATATGATATGAATTCTGAGTAATTTAGCATAAATACTACTGGAAGAAAGATACAAAAGAGACACATAAACCCATTGAAACACATCAAGAATATCAAGTAAAGCAAGAAAACTCATTGTGTGTCTATTACTAATATCAGAAATTACAATATTAGTTGTATCAAAGCATTCTCCTACCCTTTGATCTTCGATGTTCTGTCTATAAATAGACTCTTTTACATTTGAAAGGATCTTCCCAGCTGGCTAGATCCTCGAACTATAACGTTGACACTTAACATAACTGAAAACTACATTCTTGGAACAAAAAAGACAGATGGTCTCTAAAGACTTTCATTCCTAATAGGACTCTACTTCATATTTATTACATTCAGTTTTTACAATAGTGGGACAATTACATGATAAGGATCAAATGCTTGAGAAGCATTCACCGTCACTAAAACATTTAATGTACCCCCTAGATTTAGGAAACACAGTCCTACTTTTCAAGAATATATAAACTCCACTTTAACCTTGGTCTTCATGCTGAGCTAGATGAGTGACACTCATGTGGAGTAGTGAGTCTATGCTGGGATGGCCCACTGTCAAGTTGGATATCTCCAGATGGCTGACTAATCTTCCATGTGCTTTTTAAACCTCCAAAAATCCTTAAAAATCCTCTCGCTACAAAATAGAGCAGTTTAGGCAATTTCGTAGCATAGTTTAGTAGCGAACTGATTTTTGTCTTTTCACCCATAATTTTGCCACCTTTGCTGATCAAAAACATTTTCTATGTAAATATGTTAAAATACAGTCAACCTCCCTTCTTAATTATTCATAAAACTGATTTTAGAAGCCAAAAGGAATCTTCAGAAATTTCATAGCGTTTTTCTGCCTTCAAGCCTGGAGCTCGCTACTAAACTACCTGATTATGGAGAAAATTCAAAATTATCCCCTTTTCATAAAAATTTCACTCGTAGGCCTTAAAATTGATATGATGAAATATTATAAGGCACATTTGGTTCAAAATGCCTCTTACCCTCTTCAAAAAGAATTATTTTCACCTTTAGCAAGTTAAAATTACCAATACAATGACTCTGTTTTTTCTGAAAAAATACGGTTCAGAGATGAGCTCCTATCTTCTTATACTTGATACTTGTTGAAAAACATGAGGAGGTTTCTGTAAATCATAATTTTCTGAAGAAAACCCTCCCTTTGTTTCTTGAAAACCATCTCCAGCTGTCCATAATCTGCATTAGAAAAATATGTATAAAATAGGAAAATTCTGGTTTCTAAAAGTAGGTCCAAGAGACATCTTTGAATATCCAAACTAGTATCACCTGTGAGAAAATTGAAGGAGGTTATTTTTCCTTTTTCTATTCTTGACAATAATCTCTCTCATTATTGTTTAATTCATATTTTTTCATCCATAATATTATGTTTAAATTTACTGCTCACACATTCCAAAGACAAAGCAAATTTCCTTGTAGCTCCAACAGAAATTCAAGCAACCTAAATTTGTGAATGCTTCAGAAAAGCTAGGTTCCTCCATGAATAGCTTAAGTTCCATGAGCTCCTATATAACCACAAAGGCTCCTTTGTACACTTTCTTATTCATGGCCATCTTCCTTTATAATGAAGCTGCCTTCTTAAACATGTGACACCTGTAAAGAAACAAATTGACAGGGAGTTGGTTTGCAATGGAATGGACTCTTCCAAGGTGAAAAATCACTGATACATGCAAAGGCTGAAGGGTTAATTATAGAGAGGGTCTTGGGTAATTTTTTTTAAAAGTAATTTAACAACTTGAGGGAGGATGATAGCACGTGTGACCACAAAAACAATGATGAGACAAAATATGATCTTACGTGCTTGGGAATTATGAAAACTAACTTAGCTGACTTCACCTTGTCTTTATCCATCAAAATTTGACACCTCATACTGCTCTGACACTCTTTGCAGGAAAAACCCAGTTTCGTAGCGAAAACCATTTTAGGCAGTTTCGTAGTGAAAATTGTTGATTTACCATATAATTCGCTGCGAAACTATGAAAAACTGGCTAGTGGAATGTTTTGTGGTAACAAGGCATGATAATGACAACTATATGAGATTATTTTTATTTGAAACGATATTACATGGTTTGGGATGGATTTTAGACTTATAGTGGATATCACCAAATGCAAATTTTTTTAGTCAATTTCATGAAAATGGCTTATGAGACAGCATGAACCCTATCAATGGAATTGTTTAAATTAATGAGTGATAACACTCTCCAATGATCATACTTTCTTGCAACATGATTTTTTTGCACATAGTGGTGTCATTGATAACAACAAGTGCTATTGATGTCAAAGGGGATACTTAAATACGCAACAATGTCATTCATGAATCAAAGGAAGTGATATGACAACTTGATCTCTTGCATACCCTCATCAAGTGAAGTCAAAGAGCTTTGAATTTATTTAGTTTTCTATCATATTCATGATGCCCTAACGATCTATGGATGGTATGGTTACATAATACACTCCAAGACCTTTCTAGTGGTATATCACACTTGGAAAAACTCTTATTGGATGAGAAGTTATGACCATTTGAAGTTGGTAGCTATAACAAGGAATAAAAACACCAAATTTATGTAAAGGTCACCAAATTTATGTAAAGGTCACCAAATTTGTTAAATTTAGCACAATTTGAGGGCAAATCCAAACATTGGAAAATCAATCAATAGCTTCGAGCACATGAACATGTGCACTTTTTAATGTAGTTAAATAGAATGCAACTTTGGACTAATATGATGGTGGTCAAAAAGCACATATTGTGGATAGTATGAAGAAATGCTTGACATTTAACCTTCCCCTCCAGACTGATGAAGTTTTACACGTGATAGACATCCATAAGGTGTATTTATAAATTATACAAACATATGTATATCAATGGATTCAATACGATCAAGCAATGTACTAAAGCTAGATATTGAACCCTTCTACAAATCAATTGCGGAAAATAAACACGATCGCCAATCACAACAAGTGCAGAAAGAAATAAATCAAACCACGACAAAGATAATTTCCTGGGGAAATCTTACTGCTCAAAACCCCTCTATCATATTTTCTATATTCAACAAGGAATCATTAAACAATTACAATGCACTCTTCTCACAAGAGTCTTCTGCACTCTCCTATCGTCTCACATTGATCCAGACAAAATCAAGCCAACACTTAGCCAATTCTTAGCTTGTCTTCAGCCTGCCTTGATCACGCAATTCATGAGGAATGAAATCCCTATTCCTTAGGAATTTCATCCTTTCTCAACTGTGTTGAGTATCACGGGCATCCTCTAGTGTTTTAACTACATCTGGGAAGCTTGCTAATATCACAACTAATAGTTAACTTCCCTTTAACCTTTGTCTCAACTAGGTCTCCACTGGAACTGACATGCATGTAGCTATTAATAGTAAATCGTCAGTTTCATGGCAGATCATTGCATGTGAATTAACTTTGATTTAATTCACTTGATCTCTCACTAGTTCAACTGACTTTAACTCACTTAACTGAGTTAATTGATTTCTCATGCATTAAACACATGCACTTAACTGCAACTTGAACTCTAAAACACATAGAATCACTCTGCATACCTCACCAACCACCCTCAACTCAAAATTCATGAGCTAACTGAGTTTATCACACTCAGTTAACTATTACAAGTGATTATGAGATAAGATTATATTTTATTGTCCAATTTAATTAAGGGATAATTAAATTTGACACAAATCCAATTTATTAAATAAATTGAATTTCACACTAATGTATCGCTAGGACCCATCACTACATGACATGTGGTCCCACACTAGTGTAGGTGTTGTCATGTTGTTTCTAGATGCCAATTTCATTGTTTCTTGTTGCAAACTTCAACAGTGTACAGGTGGTATATCGAAGTGTTTGTACAAGAACATGTGGCGATTTGTGACAAGTCCATGTAGCAGTGAAGAATGATGTGGCACAATGATGATGACATGCCATACTGTCATGATACCATGAGGCATGCCAATAGGGCACTTTTTTCCAGCCAATAAACATGAATATTGAAGCAACGTGGCCCAATTAAAATAATCCATGTGGCAGCATGACATCATGATGACATTAACATATTGATGTCTAATGACCCTTAGATCTTAGGTCCTATGGGATGGTCACATGGGTAAGACGGATAAGCCCTATTGTTTCATCAAATGTATTGGTCACATTCGATGGTCATATGATTTGATTTTCTCCAATATTTTTGGCATAAATTCCTACCCCTAGGTCGACTCACATATGTGTCCATACACAAGTCTATTTATACTCGAATGAGAGCTCCAACTGATAGAAATGAATTTGGGAAAATTAGAATATTGTGGTGAACTGAGTGAAGGTGTGGCCTTCGTGGATAGTCTAAAGTATAGCTATGCAGTGGTTGCAAGGTCAAAATGTTATGTAACCAAATCACAAAACGGAAGAAAATATAGATCAACGACTTGAAAATAACCCTCTTCGAGGGGGAAACCTCCTTTACATGACATAAATGAAAAATTCTTGGATGATTCAAATGACAATACCTCCTTGGTATATATAGGAGTCTAAGGGGTCACAATATAATCAGAACCTACATAACAATAATAATGTAAGGGCACAACAATAACAATAGTGGGCTTCTATGGGTCACAACAATAATAATATGGGGGCTACATGAGCACAACAATAAAAATAAGGGGCCTACACTAACAATAATAATAAGGGGGCTACACTTGTATTATAACGACCTAACATGCCCCTCTCCTTAAAAATATGTTGTATTCAATTCTTCAGTGGTTATGTATGATTTTGTATAAACTTATCATCCTCCCATGTGGAATATTCAACGGGTGAGTTCTTCCACTTAATGAGATACTCTTAAATTGATCAATTTCATAATTGTTGAGTTATTTTTTTGAGACTGCTTCAGGCTCCAATATGATTTTTCCTTCTTCATCAAGTTCTAGCAATATTGTTTTAACTAGGAGCTTTTCATTGATAACCTTCTTTAAGAATGAAATGTGAAAACTAGGTGTACTCGGGAAGATGTAGGCAGCTCCAATTTGTATGCCATAGTACCAATAATTTTCAACACCTTGTAAGGACCATAGTACTTGGGTGATAATTTATTATCCTTCTTAGCTTGCTTAAGGGACGTTTGCTTGTATGGTTGTAGCCGTAAAAATACCCATTCACCTATGTCAAAACTTCTTTCACTATGATGTTGATACTCCTTTTGGTTCATTTGATTCTACACTAGAGTGAGCTTCCACTGCTTGAACCTTAGAATTTTATCTCAAATATGATGTGATGGACAGTGGATGATATTCATAAAGTGCCATAAATGGGGTCATTTTTGTTGCAGTATGGAAGGAAGTCTTATACCACCATTCATCTAGAGGTAACCACTTGACCTATTATGTTTGTTTATCAGAAACAAAGAAATGAAGATATCCTTCCAAACATATGTTCACTATCTCAATTTTCCTGTCATATTAAGGATGATAAGATGATCTATCGGCTAATTGAGTATTAAGACAAGAAAATTATTTCATCCAAAAATTTCCAATGAAAATGGGAGTTATATCACTTACAATAATATTTAGGTTTCCATGTAATATTTGAATTGTTTCCATAAATGCAGTAGCAATTGTATTGGCTTTAAAAGGATGAGATAATGCACAAAAGTGTGCATACTTGAAAAGTATATCATCTACTACCATGATGATACTCTTTCCTTTAGACTTGGGTAAACCTATGATAAAATCCATTCAGACCTCCTCCCAACGTTGACTTTAAATGGCTAAAGGTTGTAATAGACTTGGGGCCTTAATTATCTCAACTTTATTTTGTTGGAAAACCAAACATTCTACCACAAACATCTCAATATTAGATTTAAGTCCATCCCAAAAAAATCCTTCTTGACCCTGTGGTAAGTTTTTTAAAATCTTGAGTGCCCTCCTAAAAGAGAGGTGTGCAATTCCAAAAGAATCTTTAGTTTAAGTTGGGAATTTTTACATAGATATAATCGACCTTTGTACCATAATGAGTCATTTTTCCAGATAAATGTATCATATGTACTAGGATCTTGTTGCAAGTTTTGAATGGGTGTCGTCATTCTTCCATTCCTCCCTTTCTTTGGTTATCTAGTCAGGATCGATAATATAAATGGCATGGAAAAATGCTTCCACATCCCCATCCCTTTCTTGAGAGTGAATCTGCAACAACATGTTGCTTCCCTTTTTGGAGATGATTTCAAAGTCATAATCAAAAATCTTAGTGACCCATTTTTGCCGCTCTTATGAAGATAATATTTGTTCCAAAAAAATTTTAAGACTATCATGATTTGTTTTTATCTTGAAGTGTCTTCCCATTAGGTAAGGGCATCATTGCTTTAGGGAATGTAGTATTGAAAACATTTCCTTCTCATAAATATGTTTGTGTAAATACTTTCCCTTGATTGGAAAACTTTCAAAACCAATGGGTCTTCCTTTTTGCATTAAAACATCACCAATTCCATTTCCTGAGGCATCACATTCCACGATAAAGGTTTTTGTTAAGCCTGGAGTAGCTAAAACCGGAGCTTAGCACATTGCCTCTTTAATATTTTCAAAGGACTTAGTGGCTTCTAGAGTCCAAAAAAATGCATCTTTCTTTAGTAATGTAGTTAGAGGTGTTAATATTTTCCCATGCTTATTAACAAACTTGCAATAATACCTTTTCAACCTGGTAAATCCTCGAAGATGCTTTAGGGTTATGGGATATTCCATTCCTTGATGGCTTTAATTCTTTTAGGGCTTACCTTAACACCCTTATGAGATACAGTATGACCCAAATATTCCACTTCCTATACCCTAAAGAAAAATTTAGAGGGTTTTGCATACAATTTTTTCTTCTCCAATAGTTTGAGCACCCTCTCAACATGTTGAACATGATCCTTCCAAGACTTGTTGTAGATTAGTATATCATCAAAAAATAATAACACAAGTTTTCTAAGGAAGGGTTCAAAAAAGGAATTCATCAAACCTTGAAATGTGGAAGGCGCAGTAGTAAGGCCAAAAGGCATGAGAAAAAACTCATAATGACCTTCATAAGTTTTGAATGTTGTTTTCGAAATGTCTTCAATCATCATTCTAATTTGATGATATCCTGAATGAAGATCCAACTTGGTGAAGTAAATTTCTCCATGTAATTCATCCAACAATTCATCAATGACAGGAGTGTGAAATTTATATTTAATAGTGAGCTTGTTGAGCTCCCTATAATCTGGACACATACGTCATGATCCATCCTTCTTGTGTACCAATATTATTAGAGCAAAGAAATAAATTTGGCTAGGTTGAATTCTACATCTCTCTAGAATTTTTGCAACCATACATTCAATTTCACTCTTTTAGGCATAGGGATATCTATAAGTTCTGAAGTTTGGAGGAATTCTTCCTCGAATCTAGTGAATAGCATGATCATGATCACAAATAGAATGGAGACCTTTGAGAGTCTCAAATACCTTGGAATGATTGTCCAAAATTCTTTGGAGATCTGAAGAAACATATGATTTCGGTGTTTGAACATATAGTAAGCATAACTATGAAATTATGCCTCATTGTTAATTCTTCAAAAACTTTGTCATGCATTAGAGTTGATTACCTTTCCTGGTTTCCCTGTGATGCCCCTTAATTCCATTTCCTTTCCTTCCCAAGAAAAATTCTTGAAAATTAAAATTTATTGTCCCCAAATATTATAATCACTGGACTCCTAATACAACATCAACACCACCCACTTGAATGGAAAGCATTATATTATTCAATACATATTCCCCTATGGTTATATAGACATTATTTCACTTCCTTAAGCAATTTATAGTTCCTGCATCTGCAACCATCACTTGACACTTTGGTGTTGGATATATAAATCAATTCAATTCCTTGGTTGTCTTATAATGAATAAAATTATGGGTACTACTAGAATCTATCAACACTCTTACTTTTTGTTTCTTGATATATCCTTCTATATTGAGAGTTTGAGGAGTGGAAATTCCTGCCAACGCATTACAAGATATGGAAGGATTCTTTTCTTCTTTCTATGGTGTTGGTTCTTGGTGTATATCCTCTTATTTTTATTTTTATTTTTTCTTTTCTTCCTTCTCTTCACAATCTATGTAAAATAATTTCTTATCAACACACTTATGACCCTTAGTTTATTTTCTATCACAATTGTAAAAAATCCCTTTTGCTCTTTTTCCCTCTAGTTGTTGTGGTGTCAACCTTGTAGGTTGTGGGAGGTTTGGAGTAGAAACACTTCCATCTTTATATTTGTGAGTGGTAGACTTATTTTTTTCCATAATTTTTCTTTCAACTTTTCTTTCCACCTTGAATGCCTTCTCCAATGAATTAGGTTCCCAAAGTCGAACATCATGTTGGATGTTATCCTTTAAATTTCATATGAAGACATCAATCATATGTTCCACTAGATTATCATTTACCTTGATATTCAATCTTTGGAAGTCCTCAAAGTGCTCTGCCATTAAACCCTTTTGTTTGAGATGTATCAATTGGCTAAAGAAGGCATTGTTATTTGTATCCTCATAGTGTGCTACCAATTCTTCTGTAAAAAATTTCCAAGTGACAATTGATTTACGAGAAAAAATCCATCAATACGACACAAACTTATTTTGTTCTAAATATAAAGATGCAATGCGTACCTTTTCTGTGTGTGACACATCATGTAGATCACATAATTTCTTCGTCTGTGGTATCCATGTTATGAGATCCTTACCATCAAACTTCCTCATCTGGATCTTTGGAATGTGTTTAGTCTTCAACCTACTATTGGAGTCTCTAAAATCATAAGTTGTATTCCTTTTTCCATCATCGTGATTTTCATGGAGTACCTTGTCACCACTAGCAAGCCTTTGTTGCAACAAATTTTTCAAACCTTCTATGGTTGATTTTAAACCTTCCATATCTCCTTTTAAACCATCCATGTCCCCTTGTATTTTATTTTCTAAACCATCCATATTATAATTCAACTCATTTTTGGTTTCTCTTTGTGAGAGTGAAATTTTTTGCACTTGGTCTTGTAACTTTGATATATCATGTTGTATTTATTCCTCTTCTTCATGCGTCATAGTAGAGATTTATAGTTTCTTACTGGGAGTATCCATTTTTTTGTTGTGAGGCATGTTGGAACTGAATAAGGATATGTATGCCTCACTATTCCCTTTGAATCACTTCAAATTGATTTTTCAAGCAATAGTTATGCAAATTTAAAATATACACACATTTTTTCTTGCTTTTTGGAGCTTGATCTTGAAAATGTTGTATATCTGTAATTTCAGCTCTCCAAAGTCTGAAATTTCTTCCTATGGTATCCCTATGAGTTTTCTTTCCAATTCCACAAGTCAAATTGATATTGGATTCTTCAAGTTAAATTTATTTCCAATCTCCCACGATGACCTGATTATGGAATGGTTCAGTAGAGATAAATTGTAGTGACTGCCATGTGTCACTATTTCAACCATAGGGCCTAAAAATGATATAAGGCAAACTAAACTTAGTGCACTTTAAGTCACTTTTTATGAAATTCAAATCAATGCTCGTAAAGAAAGGTATAATGATTTTCCCTAGGTCACATGTTTGAGATAGAATTCTGGAGCATAAAAAAACCATAACTTCTTCGGACAATATATCAGAAAATATAGTGAACAAATATCTGGAAATTTTACACGACGTTCACCAAGATTTTGGCTCCATGTGGTCGAAATGACATCTTCTTAAGCATCGTAGAAAATAATTTTAGCAAAAATTCCAATATGACATGTTTGAAGCAGTGAAACCCTAGAATCCAAAGCTCTGATACCAAATGTTATGTAACCAAACCAAAAAATCGAATAAAAGATATAAAAACGACTCGAAAATAAGCCCCTGTGAGGGGGGAATATCCTTTACATCACATAGATGAACAATTTTTGGATGATTCAAATGATAATATCTCCTTGGTATATATAGGAGTCTAAGGGGTCACAATATAATCAGAGTCTACATAACAATAATAATGTAAGGACACAACAATAACAATAGTGGGATTCTATGGGGCACAACACTAACAATATGGGGGCTACATGGGCACAACAATAACAATAAGGGGACTACACTAGTATTATAGGGACATAAAACAAAACCTTTTAGAGTTATGTGGGTTGAGATGATAATCTGAGGCTTATTTGATTGGTTGTTTTGTCAAATCCTGTGGCATTACAAATGTTTGATGTGGAAGTATGAGACTCATTTTATTGGTTATTTTGGTGTAGTGGCATCACAAATGTTTTGACATGTAAGTTTAAGGTTTATATGATTGGTTGTTTCATAGAATTTGTTTGGCATGGAAGTTTTAGGTTTATATGATTGGTTGTTTCATGGAATTTGTTTGGCATGGAAGTATGAGGTTTTTTTATATGATTGGTTGTTTCATGGAATTTGTTTGGCATGGAAGTATGAGGTTTTTCTGATTTTTTGTTTCACATAGTGGCATTACAAATGTTCTAATGTGGAAGTCTAAAAATTTTCTAATTGGTTGTTTTGTGCAATGGTTTGACATGGAAGTTTGAATTTTATTGGATTAGTTGTTTTGTGTAGTGGCATTATGAATGTTCTGACATGGAAGTATGAGGCTTATCTAATTAGTTGTTTAGTGTCACATCTAGTTTGATGTGGAAGTATATGACTTATCTGATTGGTTGTTTTGTGCAGTAGTTTGACGTGGAAATCTAAAGCTCATCTAATTGGTTGTTTCATTTGACCCAGTTCCATTACAAAAAATTTTACGTGGTTGTTTCATATAACCTTGTGGTGATGTGAATTCACTTTATTGATCTTGGTATTATGACGTGGAAAGGATACAATGACATCCTAAATAATTTATGCACAACAATCTTGCACAAATATTCTTATAGCACAGTTGGTCGATGGTTGGTCTAGTCCCCGTGAGGTCAAGGATTCAAACTCATTGGGGGTTGGTTCATTTTATTGGTTTTACTTTAATAAATGTAAATTCATTTTTTCAAATACTTAAGCATGCCAAAAGTGATCATTTTGTAAAACATCTGACGAACCTGGTTCATTTTGTAGAACATGTATTGGAAATAACTATTTTATAGAACAATTAGTGTTTTCTAATGTTTTGGGGGTCAACTTGAGTTTGAATTATTTTTTGGAAAAGTATTTTTGGTTGGATTTATTTTCAATTGATAAGGGGAAGCTAAATACAATCATGAATATTGTTGATATGAGCAGGTGAATAGATTTTTTATATACAAACAAAGGCAAGTTGATTTGGATATTATTTGAACTTATGGATCCATTATGAAATATTGTAAAAAGTGATCCACACCAGGTTGATGAAGGAGGTGGGTGCCTCCACTGAGATTGGTGCCTCAATTAGGTTATTTCAAATTGCAAGTGGGTGCTTGCATATTTTTCGAGGTCGGTTCCTTAATCAGGTTGTTACCTATTTCAAGTGGGTGCTCACACATTTTTTTAGGTTGGTACCTCAATCGTGTTGTAGCCTATTGCAAGTGGGTGCTTGCACATCTTGGGGATCGAAGCCTGCAAACCTATGTAAATGAATTGATGATGAAGACAAACAATTTGTGGTTTTCTCCTGCAAGAGTTTCCATGTAAAAAAAAATTTTCTCTTGTGTTATGTGATGATGCTTTCTTGATGCATAGTTTCATTAATTGTTATGATGTAAATTGTTATAATAAAATTCTACATGGTTAATTATTGATGAGATGTTTTTGAAATGATAAGTTTTCCATTACATTAATTCACCCGCTTCTTAGTGTGATATTTGGTCTAACAGATTTTCTTGGGTACCCTTATTTCTTCTATCAAAGACTACTTCCCTCGTAGTGATCATCCTACATTGGTTTATCCTAATACCTCCTATGTACTTGGAGTCCATTATCTTCCTTTCCTTGAATTCAAATTTCACATCATCCACATCCAGAACATCCTTGGCACTATCCTCGTCATGCTTATTAGGGTTGCTCTCCTTCTAGGAGGGGGCATTCCATCCTTTCGTATGCATTCATAGCTCGTTCTCATTAGGGACAATTAATTCATGGTTTCAACCTTGGTAATCCTTCTCCAAAGAATACTTCACATTTTACCTTTGACAAAATAATATTTCAACATATAACTCTTGATTAGTAAAAACTTCAATTAGTATAATTATGGAGTTTTCCTTAGAGCACATAAGGTAAGTTCATGCAACATGTTTTCTTCTCTAAACCCTGGTGCGATTTTTTCCTTTCTTAAAAGAAACCTTTTCTTCCCTGGTTTGCTTAGGTAGCCTCTTCATATTGCATTCTTGTGTAATGTGACCAAGAATGTGGCATTTAAATTAAAAAAAATTGAACTTGAATAAAGGAGAACCTGACAATACTTTCTGATATTGAAGCTATTTGGATCTTGTCTACCTACAAACTTGCTTCTATAGGTTTGATAATTATTTTTATAATCATTCTTTTCATAGGCTTTACAATCCCTAGCCTTGTGCCCAAAATTTTCACATGAAAAAAATATACTTTGATACCTGGATGAGAAAGGTTCCCTTGAAAAAAATTTAAAGATATTCTTCCTTAGAGGAGGTTCAATATTTTGTTTATGATTTTCCTTCATTACAATGTTGTCTTTTTCTAATGTGGCTTCTTGATAACATTGACACAACTTCCTCTATAACCAAGACTTGTTTTCCACATGGTGATATCTAACAACTAAGAATGTCGTCCAATATTTGTGAGCTCTTTAAGTTCTTGTTGAGATTGTCAACTTTAACCTTCAATGAAACAAATTCTTTTTCAATCTCCTCACATTCTTCTTGTTTCTTCATCATTTGGATCTTCATTACTTCTTCCATTATTTTTTCTTCTTCAAATTGGGATTTCAAGGAGATGATTTCTTCTTCAAATTTTATTTTTTTTTATAGAATTCTACTTCAATTTTTTTCAAGTCCTCAGATCTTTCCTTAAGATGAATTTTCAAAATTTCTTCTCTCTTTATTGCTTCTTTTACCTCAATAATTAAGCAACAAAATTATTCTTCTGCTTTGATAAGTTTGTGATTATTCTCTTCAAGGTATTGCACCTTTTATTTCAATTGATTTACCAAGCCATCCTCATTCGTTTTAGATTATTCCAATTGTGCTTTTAGAGAAGTAGCGTCATCGTCCCTAATATCCAAGAGTTAGCATTTTCATTTTCTTTCATTCATCATCTAATGGTTAATATTTTATAACTTATCTCTTAAGGATATATTCTCAACTTATAGAGTTTCACAATGGTCTTATTTTTCTTTCATTCTTTCATCCTTCTTGCTTCTTCAAGATGGGCCTTCATAACTACTTTTTTCTTGATCTTGGTTTTCCAATTTCTTCAACGGTCGCTTATGTTATTTATTTAGAATTATGAGACTCGTTATTTCTTATAGAGTGGAGTGAGCTTACTTTGAACATATTTTTGTGAAATTACCTTTCTCAACACCATAATTTCCTCTTCACAATTTTCTAACTAATCCATCAAAGAAACTCTAACTTTTCTTGCATATTCTAATCAAAGTTGTTGAAGACCAAAATTTCCCCTTTTTGAAAACCTTGTTACACTCCATTATCCTTCTTTTTTACCTTAATAATTCTAATTGAGAATCAGTTTACAAGGTTATTGGAAAAATCAAGTACTTAATCATTTTTTTATTTCATAGTTTCATTGTTCTTTATTATTTAACTTAATATTTGCATAATATACTTAATTGCATCAATTATGCAACTACGATTGATTCTGCAGCTTACTCGAAGGTTCTATGGGTTTTGAAACTCCAGCTGAAGAATGAAATGTATGGACAAGTGGTTAACAACTGACATAATGATATTTACCTATCTCCATCATCTAGATCGATGATAAGGATGTCATACAAGCCAAGTCAATGCGGAAGTCAACTAGCGAAGTAGGATCCAAAGGCAAACCAGGGGAACGAGGAAATTAATGGAGCAAATATTTTGCTTCATGATTTTCTTCTCCAATGGAAAATCATGAGGAAATCATGATGTCATATTATCTTATGTTATTTTTAGTCTTTTTCGAGTAGGATAGGCTTGTAAATATCTAAAACATTTATTGAAGGAGATTATAAATCTACCTCTCGGAACGATGAAGACAGACTTGATTATTGTTTTGAAAACTCTTGATAACTATTAATTCAAACTTGTCATTCTCCCTATGTGTTGCATTCAAATGTGTGTGTAGATTATGTGGATTGTTGCATAATTACAACTCACAGGAGGGCCCCCTAGGAGTTGTAAGATTTTAATTATGTTTTTAACTAATAACTCAATTTTCTCATTTCAGTTTTGTAGCATTAGAGTTAACCTTTCAGTTCAGATTTGATTTGTAGTAGATGCTTATGAACATAGATAGAGTTTGCAGTTAAGTTTATTTAATATTTCTTTCACATATTTTATCAATTTGTTGTGTGAATGAAGAAAATGATTCTTGTTCACATGCAGATGTTAGAGTAGAATTAATTTGATTTCAAATTGTAATTAGAGATAGAATGTTTTCAAGGCTTTATCAGTGAGATTTTTTTTTTCCAGTGTGAAATTTTAAATTTTGTCAAACACAAGCATGATATGCAAACAACATGAAAGAGATAAGCATGATATGTGTTTATTATTCACAATGATAAATATATATAATACATTGGAGTGACCCTTGGATTCCATATTCCAGGGTCTCTTGGACTCCTTTTGACTCTTTGTTTTCCACACCTTAACCATTAATGGATTAGGTGCCCAACATTCCCCCCCTTAATCCGAAGGGGTATGTATGAGTCCAAGAAGAGAGCTATAATACAAAACGTGCAAATTATGCATGATAGCACTAAGTTGAATGAGCTCTCTAAAATATTGGCATAAAGAGGTGGTTTAAGGATGACCACCAACACTGGAATGCTTAGTGCAGTTCCCAGAACTCTTCCAAATCTGGCAAGAAGATGAGGCCTTATGCTAGAGGAAGTGCTCCTAATTTTTTGAAGAGGGAGACCTTCAACCTGGAAAGAGGGAGGTCTAAAACCTGCGGTGGTTTAAGGATGACCAACAACTCTAGAATACTTAATGCATTTCTTGGAACTCCTCCAAAACTGGCAAGAAGTTGAAGTCTTCTGCTAGAGGAAGTGTCCCCAATTATTTGAAAAGGAAGAAACTCAACCTCACATAGATTGCTTAAGGCTGACCACAAACCAAAGGTATGCTCATGGGCACCTCTGTCTCTAGCTACAACTCTGAATCTGGAATGGCAGGTTGTGGCTCAGGCTCGCTTAAACTGTTGTGTCTCTGCATACAACTGTGAATCTGGTATGGCAGGTTGTGGCTCAGGCTCGCTTGATGTGGTTTTGAAGCTTGTAGATGACCATCATTTCCCCCCCTGTAAATTACAAGGTGAGATGATGGTGAAAACTCAACTGCAAGACCTTTTAATATTCTATTAGAAATTCTAACATATGACAAAATATCCTATTGGTTGTTGTTTCCCATTACCAAGAAGCAATCCATCCAAGATGAATCTTTGTTATTGCAGGAGGCTTGTTTTTGAAGCATCTATGTGAATAATGAGTGTGTTGACTGCAGTGATTTCATGGGTGAAGATCAAAACAGTGATCTTTCATATGGCTGACTTGATCACAGTGTTGGCATTTTACAATCTGTTGTTGTTGCTGTGGAAGAGTGTTATGAACCTAATTCATAAATTAAGTAATAAATATAGTCATTAATAGAATAAATATAATTACTAATTAAACAAATAGTAATTATGTAAATTAGTGTTTAAGTTAGCTGAAAAGGCATGTCTAAAAGACATGCCCATTTGTGAAAAGGTACCTGCATAGGTATAAAAGCAGGACCTCATTGTAAACTTTCAATCATCTTATCATATACATATCAATAAATATTTATTATTATAAATACCTCTTGTGTATTTTTTATAATTAAAGCCAGCTTTGCTATTAAAATCAACGAATCTACAAGTCTTGCTGCTACAGTAACCAAATTTACAAGTTCTGCTGCTACAGTGGTATCGGAGCCACCAAAGCCATGGCACATAATATCGTCTTACAAACGTACGAACATAGTAGACAAGCCCGAGAACATTGTTTACCTTATAATGTGCCATTACGTGAAGATCCAAAAAAAATTGAACATATTATAAAAATTCAAGAAAAGCTTCAACAATTAGATAATTCATGTGCAGAAATCACAAACAGTTATAAAAAAATTTCTGCATGTTGTAAAAAAAATTCTGCAGTAATCTATAATAGAGAAGATGAACAATTTCTTAAAAATTTGGAAAAACAAAAAGATGAAAAATGTTGTAATAATGAGAAGGAAGTTAGTTATGCCAAGGGAAATCAAGTAGAACATCTATGGAAAATTCAAGCAAATATATTCCCCCACCAATGCGTAATAAAGGAAAAAAGGAAGAGAAATGTTGGAAATGTGGAGACAAATATTTCACAGGACATAAATGTGCCTTTTATACAAGAGATGAAATTTCCACGGTTCAAATAAAAAATGAGAAGTTAGTTTCCAACCAAGCTCTTGAAGTTGGGAATGAAGATATACATGTAATGCATGTAAATGAATCAACGTGTCATTTTAATAAAAGCATGCCTTCCATTATATCCAATAATTCTAATAGACAGACTTGCAGTTCTGGCTGCTCTTCTCTGGACAAGAAAGAGTCTATAGAAGTGGAGAAATTCCCAGTTAAGAGTGACAGTCGTCTGCAGGATATTCAGGCGATGAAAGAGGCTTTAAAACCACAGAAACAAATTGTGCTTGTCCAAGATGAAAATCAATTGTTAGAAAATGGTTTGCTTACTTTACTTCAGAAGCTGGTGGAAGCCGCAGTTGAGGCTGGAGATCCTGCAATGCAACATGGAGAATCCATTACGGATGGAAAAAATAATTGTGGACTTATCCCCAAGATTCTTGATATTTTCCTTTATCTCTGTGAACAAGATTTACCAGGGTCTCTTGGTGGTTTTGAACGCTCACCTGTAATAGATGGCAAGCTCAAAATTACTTCTCCTGGTGGGCAGTCAGGTGGGCATGAAAACCCTGGTGAAATAGAGGAAAACAGCCAGAGGGAAACCAAAAGTGATGATTCTTCTGGGAAAGATGACGATCTTATAAGTCATCGAATTATTCCCACTTTTGACAGCCGTCTAGGAACCCTCATTACCAATGCCAGGATTGGAACTTCAATTAATAGACTTCGACATTTGGTGGACACAGCGCCGCCCTCACCACCACAATGCAATCTTTTGTTTTGCGTGATCCCACATGTGCGGTTGGAAGACACCCTCATGATTGCAATGAATTTTATGGAGTGTGCCATTCGAGACAAGAGGTTTCCACGCTTCCCTCAACATGAGTGCACGCCTTTGACTATTACACATTAGTGGCCACCAGAAAAATTCTGTGATGGACACCCCTGTGTGAATCTTTTGTGGAAGCGATAGGAAATAAAATTGTTTTCGGGAATAGAATTCATTAGGATGGTAACTTCTGTTACATACTAAAATTAGGGCAGAACTCCCGTAGGTTTTTCTGGGTTTGAGATACTTCCACAATAGCTAGACAACTCCACGAGTTTTCTAATCAGATTAGGAAAGTAATAGTCGAAGATCTGTTGATAGTGTTGTTGGGTACCCGTAGAGGTGGTGCAACAATGTTATCGTTAGACGTAAACTCTGAAAAGTGGTCACTTCTTCCAGAGTGTCCACGGATGTTCAACATATATCTTACACCCATTCCGTGGAAAGGGAAATTGTATTTAGTAGATATTGATAGCTGGGTACATACAGGCGCCAATGAGACTACCACACTCGTTCCACTGCACTTCGACTTTCAGAGAAACACGTGGGTAGTGAGAAGGGAAGAGAATACAACGTTTGCTCGGATTTTAACGAAATTTCCTAGATATGCTCTACGTTCCTCCCCTAAATTTTGTAATTCTTGGTCACGGTGCTCTATATCTTGCAGACCAATATTTGGCCAAATGGTATCATACATCTTAGAGATATTTCATTCTTTATGTTTCCCGATCTATTTTGTTGTGGTGAAGTGGCATGGTATAAGAAGCATCGTATCGAAGGTTATATCGTATCGAAGGGTTATATCGTATCTACAGTCCAAAATAGTTGTAATATTTAAACAGGGGACGTTTATTAATTTAATTAATTAATTTAACATTAATTAATTTAATATTAATTAATTAAAATAATAATAATAATAATAAATGTATATATATTATTTAATTTAAAAATTATATATATATATATATATATATATATTATTATTATTATTATTATGATAAATAATAATAAAAAAGGAGGAAAAAAAAAAAAAAATATATATATATATATATATATATATATATATATATATATATATATATCTGTGTGTGTGTGTGTGTGTGGAAAAGTAAAAGGGGCAATAGAGAACCCAGTTCAAGATAGCATTACTGGAGAATTATACATGTCAAGGTATTTGTGATGAATTCATAAACCCAAGATGACAAAACGCCAGATGAAGGAAATTGTCGAAAAGTTAAGCTTTGAGGACAAAGCTTTTCGAGAAGGAGGCAATGTTATGAACCTAATTCATAACTTAAGTAATAAATATAGTCATAAATAGAATAAATATAATAACTAATTAATCAAATAGTAATTATGTAAATTAGTGATTAAGTTAGCTGAAAAGGCATGTCTAAAAGACATGCCCATTTGTGAAAAGGTACCTCCATTGGTATGAAAGTAGGACCTCATTATAAACTTTCAATCATCTTATCATATACATATCAATAAATATTTATTATTATAAATACCTCTTGTGTATTTTTTATAATTAAAGCCATCTTTGCTATTAAAATCAACAAATCTACAAGTCTTGCTGCTACAGTAACCAAATCTACAAGTTCTGCTGCTACAAAGAGGAGCAGAATCTAGAACAGCTGAAGGTGAGCTATCATGAATAAATCCAGTGCTTTGAAATTGAATGGGCTTGGAATAGTATGTAATACGAAAGGACACCTCCTTATCATATCCAAGACCTGTTCTATGTTTTTTATGTACAAGTTCTTCCCAAGGTTTGATTATGGGCTTGGGAAGTGCAGGTTGAATTTTTGCTTCTGCATGCAAATCTTCTCTTGAACTATGCATTGAATCTGAATCACCTGCAACATTATTAACTTATTGTTTATGGGAGTATGTTTCAATGTCCTGAACAGAACAAGTTCAAAATTATGCTCACACTATCGTAGCTCTTCTCGTTGTAGCCTTGTCTCAAGCTGCAAAAACTCAATTTTATCTTGTGCATTTTGCATACAAGTCTGAATTTCTGAGAGAGAATCTTTGATGATTCAGATTGTGTCATCAACAGTAGAATGTATCAAAGTTTTCAGGAACTCTAATACTTCATAAATTTGAATCATTTTTCAAACAAATTCAAGCTCAACTAATGGAGAGTATTAGTTTCAACTGATAATGCACCTTGAAAGGAGTGATAAGGAACCAAATGCACAATGTTGTTGTAGATCCACACCAAAACAAATATGTCAATCAACCAACAATTGTCGCACTAGAAAATGGTAACGCTCAAAAAAATAAAATGAGAAAGTGGTGATATATCTTCTAAGGAATGTCCCAAGATGCCTTTACCATACACCATTCAATTAAGTTCTTTGTACTTAATATTCAAATAAATTCCTAGTAATTATCTGCTTATAGACTAATTTACCTTCTTTGCTTGCAAGACTCATATGCCTATCTGGGTGCTACCAAAAACTTATGGAATTTTCAACTTGTATGTGCAGCCACACCAATAGAAAATACAAAAGCTATACTCTTCAAGGTACCAAATATAAGGGATTTTTTTAAGACTTGCATCTGTGATTTGTCTTGGCACCTAAAAGAATATTATCTCCACCCGGTCTTGCTACCTCACTTCAAAGCAATGGAAATACCCTGCATAATTTCAGAAGGCATGCCTGTAGCACATTAGCTTGCAACTGCCAAAATCACCCCCTCAAAACAAGGTATTGCTACCTATTGGGTCAATTTACTATTGTAAACTAACGCAAGTATTTATTATCAATACGGGTTGGTGAACTTAGAATCATCCCCAAAGTATATGGGTTTCAAATATGATCAATTTAGAAGATGGTCTATTGATGGTTAGGGAAATGCATATTACAAATATAAATCTAACTTAATTAATTTCTAAACAATAGATCAAGATACATGAAAGAACAATTGAAGAGGCTCTTCACTAAAAGAGGTCATGGTTTTCCTTCATCATTGATTTCATTTTATCATTAATTCTATTGTGAAAACAGGAATTCAGAAAAGCAGGAAAATATGAATCTTAGTTTTGAACTCTTGATCAGATAGAAGAAGTATTTAACTTAAATATTGTTTTGTCTCTTCGTATGCAGAAAGAAACAAAATTAAGATCCATTAGAAATCAAAGCATGTAAAGGCATGTAAAGATGAATTCTAACAGAAAATTTCGAGTCAATAGAAAGAGTGCTTAATTTAAACACTTGTTTGTCCTTTCATATGCAGTTTAAGAATGATCATTAGATTCATCAATACTTGAAAATAAATAAATCACACATAAGTATGTAAAAGCATGTAAGGATGAATGTTAACTGAAAACCTTGATTTGATAGAAAGAGTGATTAACTTAAACACTTGTTTGTCCTTTCATATGCAGTTTAAGAATGATCATTATATTCATCAATACTTGAAACTAAACAAATCAAACATAAGCAAACTAATTCATAAATTGCAGCTACGAAATGAACTAAAAAGTGCACTTAGCTCGGTGTGGGGGCCCTCCACCCTTGCCTCGCACACTAAAGGTAAACTCAGCTACTTAAGACTTCAAGAAATCAACCAGCATGTAACGGCATCAAAATATGATAGAACATATCTTCAATTATGTCTCCAAGTCTCAGAAATAATAATAATAAATCATACAAGTTCCATTATCAAAGCCTTCAAAGTGTGAGGCTTAAATAGATGAAATATCTAACAAACTCATCTAAAATATCTCAAGTAATCATAACTATCCTTATCCTATCATATCAGGTCGAATTCATTTATCATATCCATCATAATCTGGAAAATCCCACAAAATAAGAGTTTCGACCTAGTTTTTTAGGGATCCTCCATAAAGACTGGTCCTGTTTGACCGCCTTTGACTAGGCCTATTAAAGCTCAATTTGACTATGCCAATAGGTGTACTCTTACTCCTAGTTCTCGAGCTTTCTAGAAACATATCCAGCTCGAGCCCAAGTGTCCTGCACATATGCAAACCATAATGCTATTACGGAAATTTCCTCTATTGTACAAAAATGCACTTAAATTCCAGTTTTTACAAAAACATCTAATAATTGAAAAACATAAATTAAATACCTATATATGCATCTTTGGTTCAATTTAAGGTGAATATGATGGCAAATAGATGGATAATGTGGCAAAATAAAGTGTATTTCCTAAACAAAAAGAGATCAAAAACAAGTACCAACATCTCCCCCAAATTGACGATCAAGCATGTCCTCATGCTTGTTATTTCCTCTTTGACCTTCAGAGCCCTGATGTTGATCCTATCCCTGATCCTGTAACCTCATGTTGTTTTGTGTGCAAAACAGAATCCATATCTTTACCCTACTCTTATTTGTAGATGGAATTTTTCACCTTTTGTTTCTCATACTTAGCTTTTCAGGAGTTTTTCTCCTGAAGCCATCTGAATGCCTGTGTGTAGAGAAGATTGTTTTTGTTTTTCATCTTTTCCATCTCCTCGCTGATCTTCTCATTTTCCTTAACAATTTTCTCAATGGTTAATTTATAATTCTCATTCTCCTCTTTCAGATTCCTTTCCATAATTTTTCTTATTTCTAAGCTATCAATCAGCTCTTTAACTCTACAAAAGATTTTGATCTTCCCCCTTTGAATCTCTAGAAACTGAAGCAGCTTCTACTTCATTGTTTTCAAAGTAGGAATATTTATTTAAAGGATCCTCATACACTTTTTGTTGCAATATTTCAAGAATTTCATTGGCCTGTTTTGTGATAGGAGAAGTTTCCATGATTTGTATTTCCGGTTCTGCTGAATGTTTCTTTCTCTACCTCTTGGAAATATTTGTAATAATTTTCAGTGCAAATCACATAAACGAAATTTTTGTGACGCGTTTCGAACCAACCAGCGAAAATTTCGTTTATGTGATTTTCACCGAAAATTATTACACGCATTTTATGGATCACAGAAGCCAAATTCCTAATATTGAAACCCTGCTCTTGGAAATAGTTAAGAATGATGTTTCTTTTTCTAACACAATTACCCCCTGCTATTTCTTTGATCTTGTTTTGGGATAGAAAGATGTATGCACAATGTTCCTTGTTTTTTCTATAGGTTTAATTTTGTTTACCACAACATGTTCTACAAACCCATTTTCAACTAAGAAATCCTCCCAAACCATCCCTTTGATTTTCAACTGATAATTTAGAAGAATTTTGATGATTCCATGGTGAACAAATTGAGCTTCTTTTGGTTTAACATCTGATTTTATGCTTTCAATCATTTTCATCAATTTTTTGTAGAAGAAATATGGAAAAAATTATCCTTATATCTCCCTTGATGTGTTGTAGTAACCTCACATGGTAAAGGTGTACTACACTAAATCTAGTATCACAAGTGAAGAATTTTTGAATTATCAACACCAATTCTACCTATGGTTCATTGAACCATTCGCTTGGAATACCTTTTGATCTATCAAAGGAGCCTTTCCTATTTTTATCTAGTAAAATTTCCAGCCCTTATCTCTAAAATGTAATCCTTTGTGATATAATTCTCCTGAAAATGGAAAATCTAATGCTTTGGAGATATACTTAGGAGTTAAAGGAAAATGCATGTTTCCCAACATGGTTTCATTCTATCTAAAGTTATTTACAAATTCTTTTGTGACCCTCTCATTATGATCTTTGAATTTTTGTAGAAAACCTATCAACCCCAACTAATAAAGTTTTTCCATTGTTTCTCTATTCTAGTGTTCTATTTGAAAGTCTTTAGGCTCTGCTCTTGTGGCCATTTTTTCTGAAAACCATTTTATATGACCATATCTTGTCATTAACTTCATTTTGAAAATAAAAAATTTAAGCACTGAGTGTAACCATGGTAGTAGGCTTACCTTTTTGCTTCACTACCTTGATAAACCAACCAATCATCTGTTTTTTTCTTTTGAAGAATGTGCTCTTACTGTAAATAATCAAAAGAATTTGATAGAATAGGTTTCAATAAAGCATAAATCTATGTTTCTAATGTTATACCTTCTATATAATTCTCTGTTTCCCTTAAAAACAATCTCTGTTTTGCAAAAGAATTGGAAACACTCTCTATTTCCCTTAAAAACAATCTATGTTTTCAAAAATAATTAGACTATGTGTAAAAAAAAATTGAAAAAATATTATACATCAGTACTTTTCACTCCTCAATTTCATATAGAAATATTCTTCAAAACATTTCATGCAGATTCACTTTGTATTCAACAACAAAAAATTGCAATCATTTCACCAAAAATTCATGATAGATTCACTGTCTTACTTCATCGTTCCTCATACTCTGTCTTTTGTCAAGAAAAACATGTCTAACTATCCTTCATTTTCTTCATAAGCTCTATTCTAAATCTTTAGATTGGGTGTTTTTTTTTAAACAAATCTATTACATAGTTGAATTAATAACCTTACTATGCAATTCAAATTGTAATTCCACTCTCTGTTTTCTATTTGAAATGAAACACTGTGTATGAGAGCGTGTCGATATTACCTTCCTTATGCCACTACTCTTTGTGATTCTCTCTGATCTTCGTGGTCTTCTTTCAGTTGCAATGGAGTTTTAATCCACAGCAAATCCATTAAAATCTTCATTTATGAGCTCATTCAACAAAATATTTTGTGATTGACTGATGGCAGAGTGTTTTTAAAATGTGTCAATGCATTTTTGAATTGTTTGAATACAAAACTTGTTGCATGACAGACTTTCAAATCAAACGAAATCGCTTCCTCTTATAACTCAGAGTTTGACTGATGGCACAATCCCAAAATTTTCTAAAACAATCAAATCTTCCTTGATTTCTTACCTTCACTTTCAGAGAATTCTGCTGTCTGCTGGCTAGCTCGGTTAGATTTTCCGGAGTCTTGGCCTTGAATGCTTCCAATTACTTCTTATCACTATGTTTTCTTCTTCCCACTATATTCTCTGCTTCTCTTTCTGTATTTATATTTTTTCTCTCGGCCTTCTCACAGCTTATCTCTCTGCGTTTTCATTTTCATAGGGTCAAGGATACAAGGATGTGCTTTGGTTGCGCACTCCTTTCCCTCACTGAGCCTTTCTAATGGCAATTATGGTGACAAAATCTTGACAGTAAACGTTTCTGAGGTTTGTTAATGGCAGAAATGGTCTTTGATAGAGGCGGAAATGGCTTGTTTGTTTTACACAGTGATACATATGAAATCATTTATCTGTTCATTAACTCTCTTGACCGACCCAAGCACGTCCTTTCTCTTTGACTGTCGAGCTCAGTGTACATCGTCCTTCTACAAATCCTTCACGTTTTGCGTTCATGGCTATGTGCATTTCATTACTCGCATTACCTTGATGCATCATCATCATACCTGTCTCCATGACTTGCATTTCTCCATACCTCTGGTGCACCATCATCGTTTATCATATGCTGTCTCTCCATTGCATAATTTCATTTGCATCATTTCTTACCTCTCCACTACATGCATTCATTACTTACCATATGCCATCATAACCATGCAGTTCGCATCTTAGGTTTGCATTCATTCATTTGTATTGCATTCGTTCCATTACCTTAGTTCATTCCTTTGTATGATTTCACCTTCTTCTTTTTTATTTTTTAAAATATTTGCGCCATATACCTTTGCACAATACTATATACATTTTGTAATTGTGCTATGTATAGTTTGAACTTTGGTTTTTAACTTTCAATTTTAATTTTAAAAATTAACTAATACAATAGTCAAATTTTTAAAAATAAATGTTTATGAAAATGCTAATCTTTGTTTTATGGTTTTGTAGGTCTTTCAAAAGTCTTCCATAGGTTCAATATGTGACCTCTTGTTCATAATTCTTTTTGTTAGGAAATACATGGGGTATGATATGAATAGTTATATGGAATGTTTTGAATAATGGTACGGATAGACGTGGGTAAAATGGGGTTAATTAGAATAGTGATATAAAGACGGTTATAAACGATAGAATGTGGGTGAAAGTGTAGGGAATGTAAAATGAAATGTAGGTAATGTTGGTGATGAAATGAAACGTAGGTAAAGATGCATAAACTAGTATTAAATTAGTTTGTCCAATTCTAGAATATTTTGAAAAAAATGAAAATTTAAGAGCGATTTTTTTATTCACTGTACAGATGTACTCCCTTTTTGACGTTTGATGATGATCGGCATTGTATTTTTTTTTTACAATAGCTCTTGTAGACTTGATAGAGACTTTGTTTCTTCTTACATCTAATTTGATTTAGAATAATTATTGTTTAGGTCCCTTTTACAGGTTAAATTTCGACATTTTCAGGTTCCATCTGCTATGATCGTCTCAATTCCCTTCTGACATGTTAAATTTTCAAGTCCCTTTTTGGCGTAATTTCACAATGATGTTCAGGTCCCTTTCTACCGTAATTTCACAATGATGTTCCATATTTTGAAAATTTCTTTTGTCATATTCAGGTCCCATTATGAATAATTTTTCAACAATAATTCAGGTCCCTACTATAAATGTCGAATGATATACTAGGTCCCTTTATGAATGTAGTTCATATTCTATCTTCAATTCAACTGCTGAAAACTATTTTCATAGTTTTTTATTTCACCCCTTCCCCCAAACTGATGTTATGACTTGTCCTCGAGTCTCCAAAATCTTGGAGGATATATTTGCAAAAATCTAAAGTAAGGTAAGATGATAACAAAAATATAATTCATATTGGTCAAACAAGCTGGTTTTCCGATATGAATTCGAGTTTGTAGTGTGCCAATTTCTTGGATTTTCACAACTAAACTCTTTATTATTATTATTATTATTATTATTCTACTAGAATTTTGGAAGGCATATTGCTATGTTGTCCCAATATTTCCATCTGAATCCATTGAAATTTTTCTCAGAAAATCCTCTTTATTTATAGGTTTATTGTAGATTTTAAGCCTATGTCCATTGACGACAAACGAAACAGATGCTTCATCAATTTTTTTTATCATGATAGCTCCATTATCGAAGATTTCTTCAATCTCATATGGCCCAAGCCGATGAGTCGTAAATTTTGCTTTGAAATCTTTGAATTTGGAGTCGAACAAGAGTGCCCAATCTCCTTTCTGAAAAACTTTATTCTTTATGAATCGATCATGCCATTTGATCCATTTTTCTTGAACAAGAGAAGTATGTTTAACTTCTTGTTGTCGAATCTCATCTAGTTTGTTTAACTGCATAATCCTTTCTTGTTGTGCTTGCGACAATTCCATCCCTAATTCTGCTGCTAGCTTGTATGTATGTATTTTAAACTCAATGGGTAATAGAACTTATTTTCCATACACTAATTAATATGGGTTGAAACCAGTAGTGTTCTTCCAAGTTATTCTATATGCCCATAATGCATCTTTCAACTTTTTTGACCAGTCTTTTCTGTTCATTTTTACAGTTTTTGTCATAATATTTTCTAGGACTTTGTTTGTTGATTCCACTTGTCCATTTTCTTGAGGATGATACGGAGTGGATTTTCTGTGTTTGATCTTGAATGTCTTTGTAATATCATGAAAAAATTTTGACGTGAATTGTGCACCTTGGTCAGTTACTATCTGTCTCGGAACTCCATATCTCACAAATATCTCTTCAAACAGAAAATTCGTAACAGCTTCTTCTGTTTCTCGTGCTACTGCCTTGGCCTCCACCAATTTAGTCACATAATCTGTACATAAAAGGATATATATCTTTCCATTGGATGGAGGGTTGATTGGTCCCGTGAAATCTAAAGCGCATTGTTCAAATGGTTCAATAAGTACTTGTGGCTTTAATGGCATTTCATCTAATGCCACTGGTCTACCAATTCTTTGGCAGTTGTCACACCTTTTGACATAATTCCTGGAGTCCTTGAAGATGGATGCCCAGTAATATCCAAGCTTCAACACTTTGTATGATGTCCTTTTATCTGCAAAATAACCACCACATGGTTCATCATGACAAGCTTTCAAAATTTCAATTATTTCGTCCTCTCTTACACATTTTCTAATGATTAAATCAGCACCAATATAAAATAGATCTCCATTGACCCAGCTATACCTAGCACTTTCTCTAATTTCTTGTTTGTGTAGTGAGGTGGTAGGATATCAGATGATAAATAGTTAGCTATATCTGCAAACCCAAGAGTTTTAATATTTATAGCGAATAGATGTTCATCTGGAAAATTGTCTGATACTGGATTTGGATCACCAGGTGTATTTAATCTTGACAGAAAGTGGGAAACTTGGTTATCTTTTCCTGGTCAATCTTGTACAATAATATTAAACTCTTGCATTAATAACAGCCACCAAGTTA
>CM076577.1:1141133599-1141215191 GCA_034641835.2 Pinus albicaulis | reverse complement strand
AAACAACAAAGAGAAGAAAATGCCCAAAAAGATATTGCCATGGGCACTCAAAACCCTATTGAAACCTACATTTTGGGGCAAAACAGCAAGGATGTGGAAACCAAAGTCAAGGGAGGGCGAGAAACTCTCCGTACCCCTCTCACCTAATGATGAAATTTTTATCTTGGAACAGCAGGGGTTTAGGGCACCCCTCCAAGATTTCAGCTCTGAATGATCTGATAACTCAGGAAAAGCCAGGAATATTACAGTTACAAGAAACAAAGCAAGGATACCAAGAAATGAGAGGGATTATTGATCGCCTCAAGCACTATGAAGGAAGCATCAGTGAATCAAGAGGAGCTTCAGGTGGGATCGCTACTCTTTGGAACCATACTGCTTGGAAGCACCATTCAAATACTATCAACCAATTCTGGGTCAAAGTCACTCTAGAAAACCTCATGAATAACCAAAAAATTATCATCTACAATGTTTATGCTCCAAACCATTACAGGGATAAGGCATTGTGTTGGAATTCTCTCCAAATCGACATTGATAATGAAGATAGCAACAGCATTGCTCTTGGAGGAGACCTTAATCTCATACTCCATGCCAACGAAAAGAAAGGAGGATGCTTTATTCACGACCCTTATAGATCGCAGCTGGAAACCATTATGCAGGGCCACGATCTTATTGATGTCGCCCCCAAAAACAGAAGGTATACATGGAATAACCGTAGATTGGGCAAGGCAAATATTATGGAACGGCTGGACAGGTTCCTGGTGAATATCTCACTCATTTCCTCCTTCTCCACGGCTTTCTCTGTTATTCTACCCTTTGCTGCTTCAGATCACTATCCCATAACATTAACTCTCGAAACCCACAGTCCCCTAGGCCCCATTCCCTTCAAGTACAGTTCGTTGTGGAGCAACCTGCCTGCCGTAGATCAAATTGTTAGACAGACTTGGTGCCAGCACATTGAAGGATCGCCAAGCTTTATCTGGGAAAGCAAACTAAAAAGGACCAAAAGCGCTTTAAAGGAATGGGCCAGAAACCACTATAAAGATCCGGAGAAAGTCAAAGCTGAGATCAAATATAAACTGGAACAGATTCATCACACCATTGAGGAACATGGGTTATCCCTGGACCACAAAGCAAGAGAAAGCGAACTTTATTTTCAACTCTACCGTGCCAATCGAATGGAGGAGCAGAAATGGAGGCTCAAATCTCGTCAGTTGTGGCTGCAAGAAGGGGACAAAAACTCCTCCTTCTTTCATAAACAGACCACTGCTCGAAAAATCAGAAACAATGTCTCCTCCATCATTGACGAGGATGGCCAACTTCACACCTCTCAAGAAGCCATAAAAAATGCAGCCTCAAAGTACTTCAATACGCTCCTAACTGAAACGAGAGAGGCTGAAGATTATTCAAATCTGCTGCAATACCTGCCTTCAGAAATAAGTGCAGAAGTTAATGCAGAGCTCACTAAGGTTATTGATGAGGATGAAATTCAAAAAGCCATCTGGGCTATCCAGCCAGACAAGGCCCCTGGCCCGGATGGCTTCCCCATTAATTTTTACCGTGCCCACTCGGGGACCATCAAAAAAGATCTTGTCAAGATGATAACATGGATCCAGCGCAAGAATAAAATTGGAGGCTTCACCAATGCTACTCAGCTTGCCCTCATCCCTAAAGAAAACCGACCCTCAACCTTTTCTCGCTTCCGGCCCATCTCTCTTTGTAACTCCTCTTACAAAATCTTGTCCAAAATCATAGCTACCCGCCTCAAACCCATTCTTCCCTCCCTCATCTCTAAGAATCAAGGAGGCTTTCTTGCAAATATACAAATTTCCGACTCCATTCTGCTGGTACAAGAGGCTATTCACTCCAGCCAAACAAGAAAAGAAAAAGGGTTCATTCTGAAATTGGACTTAGCCAATGCCTTTGATCGGGTTAGGCATTCTTTCCTTCTTGCTGTCCTTAAAAATATGGGGTTTGCTCCTCCTTTCATCGACCTTGTTAACGCCTGCATATCAGGTCCTTGGATCTCCCCCCTCATTAATGGCAGACCAGGACCCTCCTTCCAATCTTCACGAGGATTACGTCAAGGCTGCCCTCTCTCCCCCTACCTTTTTATTCTGATGGCTGAATCCTTCAGCCGGGCCCTTGACCATAAACATCGCACTGGCCTCATCACTGGCATTAAATTTGGGAATGGAGTCAAAAATATAAATCATTCACAGTTTGCTGATGACACCTTGTTAATGGGAGGTGCTTCCAATATTATAGCTCGCCGCTTCAAAACACTCCTAGACAGATTTATGAATTTCTCTAGAGGCATGATTAACCACCTCAAGAGCTGCATCTATGGATGGAACGCAACAGCCCACTCACTTCAGAACATTGCCAGCATTTTTGGGGTCCCCTGCAAATTAGATTGGAGGCACTTCTCTTACCTGGGCATGCCAGTAAGTCTGGGTCCTTTGAAAGCTGAGATCTGGGATACTATCATTGACAAAATGAATCGGAAAGTGCAACAATGGGGCTCTCTCTGGCTTAACCCAGCTGGGCGCCTTGTCCTCCTGAAATCTTGTCTTTCCTCATTACCCCTGTATCAATTCTTATTGCTGCAAGCTCCTGTGAGTTTCCACCATAAAGTGGAAGCCATCCTCCGCCACTTTCTCTGGCAAGGGGGAAAGACTGAATGAAGGAAATATAATCTCATCAACTGGAAACAGGTCACCCAATCCTATGAACATGGTGGGCTGGGGATACGATCTCCACAGCTTCTAAACTTGGTCTTCGGTGGCAAGATTGTCTGGAGGTTCATCAACGGGGATTCTACTTGGTGGAAACGTGTGCTGGAAGTCAAATACCTGAATTTTCCAAGGCAGCTCCTCTTAGATCATGATATGCCCATCCGAGCCTGTACCAAAATCTGGGCACTGTGCAAAAAAGCAATCCCCATTCTCGCTGCAAATATCTCTAAGGTTCCCAAGGGGGGAAACAATATAAGGTTAGGAGCTGATAAAATTATGGGCCATCCTCCTATAAGCAATTGGCCTAGAACCCAGCAGATTCTTTCTTACCTGGCCAACAAAGGGATCCATACTCTGGCTCAGATTTCCAAATGGGATCTCCAAACTCATATCTGGACAGGATGGCAACTTCTGGACGCCCCTGAAGAGCTTAGCATCAGTTTGGCCACTCTACAGGCTCATCTCCACGGCATCGCTCCCACAAAACAAAATGAGGAGGACTGCTTTTGCTGGGACCCTTCAGGCACCAGCTATATTGTCAACGCTGCCTATCAACACATCTGCAACAGAGATCACCCGGTGCCTAAATGGCCTCACTGGAAAACTGTTTGGAAATCTGAGACCCTTCCCAAAATCAAGTTCTTCATCTGGTTGCTTTTAAAAGGGAAAGTTCTAACAGCTGAAAACCTCAAAATTCGTGGTGTCTATGGTCCCTCTCGCTGCCCAAACTGTGCTGCAGCTGAGGAGACTATCCAGCATCTTTTTATAAGCTGTTCCTTTGCCACCGCCTGCTGGAAAGAAGCCTTCCAGCAGGATCTTCTTCCCTAGAGCCAACATAGCACTGTCGCTGAGCTCCTGCATTCTTGGAAAACAAATTACCCCTGGCAGCGTAAGAATAATCATGTTGCAAGAAGATCCTGGAACGCCCTTCCATATACCATGTTGTGGCGTATTTGGCTCGCGCATAACCAATTAATCTTCAAAGAAAAAGGAACTGACATATGGAGATTGCATAGCAAGGCGAGAGGACTCGCTATGGAAACAGTAGTTGCCCACTGTCAGCGAAACATCGATGTGGTAGGGCTTGTTGTTGAAGAGCGGAACTAAATTGGGAGCCTGCTCGACCAGAGCAACCGTGACCTCTGCAATAGACCACACAGAATCGACTCCAGCAAAGCTAAGAACCCTACAAGCAATTGGAAACTACGAATGAATGACACGGAGTTTGCTCACTGGCTATCAAGTCGCAATACCTTCTATTTTTTTTTCGATGGGGCATCGAAATCTAACCATGGCAAAGCAGGGGCGGGCGGCCTCATTCGTAATGCCAATGGTGACATTGCTCTGGCTTACGAGTGGGGTCTTGGCTCCACATCCAATAACCAAGCTGAAGCGCTTGCCCTTTATCAAGGACTTCTGCAACTTCAAACTCTTGGCATTCGCTCAGCCACTGTAATTGGTGACTCGGCCATTATTATCAGCCTTCTGGTTCATAAGCGCACAGCAGTCAATCTATCCCTTCAGCAAATCTTAAATTGATGCTACGAACTCACTCAGCGAATGCAGGAAGTTCGGTTCATCCACGTCCTCCGTTCCCTCAATAAGGAGGCCGACGCTTGCGCCAACAGAGCCTGCTCTAAACCTCAGGGCATTCTCAGTAGAAACAACGCCGAATCTTTCTGCTTTCTTCCATGACAAAGAACGCTCTGCTCTGTCTATCTACCGCGCTTAATGCAGTCATACACTACATGTATTCAATGGTAATCGGATATCCGCCTTCAGCAGCTACTGATCCTATCTTTGTTCAACAAATCAAGAACTATCAGGCTCTTGATGGCGCTCTTTTTCAGGTCCGAAGGTTCTGTTGATCATTTTTTTTACCATGTTTCACAAATGCAGCCTCCTGCTATTCCAATTTGTCCGCATCTATGTCGGATTAGCTCTCTCTACAGTCAAACACAAGCGGAAGGATCAGAAACTGGGACTCTTTAAGGTTCCCTCCTTTTCTGCGTTTCTATCTCAATATTTTGTAATTTTGGAGCTCAGTCTCCCAATTTTCCTTTTTGAAATCAATACAGCAACCGATTATGTCTAAAAAAAAAAAAAAAATTTTAAAACAGCCACCAAGTTATTCTTCCATTTGTAATTGATTTATTCATTAAATATTTTGTAGCAGAATGATCTGTGTGAATATAAACTTGATAACATGTTATGTAATGTCGGAATTTATTTACTACATGTACAACAGCTAACATTTCTTTTTCCGTAACAGTATAATTCAATTTTGCTGGTGTTAAGTTTTTACTGATGAAATATAGCATAATTGAATTGATTCTCTTTTTTTCCAAGAAATGCTCCAATAGTTGTATCAGACGCATCAGTTGAAATGTGAAATGGAAAAGACCAATTAGGTCCTCGAAGAATGGGTGCAATTGATAATTTCTCATTTAATTTTTCAAATGCATTTTGACAGTTATCAATCCATTGGAATTCTATATCTTTCGCAAGTAACTTGAATAATGGTAAAGATATTTTACTAAAATTTTCAATAAATCTCCGATAGTAGCCTGCATAACAGAAGAAACTTCGAACTTATTTTTGTGTTGTAGGAGGTTTAATTCACAATGACCTGTATTTTTGTTGGTTCCACTTTAATCCTTGAAGAAGAGATATGGTATCCCAACACTATCCCCTCAGTTAACATCATAAAACATTTTTCATTATTGAGTGATAGGTTTGTCTCAATGCATCTTTTTAACACTTTTTCAAAATTCTGTAAACAATCATCATATGTTGTACCATACACGGTGAAATCATCCATGTAAACTTCCACACACTCATGAATCAAATCAGAAAAAATAGCAAGAACTGTTCTTTGAAAAGTAGCAGGTGCATTACACAAACCGAAAGGTAATACATTGTATGCATATGTTCCCCAGGGGCATGTGAATGTTGTCTTTTCTTCATCTTCTAATGATATTTTTATCTGATTATATCCGCTCAATCCACCCAGAAATGAGAAAAAATTATTTCCAAATAATGAATCTAACACTTGATCAATAAATGGTAAAGGAAAATGATCTTTTAATGTAGCTTTGTTAAGCTCTTTGTAATCCACACAAATTCTTCATTTCCCATTTTTCTTAGGCACCACAACTAAGGGTGAAACCCACTGACTATTTGAAATAGGATAAATAAATCCAACTTGTAACAGTTTCTGCAATTCTTCTTTCACTATTTCCTTCAACATGGGATTCATCCATCTCTGAGGTTGCCTAACAACTTTTATTTCATTATCAGTGTAAATGTGATGGATGCATGTTTTTGGATGAATTCATGGCATGTCTTTATAATCCCAGGCAAATTCTTTTGAATATTTTTGCAATAATGTTATTAGATTTTCCTATTGTGATGATTGTAAGTTGTTACTATTATTCAAATGTCTTTCTGGACTGATTTCAGTTATTTTTCTATTTGAATTGGTAATTGAATTTACGGGAAAAATGCTTTCAAATGTATTTTGCAATGATTGTGTTGTGCAATTTTCCTAAAAACATTCATTTAAAAGATAACTAGCATCTTCATATTGAGTTATCCCAAGTTGCTCTGAAATATCTGGTTTAGAGATGAATAGATCTAATAAGTCCTCATTTTCTTCCTCCTCTCTAAAATTGTAAACTTTATTAAGGCTAAGAACAGGTTGAATATTTTGTTGTCCTTTTTCATCAAGTAACCATAATAGAGAAGGAGATTGAGCAGGAGGATATAATGTAACATGTTTTCTTTCATCTCCATGTGCAATAATCATACTTCCTAACCTGCATCCAATGTAAGCATCTGCAGAAGCTAAGCATAGTCGGCCTAAAATAAAGGGATGCCCTCCCAAGTTTGTTTTTGGCTGCAAAATCAAAAAGTATACAGGATACTCCCATGAATCCAGTGAGACAATAATATCTTCTAGTATACCTTCTGGAACAACTTTAGATCTGTCTGCGAGTTCTAAGACTGTAGAAGTAGGTCTAATGTTTTTCAAATTCAAATGTTTCATAGTCTCTATTGTCATAACATTGATCGCTGCTCCCAATTCTATTAAAGTGTTTGGCACTGAAATTTTTTTAATCGAAATAGTAACCATAGGAATTCCTGGATCAACATATTTTTAAATGGCTATATTTGTAGACATGAGACTCGAAAGACTTCCAATTACCAGGATTTTTGGTGGATCCTTCTTTCTTCAGCCAGATTTCTTAATGCATAATTCCTTTATTGTTTTTGCATATATATGAATGTCTTTGATTGCCTGCAATAAAGGAATTTTAACATATGTGTTTTTCAATTCATCTAGAATACTAAATTCAGGGAGGGATATTGGAATATTCTGTTGTATTAATATCTCTGGATATCGTGGATTTTGTGTCATGATATTTTTACTCTTCTGAATTTGTTTTTCTGGTTGAGATTGTTCACTTTGTTCTCTTTGTTCTATTTTTCTTCAATTATTGGAGGAGAATCTTTTTGTAACACCTTCCCAGACCTTAGGTGGACACCTTGTACAGGAAGAATTGAATCAGTAGGATAATATGTTGCCTCTTCCACATGATATGCTGGTATATCCACCTTGTTGCTTAGATTAGCTACTGGCTGAGCTGGTAATTGTGTTGGTCTGGGAGTTTGTTGGTTAGTTAGCAATTTAAGTTGCTGTGGTTGAGTTAGCATTGGTGGATTTTGAGTTGGATATGGCATTGGTTGTTGTTGTTGAAATTGTTGATATTGAGGAAATGATTGCGAAGGATATGGTTGTTGATATTGATACTGCTAGGTATACATTTGCTGTGGTGGCTAGTTTCCATAACTATATCCCCTCAAACCTTGTGAAGGTTGGTTTTGATATGGTTGTGGTGGCCAAGCCTGCCATGGCATCGGTGTATTCCATGTGTTTTGAGGATATTGAAAATTTTGGGGATTTTTTTGAGGGAACTTTTAAGGCATTCTTGGTTGCCAAGGTATCCTTGGTGCCATATAGTAGAGAGAATATACTCCCTATATTTCTTCCCCTTACAATTCTTTTAACTTTGGACATTTTTCTGTTGCATGATTTTCTGTGCATAGTCCACATACTTGTATATTTAGCAAAGGAAATTCCCTGAGTGGATGTTTTTGTCTACACTTTGGACAGAAAATTGCTAAGACTTCATCTTGCTCTTCTTTTCTTTTCTTAGCTTTCAAAACATCTACTTGTGTACCCAAAGTGCTCAAGAGATATGTCTTAAAGTTTTCTAACAGGCTTCCTATCTCTGCTCTTGTTACTACACTTGCTGCAGATTTAGAAGCTTTCGATGAAATATCTCTTTTCCCACTCTTAGCTCTTCCCCTAGAGTATTTTTGAAATAATTCAAAAATTTCTTCAAATGGTAAATTAGAAATATCTCATTTTCCCATTACATTAAGAATATCTAAATACTCATCTCTAATACCCTTTAGAAAAATAGTGCAAATGGTATCAGAACTAAGAGAATGATGTTTGGATTTTTGTAAGTTATAAAGAAATATTTCCAAATATACCTACAAACTTTCATCTTCCTGTTGGGACATTCTGAAAATGTCTTCTTTCGAGTCTCTAGCCCTACAATAGCTTGATACTTTTTAAGAAATAATTTCTTCATGTCTTCCCAAGAAGCTATCTTGTGTTCTCATAATCCCATAAACCATTTCAAGGCCGCAGCAAGTAGTAGGAAAAAGTCGAAATTTATGTGTATCATCAGTATATCCATATGTTCTACACAAGATGTCAAACTCAAACATGAATGCATCAAGATATTCCATTGACATTACATAGAAATTAGGCAATACAGATGGTGGAATATTTTTCATTTTTATTTCTTCTCCTAGTATTGCTCTTGCATCTAAAATAGGAAATCCAAAAGTAGTCTCATGGTCATTATTAACTTCTTGCTCATTTTCTTGTGTTCTTCGATTTTGGTTTTCTCTTCCTTCTTATTCTTCTATTCTTCAAATTGCTTCTACTCTTTTATCTTCTTCTGCCTTTCTTTTCGCTTATATTCTTCTTTCTTCTTCTCTTTGTCTTCGCCATTCCCTTTGTTGTATTTCATATTCTAATCTTTGTTCAAGAGTCATGTTTATTCTAGTTGATCCTTCTCCTTCTTTAGCCATTTTGTGTGCAGAGACTTGTATTGTTTCAATAGGTTGACTTTGTATTTCTTCCACTACTTCAATTTCCTCAAGGACAGGTTTTTCTAGTTGTTCGACAATTTGTTTTGTTGTGTCTTTTTTCTTCCAAACAAAAGGAGGTTCTTTAGGTGATTTCTTTTTATTTACCTCAAAGGCCAACAAGATTTGTCTTTCAACTAAATTTAATCTCTGTCATGATCTCTGTTTCTCCTCTAACTCTTCTATACTAGGTTTTCTAGCAACCGATGTTGTTAATCCTGTGGATGAATGTGTTGATGGGGGGTTTTATTTCACAAATCTACCTTTTTTATCTCTATTTCTAAGCATAAGAAAACATTACTTGAAATAAAAACTATGTTTTTGTTGTTTTTGGTGATTTTATATTGTTTTGTGTTTTAAACTTTTTGCCTTCCTATTTTGACCGTTTTTGAAATATACTTCCCCGGCAACGACGCCAAAATGTTGGGTCAATTTACTGTTGTAAACTAATGCAAGTATTTATTATCAATCTGACTTGGTGAACTTAGAAGCATCCCCAAAGTATATGGGTTTCATTTATGATCAATTCAGAAGATGGTTTATTGATGATTAGGGAAATGCATATTACAAATATAAATCTAACTTAATTAATTTCTAAATAATAGATCGAGATACATGAAATAACAATTGAAGTGGCTCTTCACTAAAAGAGGTCATGGTTATCCTTCATCATTTATTTCATTTTATCATTAATGCTATTGTGAAAACAGGAATTCAGAAAAGCAGGAAAAGATGAATCTTAGTTTTGAACTCTTGATCAGATAGAAGAAGTATTTAACTTAAATACTAGTTTGTCTCTTTGTATGCAGAAAGAAACAAAATTAAGGTCCATTAGCAATCAAAGGCATGTAAAGATGAATTCTAACGGAAAATCTCGAGTCAATGGAAAGAGTGCTTAACTTAAACACTTGTTTGTCATTTCTTATGCAGTTTAAGAATGATCATTAGATTCATCAATACTTGAAAATAAATAAATCAAACATAAGCATGTAAAAGCATGTAAGGATGAATGCTAACTGAAAATCTTGAGTTGATAGAAAGAGTGCTTCACTTAAACACTTGTTTGTCCTTTCATATTCAATTTAATAATGATCATTAGGTTCATCAATACTTGAAAATAAACAAATCAAACATAAGCAAACTAATTCAGAAATTGTAGCTACGAAATGAACCAAGAAGTGCACTTAGCTCGGTGTGGAGGCCCTCCACCCTTGTCTCACACACTGAAGGTAAAATCAGCTACTTAAGACTTTAAGCAATCAACCAGCATGTAAAATAATCAAAAAATGATAGAACAGATCTTCAATTATGTCTCCAAGTCTCAGAAATAATAATAATAAGTCATACAAGTTCCATTGTCAAAGCCTTCAAAGTGTGAGGCTTAAATAGATGAAATATCTAACAAACTCATCTAAAATATCTCAAGTAATCATACCTATCCTTATCCTATCATATTAGGTAGAATTCATTTATCATATCCATCATAATCTGGAAAATCCCACAAAATAAGAGTTTTGACCTAGTTTCTAGGGATCCTCCATAAAGATTGGTCCTATTTGACCGCTTTTGACTGGGCCTATTAAAGCTACATCTGATTGTGCCAACAGGTGCACTCTTACTCCTAGTTCCCGAGCTTTCTAGAAACATATCCAAATTGAGCCCAAGTTTCCTACACATATGCAAACCATAATGCTATTATGGGAATTTCTGTTGATGTCCAAAAATGCACTTAAATTCCATTTTTTACAAAAACTTCTAATAATTGAAAAACATAAATTAAATACCTGTATATGCATCTTTGGGTCAATTTAAGGTGAATATTAGGGTAAATATATGGATAATGTGGAAAAATAAAGTGTATTTCCTAAACAAAAAGAGATAAAAAACAAGGACCAACATCTCCCCCAAACAAACGATCAAGCATGTCCTCATGCTTGTTGTTTCCTCTTTGACCTTCAGAGCGTTGATGCTGATCCTATCCCTAATCCTGTAACCTCATGTTGTGTTGTGTGCAAAATAGAATCCATATATTTACCTTGCTCTTCTCTATAGATGGAAGTTTCCACCTTTTGTTTCTCATACTTAGCTTTCCAAGAGTTTTTCTCCTGAAGCCGTCTGAATGCCTATATGTAGAGAAGATTGTTTTTGTTTTTCATCTTTTTCATCTCCTCATTGATCTTCTCATTTTCCTTAACCAATTTCTCATTGGTTAATTTATAATTCTAATTCTCCTCTTTCAGATGCCTTTCCATAATTTTTCTTATTTCTAAGCTATCAGTTGGCTCTTTAACTCTAGAAAGATTTTGATATTCGCCCTTTGAGTCTCTAGAAACTGAAGTAGCTTCTACTTCATTGTTTTCAAAGTAGGAATATTTATCTAAAGGATCCTCATACACTTGTTTTTGCAATCTTTAGATAATTTCATTGGCCTGTTTTGTGATAGGAGAAGTTTCCATGATTTGTATTTCCGATTTTGTTGAATATTTCTATCTCTGCCTCCTGGAAATAGTTAATAATGGTGTTTCTTTTTCTAACACAATTACCCCCTATTGTTTCTTTGATCTTTTTTGGGATAGAAATATGCATGCACAATGTTCCTTGTTTCTTCTATGGATTTAATTTTTTTTTCCACAACATGTTCTGCAAACCCATTTTCAACTAAGAAATCCTCCCAAGCCATCCCTTTGATTTTCAACTAATAATCTACAATAATTTTGATGATTTCATGGTAAATAAATTGAGCTTCTTTTAGTTTAGCTTCTGATTTTATGCTTTCAATCATTTTCATCAAGTTTTTGTAAAATAAATATGGCAAATTTATCCTTATATCTCCCTTTATGTGCTGTAGTAACCTCACATGGTAAAGGTTTACTACACTAAATCTAGTATCACAAGTGAAGAATTTTTGAATTATCAACACCAATTCTGCCCATGGTTCATTGAACCATTCCCTTGGAATACCTTTTGATCTATCAAATGAGCCTTTCCTATTTTTATCTAGGAAAACTGTCCAACCCTTATCTCTAAAATTTAATCCTTTTTTATATAATTCTCCTGAAAATGGAAAATCTAATGTTTTAGAGATATACTCAAGAGTTAAAGGAATATGCATGTTGCCCACCATCGTTTCATTCTGTCTAAATTTATTTTCAAATTCTTTTGTGACCCTCTCATTATGACCTTTGAATTTTTGTAGAAAACCTATCAACCCCGATTGATAAATTTTTCTATTGTTTCTCTATTCCAATGTTCTATTTGAAAGTCTTTAAGCTCTGATATTGTGGCCATTTCTTCTGAAAACCATTTTATATGACCATCTCTTGTCATTAACTTCATTTTGAAAATAAAAAATTTAAGCACTAAGGGTAACCATGGTAGTAGGCTTACATTTCTGCTTCACTGCCTTTGTCAACCAACCAATCCTCAGTTTTTTTCTTTTGAAGAATGTGCTCTTACTATAAATAGACAAAATAATTTGATAGAAAAGGTCTCACGAAAACATAAATTTATGTTTCTAATGTTATACCTTCTATTTAATTCTTTGTTTCCCTTAAAAACAATCTCTATTTTGCAAAAGAATTGGAAACAATCTTTATTTCCCTTAAAAAAAATCTATGTTTTGCAAAAGAATTGTACTGTGTAAATATATACATATATATATGAAATTTTTGTATACAACAGTACTTTTCACTCCTCAATTTCATATAGAAATCTTCTTCAAAACATTTCATGCAGATTCATTGTGTATTCAACAAAAAAAATTGCAATCATTTCACTAAAAAATCATGATAGATTCGTTGTCTTACTTCATCGTTCCTCATACTCTATCTTCTGTCAAGAAAAACATGTCTAACTATCCTTCATTTTTTTCATAAGATCTATTCTAAATCTTTAGACTGAGTGTGTTTTTTAAAAACAAATCTATTACATAGTTGAATTAATAACCTTACTATGCAATTTGAATGTTAATTCCACTCTCAGTTTTCTATTTGAAATTAAACACGGTGTATGAGGACGTGTCTATCTTACCTTCCTTATGCCACTGCTCTTTGTGATTCTCTCTAATATTCGTGGTCTTCTTTCAGTTGAACTGGAGTTTTAATCCACAGAAAATCCATTAAAATCTTCATTTATGAGCTCATTCAATAAAACATTTCGTCATTGACTGATGGCAAAGTGTTTTTAAAATGTGTCAACATGTTTTTGAATGGTTTGAATACAAAACTCTTTGCATGACAAAATTGAAAATCAAACGAAATCGCTTCCTCTTATAACTCAAAGTTTGGCTGATGGCACAATCCCAAAATTTTCTAAAACAATCAAATCTTCATTGATTTCTTACCTTCACTTTCAGAGAATTCTGCTTTCTACTGGCTGGCTAGATTAGATTTTTCGGAATTGTGGCCTTGAATGCTTCCACTTCTTATCACTCAGTTTTATTCTTCCCACTATATTCTCTGCTTCTCTTTATGTATTTTATATTTTTTCTCTCGGCCTTCTCACAGCTTATCTCTCTGCATTTTCATTTTCACAGGGTCAAGGATACAAGGATGTGCTTTGACTGTGCACTCCTTTCCCTCGCTAAGCCTTTCTAATGTCAATGATGGTGACAAACTCTTGATAGTAAACATTTCTAAGGTTTGTTAATGGAAAAAATGGTCTTTGACAGTGGCGGAAATGGCTTGTTTGTTTTACACAGTGATACATATGAAATCATTTATCTGTTCATTAACTCTCTTGACCGACCCATGCATGTCCTTTTGCTTTGACTGTCGTGCTTGGTGTACGTCGTCCTTCTGTAGATTCTACACATTTTTTGTTTATGGCCATGTGCATTCCATTACCCACATTACCTTGATGCATCATCATTGTACCTGTCTCCATGACTCACATTTCTCCATACCTCTTGTGCACCATCATCATTTATCATATGTTGTCTCTCCATTGCATACATTAATTTTCATCATGTCTTACCTCTCCACTACATGCATTCATTACTTACCATATGCCATCATAACCATGCACTTCGCATCTTAGGTTTTCATTCATTCATTTGTATTGCATTCATTCCATTACCTTAGTTCATTCCTTTGTATGATTGCACTATGTATAGTTTGAACTTTGGTTTTTAACCTTCAATTTTAATATTAAAAATTGACTAATAAAATAGTCAAATTATTAAAATTAAATGTTTATGAAAAATCTAACCTTTGTTTTATGGTTTTTTAGGTATTTCAAAATTCTTCCATAGGTTCAATATGTGACCTCTTGTTCACAATTCTCTTTGTTAGGAAATACATGGGGTATGATATGAATAGTTATATGGAATTTTTTGAATAATGGTATGGATACATTTGGGTAGAATATGGTTAATTAGAATAGTGATATAAAGAGGGTTATAAATGATAGAATGTGGGTGAAAGTGTAGGGAATGTAAAATGAAATGTAGGTAATGTTGGTGATGAAATGAAATGTAGGTAAAGATGCATAAACTAGTATTAAATTAGTTTGTCCAATTCTAGAATATTTTGAAAAAAAATGAATGTTTAAGAGAGATTTTTTTACTCACTGTACAGATGTACTCCCTTTTTGACGTTTGATGATGATCGACATTGTGTGTTTTTTTATAACGACTCTTTTAGACTTGATAGAGATTTTTTTCTTCTTGGATCTGATTTTATTTAGAATAATTATTGTTCAAGTCCCTTTTGCAGGTTAAATTTTGACATTTTCAGGTCCCATCTGCTATGATCGTCTCAGGTCCCTTCTGACATGTTAAATTTTCAAGTCTCTTTCTGGCGTAATTTCACAATGATGTTCAGGTCCTTTTCTACCGTAATTTCATAATGATGTTCCATAGTTTGAAAATTTCTTCTGTCATATTCAGGTCCCATTCTGAATAATTTTTCAACAATAATTCAGGTCCCTACTGTAAATATCGAATGATATACCAGGTCCCTTTATGACTGTAGTTCATATTCTGTCTTCAATTCAGCCGCTGAAAACTATTTTCATAGTTTTTTTATTTCACACCTTCCCCCAAACTGATGTTGTAACTTGTCCTCAAGTCTACAAAATCTTGGAGGGGATATCTGCAAAAATCTAAAGTAAAGTAAGATGATAACAAAAATAGAATTCATATTGGCCAAACAAGTTGATTTTTCGATATGAATTCGAGTTTGTATTATGCCATTTTCCTAGATTTTCACAACCAACCTCTCTTTTTTTCTTCTTTTCCTTGTTTTTATTATTCTTCTTCTACTGGAATTTTGGAAGGCATATTGCTATGATGTCCCAGTATTTCCATCTGAATCCATTGAATTTTTTCTCAAAAAATCCTTTTTATTTATATGCTTATTGTAGATTTTAAGCCTATGTCCATTGATGACAAACGAAACAGATGCTTCATCAATTGTTTTTATCTTGACAGCTCCATTATCGAAAATTTATTCAATCTCATATGGCCCAAGCCAATGAGTCGTAAATTTTGCTTTGAAATCTTTGAATTTGAAGTCGAACAAGAGTGTCCAATATCCTTTCTGAAACACTTTATTCTTTATGAATTGATCATGCCATTTGATGCATTGTTATTAGACAAGAGAAGTATGTTCAACTATTCGTTGTCAAATCTCATCCAGTTTGTTTAACAGCATAATCTTTTCTTATTGTGCTTGCAACAATTCCATCCCTAATTCAGCTACTAGCTTGTATGTATGTATTTGAAACTCAATGGGTAATAGAAGTTCTTTTTCATACACTAACTGATATGGGCTAAAACTAGTAGTTTTCTTCCAAGTTATTGTATATGCCCATAATGCATCTTTCAACTTTTCTGACCAGTCTTTTCTGTTCATTTTTACAGTTTTTGTCATAATATTTTCTAGGACTTTGTTTGTTGATTCCACTTGTCCATTTTCTTGAGCATGATACGAAGTGGATTTATGTGTTTGATCTTGAATGTCTCCGTAATATCACAAACAAGTTTTTACGTGAATTGTGCACCTTGGTCAGTTACTATCTGTATCGGAACTCCATATCTCACAAATATCTCTTCAAACATAAAATATGTAACAGTTTATTTTGTTTCCCATGCTACTGCCTTGGCCTCCACCAATTTAATCACATAATATGTACATACAAGGATATATCTCTTCCCATTGGATGGAGGGTTAATTGGTCCCATGAAATCTAAAGCCCACTATTCAAATTGTTCAATAAGTACTTGTGGCTTTAATGGAATTTCATTTGATGCCACTGGTCTACCAATTCTTTGGTAGTTGTCACATCTTTTGACATAATTCCTGGAGTCTTGAAGATGGATGGCCAGTAGTAGCCAAGCTTCAGCACTTTGTATGTTGTCCTTTTATCTGCAAAATGACTACCACATGGTTCATCATGACAAGCTTTCAAAATTTCAATTATTTCCTCCTCTCTTACACATTTTCTAATGATTAAATCAACACCAGTATAAAATAGATCTCCATTGATCTTACCTATACCTAAGACTTTCAATTATTCTTCGCTTCTCGCTTAGTTTCGTAGTGAGGCAGGACATCGACATAATGATAGCCATATTTGCAAACCAAGGAGTTTTGACATTTATAGGCGCATTACTACGTTCAACCGAAATTGTCCGGACATTAGATTTGGACTACCATATGTGTATTAATTTGAATAAAGTGAGCAACTTGGTTATCTTTTCTCGGTTTCATCTTATACAATATTATTAAATTTTTACATTAATAGCTACCTAGGGTATTCACGTATTTTTAATTGATTTATTCATTAAATATTTTATAGCGGAATGATCTATGTGAATATAAACTTGATAACCTGTTATGTAATGTCAGAATTTATTTACTACATGTACAGTAGCTAACATTTCTTTTTTTGTAATAGTATAATTCAATTCTGTTGGTGTTAATTTTTTACTGATGAATATATAGCATAATTGAATTGATTCTTTTTTTGTCCAAGTGATGCTCCAATAGTTGTATCGGATGCATAAGTTGAAATGTGAAATGGAAAAGACCAATTAAGTCCTTGAATAATGGGTGCAATTGATAATTTCTCTTTTAATTTTTCAAATGCATGTTGATATTTATCATTCCATTGGAATTCTATATTTTTCGCAAGTAACTTGAATAATGGTAAAGCTATTTTACTAGAATTTGCAATAAATCTCCGATAGTAGCCCACATAACCCAAGAAAATTCAAACTTCTTTTTGTGTTGTAGGAGGTTTTAAATTCACAATGATCAATATGGTGTCCCAACATTATCCCCTCAGTTAACATCATAAAACATTTTTCTTTACTGAGTGATAGGTTTGTCTCAATTCATATTTTTAACACTTTTTCAAGATTTTGTAAACAAACATCATATGTTGTACCATACACGGTGAAATCAACCATGTAAAATTCCACACACTCATGAATCAAATCAGAAAAAATAGCAAGAAGTGCTCTTTGAAAAGTAGTAGGTGCATTACACAAACCGAAAGGTAATACATTGTATGCATATGTTCCCCTGGGTCATGTGAATGTTGTCTTAAGATTTAATTTCATTTAATTTTGATAAGTTGGTGTGGAAAATATTTTCATTTTCATTTGTGTGTTATTAAAATTATTTTCCTTTCCTATCAAAGTGTGAAGTAGATTTAGATTTCATTTCAGTTTGTGAAGATTTATTTTCTGCAAGTGTGATTTATTTTCGCAAGTGTGATAGTATTTTTGCATTGAATGAGCTTTAGATATAAACATGTGCATGAAACATCCTAATATAATTTGAAAAATTATTCACCTAATAAGAAGTCCTAGTACAAACAGTGCATTTACACTTCATCAATTTACAAGTCTTGGTCGATAATTTATGAAGTAATTTAACATCAATTAAATTACCAAACATTTTGGCGCTATTGTCGAGGAAATGTATATAGGATTTATTATTTAGGACACATCTTCATTAAAAAAATATGATAAAAAGACATTTATGCATAGAGAAAGACATTGTAGGGGTATATTTATAAGTATAGGTAGGAGTTCAATTCCAACATCACCACTCACCCAACCAAGACTGCATAGTGCCACACCATCCACGGAAACTTGTATTTCATCATTTGCATGTAGATATAGACTTCCTGAGGTACTTAGATCTGAGATCCAACCTAGGTATTAACCAAATTCATCTACTGAAGTTGTAGTAGAAGAACCTACAACCCCAACAGAAGGAGTAATATTTTTATCTTCGATTGGAGAAAAAATTCTAGGACAGGAAGTAGAAGTCCCTAGTGAAGAAGAAGGAGAAAATTAATTTAACGTTCCATTGATAGAAGAACCAGAGGAGGAGCTATAAAACCCAATTATAGAACCTTACATAAGCTCTGAATAATCTACAATGGCAGGAGAAGGGGAAGGAGAGGTACACAATGTGAATTGTGAACATAGGATTGGAGGAGGAAGAGGTAGAGGAGAAGGTAGAGGAAGAGGTGGAAGAGGAGAACCAGAACCTTTTTTATTTCCCATTTTAGAAGAAGATACCACAACCACAATGAAAAATATATCACCCTCCATCCTCCATAATTTCCATGGAGTAAGAAATGAGGATCCTAAAACATTTCTTTTTGAGTTTGAAGTTTTTAGTAGGTCTTATGACTACTTGCTTGATTCTCAAAAATTGAAATCGTTTCCATCGACTCTTAAAGACAAAGCACTTAAATGGTTTATGGGATTAGGAACACATACCATAAGAACATGGGAAGAAATGAAAGATGTATTCTTAGAAAAATACAAATATTATTGTATGCCTCATAACCTTAAATATTAATTCTTTAAAATGATGCAAAAAGAGGATTAAAAAAATTGATGATTTGGTTGAAATATTTGCTTACAATGTTAAAAGGGCTAAAATACATACTCTAGATGATGAAACTTTGATATCTCTTTTTCTAAAATTCATTATAGATGAATGGATAGATCTTCTCAATTTAATGGGTAAAGGAGATGTTTCACAGTTATCATTTAGAGACATTTGAGAACTTTGTACACATATTTCAAGAGGTAAGGCTAGAACTAGAAAAATCTGAGAGATCATGTTATCTCTAGGATTAATAAATCTACAGCTAGAACGGTAAGTAGAGAAGAAATAGGGATCTTATATGAAAATTTTAAAACAAATATTTTGGGGAGTCTTAGTGAGAAACTAGATACCCTTAAGCTTCAAAATAAGCAAAAAGCTAAAAAAATGTTGCATTATCGATATTTTGTCTGAAATGCAAAAAGAAACATGCTCTAAGAGAATACCCTCTTGATAGTGTGTAAATATGTGCTATTTGTGCAAAAAAATCATAACACAAAAGTATTCTCTTCAACCCCTGGACTTAAAGCAGTCTTGCAAAGTGAAACTGAAACAAGACAAGTTGAGTCACTTTGTTTTATCGGTAAAAGGCCATGGCAACCACAACAGCCAAATATAGTGCAAGGTCTTAACCCTCAGTACAAATCATATGCACAACCTCAAAACAACTGGAATACCCCAATGCTTTGGCAAAATTTTCCACCTCAAAATCCATTATGGACACAAGGTTGGCAGTACCCTCCTAAGAATCCTCAATTTAATCAGTTTCAACAACCATTTATTCCATATCAACCTTCGTATTATACTCCTCAATCAAATTCTTTTCCACAAACTCAATATTCTAATCAACCACTTCCATCACTGCCCACATCATACCCCCAAAAAACCAATCAAATAATTGCTCAGCCACTTACGAACCTAAACAATAAAAAATCACAAATTTAATACAATATAGAAGGTCAAAATTTCCAAGCTTACATGATAACTCCATTAGATCTAAATAATGTCCAACTTAGATCTAGTAGAGGTTTGGAAAATAAGTTACCATATTTTTTTATTCAGGGAGAAGATGAACTTCTTGATAATGAAACATCTCTTAATCAAGAAGAAATTTCTCAGAAAGAAAGTACCCTTGTACATTCTAATGACACTCCAATAAATTCAACTCCCATTGTAGAACAACCTTATGTTTCTGTTCAAAATACACCTTTTCCTAAAAGGCTAAAAATTGACATTGGAATAAGTAAACAAATTGCGTTGCATGAATATGACATGCTAGATGAATTAAAGAATGTTTGAATCCAAATTCCCTTGTTACAAGCTATAAAGGAAATTCCAATATTTGAAGAACAATCAGGGAGTTAAGCATTAAAAAACTAGGAAGGAAAAAGAAAGAAATTAAAAAGATCCAGTTAGTTGGGAAAATTGCATATATTGTGATGGGGAAACCAACAGTGCAAAAATATCTAGATCCAGGAAGCCCCATCATAAAAACACACATTAATGGTATCGATATTCCAATCACATTGATCGATTTAGGAGAAGATATCAATATCATGAGTAAACAAACTATGGATCAATTAAAACTTTCTAATCTTCAGTATACACCAACATTATTACAGTTAACATATAGATATGTTATTAAACCAGATGGTGTGTTAGAATATGTATCTGTCTCCTTATATTATTGGCAATATCTTATTGATTTTATGATTTTAACTCCCAATAATAATTTATGAGGACATCCATTAATTCTAGGATGACCATGGTTAGCTACAGTTGATAATTTCATAATTTGTAGATCTCGTGATATGTTTATCTCTGATGGAAGCTCTATTAAGAAATTCACACTATATCCCCCAAAAAAAATAACAATAGAATTAGAAATTCAATTTTGAATAGATGATGATAATGAATACTTTGATATAAAACCAATATTTTCTACTTTGCAAATAGATGAGGGAGATCAAATTTTAAATTTGATGAATAATAATGATTCTTCCCCATATTGTGGAAAAGATCAAGGTTTTCAAGAACAATTTAATGTTGAATATTTATCATCTCATCAAATGGATTTTCATTCTATGGAGAAATTTGGAAATTCTTTAATAGAAATATTTCCGGGAAAAACTTTGAATATTAATAATAATTTGAAATAATCTCAAAAGAAATAATTTATAAAGATGTTACAAGAACATTCCTCTGTTTATGCATGGGAATACACTGATATGAAATAAATTGATCCTAACACTCGTATGCATCATATCTATATTGAAGAAAATGTTAGACCAATTCAAAATCTAAGGGAAATCATTAAAGAGGAGTTGCGAAAATTGTTGATGTGAATTTCATTTATCCAGTATGTGATAGTCAGTGGGTCTCACCATTAGTAATTGTTCCAAAGAAAAATGGAAAATGGAGAGTGTGCATTGATTATAGGGAATTGAATAAATCCACCTTGAAATATCATTTTCCACTTCCCTTTATAGATCAAGTCCTGGATACATTGGCAGGGAAAAAGTATTTTTCATTCTTGGGTAGTTTTAGTGGATATAACCGAATCCAAGTAGCTCCATAAGATCAAGACAAAACAACTTTCACCTATCCATGGGGAACTTATGCTTACAGAGTAATTCCTTTTGGATTATGCAATGCACCTACAACATTTTAGAGGGAAGTTCTAGGCATTTTTCTGATTTAATCCATGGTTGTGTGGAATTTTATATGGGCGACTTTACGGTCTATGGGAATTCTTTCGAGGAAGCTCTTGAAATTTTTGAAGAAGTCCTCATTAGATGTAAAGAAACAAACCTCTCTTTAAGCCATGAAAAATGTTTTATGATGTTTAATGAGGGAATTGTTTTAGGTCACCACATTTCAGGAGATGGAATTAAAGTGGAAGTTATTTCTAAATTATCAGTTCCTACTTGTCAAAAAGATGTTAGAAATTTTCTTGGTTTTACTGGTTATTATAGAAGATTATAAACAACTTCACCAACATAGCCTCTCCACTTTTCAAATTGCTTACAAAAGATTATGAATTCATTTGGAATTATAATTTCCAAAAAGCTTTCGAAACATTGAAAGAAAATATTTATGAAGAACCTATCTTAAGAGGACCAAATTGGAGCCTCCATTTTCATATTTCAACTGATGCTTCAGATAAATCTTTAGGAGTTGTATTAGGACATAAATATTTGACTCCATATGCCATTTATTACACGTGTAAAAAATTAAATCCTATAGAGTTGAATTATATTGTAATAGAAAAAGAGTTTTTAGTTGTTGTACATGTTATTAATAATTTTCGACGTTATATCACTGGTTATGAAACTTTTGTTCACATAGATCACTCTGCAATTAGATATTTAATGAATAAATCTATTATTAATGGCAGAGTTACTAGATGGTTATTGTTGTTACAAGAATTAATTATTACTATTTTGGATAGGCCTCGAAAGGAGAATACAGTTGTTGATTTTCTATCTAGAATCAGAAATGATAATAAACATATTCCCGTAAAAGATAATTTTCCTGACGAATATATTTTTGCAATGTCTATTAAATCTCCTTGGTTTGCAAATATTGCTAATTATTTCTCTACAGGGAAGTTACCTTCATATTTGTCTCCTTGAGAGAAAACGAAATTTATTCAAACCAGTGCATCTTATTCATGGATAAATGAAGAATTATATAAAACATGACTTGATTTAATTATTCCTAGATGTGTCAGAGAGGATGGAGTACCAAAAATCTTAAAGGCTTGTCACGATGAACCATGTGGAGGAAATTTTTTCGATAAAAGGACTACTTACAAAATCCTTCTCTTAGGATATTATTGGCCTTCTCTTTTCAAATATGCCAAAGAATATGTTAAGATATGTGATAGTTGTCAGAGGATGGGAAAGAATGTTCCTTCAGATGAGATGTCTTTACAACCTCAAGTACTTATTAAACCTTTTGAAAAGTGGGCCTTGTATTTTGTTGGTCCAATTAATCCACCATCAAGAAAAAAAAAGGTACATTATTGTCTCTACAGATTATGTCACTGAATGGGTAGAAGCTAAATCAATTCCTTTTGCTACTGAAAAAGTTGTAGTTTCATTTTTTCTTAGGATATCTTCACTCATTTTGGTGTCCCAAGGGAGATTGTAACAAATCAAGGTTCTCAATTTACATCCAAGTTGGTGTAGATGATAATGGAGGAATATAAAATCAAAAATCGGAAATCCACTCCCTGTCATCCCCAATCAAATGGACAAGTTGATTCAACTAATAAAGTAATTGAAGCAATTCTTACCAAAATTATGCATCTGCATAGAAAGGATTGGGAAGAAAAGCTTCCAAAATATTTATGGGCATATCGTACAACATGGAGAAACACAACAAGGCATACTCCTTATGAACTTGTTTATGGGAAACAAGTCATATTCCCTATTTAGTTCCAAATAAAGACCTTCAAAACAGCAGTCAAATTGGGTCTTGATCTATCAAAAGCTTGAAAACAAAGAATGGAGCAATTGAATAAACATGATGAGATTCGACAAGATGTTATTCACAAAACCAGCATAGTTCAACAACGAAGGTCTAGATAGCATGATAATTTTATCAAAGACAGAAAGTTCCAAACAGGAGATTGGACATTAATTTTTTATTTTAAATTTAAGGATTTTCAAGGAAAATTTCAAACTCATTGGCTTGGTCTGTATGAAGTTGAAACTATCTTTGATAATGGGCAGCCAGAATTAAAGCCATTGATGAAGAAATGATAAATTTCCTTGTAAATGGCCATAGATTACGAATATATCATAAACCATTGACAAAGGAAGAGTTCATTAGAAATATGCAAGATAATCTTCATTTGAAGTTGGTCATGAAAGATTCTTCTTCCTCTCCAACTTAAAATTTCAAATTTCTTTCTATTTTCTTAAAAGAAAAATAATAATAATAATAATTGTATTACCATGGAAATATATAATTATAATTATGATTAATAATTAAATCTCGTTGCGCCGTGCCCTAGCCGATGTTGAGCCAAACGCAGCCTGCTCACGACCTTTAGCTCGCCTCACACAGCTACCCTGGAGCTAGATCTGGGGCCGCCTTCACCATAATCTATAGCTGCAACTTCGAATAGTCAATAGCCAAATGAGGAATCAGCTACTTTCGCCTCTTTAATCAGTTCTTTGGGACCCCAACAAACCAGACCAACAGCCACAAAATTTGTAAAAAAATTGGAATCCATTCCAGAAATATCTCTACCTACATTTGTGTCAAGGAAAGTCACGATCTCTCTGGTGGAAAAAGGACTAGTGGGTCAATTTACAGGACTTTGGCCCTCACCCAAAATAGTGCAGAAATCGGTAGAGAGGAACTGGATCCAGTTTACACAAGGAAAAATCGCCATAAGATTTTGCAGCAGGGGATATTACACTTTTCATTTCGAGACCAAAAGTGATCGAGATCTCATATTCTGAAGCGGGCCTTACTTCATGGATAAAAGGGGCTTGTACCTTAATTTATGGACTCAGGACTTTGATCCAGAACTAGATGTTCCCAACGTTGTACCAGTATGGGCCAGATTGCCGCACCTACCTCTCCACTATTGGAGCGATGCTTCGGTTCGTACAATAGGAGACGGAGTGGGAAAATACATGGATAGAAATGAACCCAAAGACAACATGCAGGCATGCACAAGAATCTGTGTTGAGGTGGATTTAGGAAAGGGCCTCCCGGAAGTGGTCAAAATCAAGGTGGACAACTGGATCCACATTCAACAGCTGGACTACGAGCAAATCCCCTTCAAATGTAAGGTATGTCATGAATACGGTCATTTCACCAATAGATGTAGCAAAAGAGAGGAACCTGAAAAAAAACGAAGAAGAAACCTCAGATCCAAAATGGGAACAAGTAAAAAAGAAGAAGACAGCTTCAAAACCCGCTTCAGGTCCTCATCCTCCTCCTCCGTCGGGATCTCCCCCCCCCTTCTCAAACAACCTCCCTCATGGGAACTAACTCTTTTGACATCCTCTCATATTCCCTCATTCCATCAGATCTGATCTCCACCTCCTCCCCTATTCCCACTCTCCTGACATCTCCCAACCCTACCCCTCCAGGCTCCCCTCATTAGGTGGATAAGCCCCTCCCTCAAAACCTGGATCGAATCCTAACAATAAACCAAACAAAAGAAACCCCTCAAAACATTGAGAACACAAAAAAGTTGGAAGGATATCAAAGAAATAAATAAGGGACGAAGAAGCAGCCAAAGATATTTCAATGGTAACACAACAGGGATTGGAGAATTTTTTGAAAAAGGACCAAAGAATAAAGAAAAAGTATAGCAAGCAAACAAAGGGAGGGGTCCTACAGTAGCCACTAATAGTAAATAATGATAGCTGTCTCTTGGAATTGTAGAGGGTTGGGTCACCCCTCAAAAATTGACTTTTTAAAAGACCTGATTAAAAGTGAAAAACCTAACATCCTCTTAATTCAAGAGACAAAGATAAGCAGTCAAGAAATTGACACGATCATAGAAAAATCTAGGTTTTATGAAGGACAAGCAATATCAGCTACTAGAGCTTTAGGAGGGATAAGCACTATATGGAAAAAAGGGAAATGGAAACTGCACTAACACACAAAAAAAGAACACTGGATAAACACTAAATTAGAGAATGTTGAAACTGGCGGGAAAGCCAGCATCTACAACATATACTCCCCCAACCACTATAAGGACAAGGAAATATGTTGGAAAACCTTAAAAGATAGCATTGGGGATGACCGTGAAGACAACCTTATTATTGAGGGAGATCTAAATCTAATACTCAAAGCTGAAGAAAAAAGAGGAGGGAATTTCTTGCCGGATCCAAGCAGAGAAACTCTAGAAGAGATAATGGAGCAAAGAAACCTTCTTGATATCCCCCCTAAAAATGTGAAATACACCTAGGACAATAGAAGAATAGGCAGGGCAAACATCAAGGAAAGGTTAGATCGGATCCTTATCCGAGATAAGATGATAGTCAACTAGAGTAGAGCGGCCTCCATAATTATTCCTTCAGCAGTATCTGACCATAAACCAGTTTAAATGGAGCTGGGCATGGCTGAAAATTACAGACCATTGCCTTTCAGATATAACCAGCTTTGGGGCAGCAGTGAAGAAGCACAAAAAGAGGTGGAAAAGGTATGGGGGAAAAACATCAGTGGATCCCCCACTTATATATGGGAAACAAAAATAAAAGCAACAAAAGTAAGCCTGAAATATTGGGCAAAAGACAGATATAAAGAACCACACAAAGAGAAAGAGGACCTAAAAAATGAGCTAAAGCAGATTCAAGAGGAACTGGAAAGCAGTGATAGCACCACAGAGAAGCAAGCACGAGAAAAATAAGTTCAATGGAAAATCTACAAAAACAACAGGAAAGAGGAAGAAACTTGGAGGCTAAAGTCTAGACAAATATGGATACAAGCTGGAGACAAGAACACCTCCTTCTTCCACAACTCAGCAAAAACTAAAATAATAAAGAACAATATTGAAAAAATCACAGGAGGATAAGGACAAGAGTTAAAAGGACAAAAAGAAATAAAAAATGAGGCCTTTGACCATCTCAAAAATCTCCTCACAGCTCCAGATAGCCAGGAAAATCCTGAAGAGTTTCTGAGACATATCCTAAGAATTATTGACAATAGCAGCAATATCTCTCTCACTAAGGAAGAGACAGAAGAAGAAGTAAAGGAAGTTGTCTAGGCCTTGCAACCGGACAAGGCACCAGGACCAGATGGCTTTCCCATAGCTTTCTACAGAAACTTTTGGCACATCATCAAAAAGGATCTGCTGAAAATGATAAGATATGTAATGAGAAAAAGTAATATTGGAGGGTACACCAACTCAACCTTTTTGGCCTTAATACCCAAAGATCCTCGACCATCTACCCTCAACCGCTTCAAGCCCATATCCCTTTGCAACAATTCTTATAAAATTATATCCAAAATTGTAGCTGGCAGGCTGAAACCCCTCCTTCCCTACCTAATCACTGAAAACCAAGGAGGATTTGTTCCCAATAAGCAGATAGTGGACAACATCATCTTAGTTAGAGAAGCCATTCACATCAGTCTCACCAACAATGAAAAAGGCTTCGTTCTAAAAATGGATATGGTGAATACCTTTGATAGAGTTAACCTCTCCTTTCTTGCAGATGTTCTAAAAGCTTTCGGCTTCTCAGATGAATTTGTCGAATTAATACAAGCTTGCATAGTGGGCCCTTAGATAGCTCCACTCATCAATGGCAGGACGTGCAAATTCTTTCAAATTTCAAGGGGACTAAGACAAGGATGCCCCCTATCTCCCTTCCTCTATATCATAATGGCAGACTCTCTCAGTAGAAACTTGGAACATTGCAGAAGAAACTCCACTCTAACAGGCCTCTCAATAATCAGAGGAACCAAAAGAATAAACCATTATTTGTTTGTTGATGACACTCTTCTAATGTGAGGAGCCTCCTTTATAGTGGCAAGAAGATTCAAAGTTACCTTGGACAGCTTCATGGAGGTTTCTGGAGGCATGATCAACAATGGAAAAAGATTTTTATACAGTTGGAACACTCCCATAAGGACCTTGCAGAGAATGTCACAAATTCTGAGTATTCCTTTCCAAAACAGCTGGGACCATTTTCAATACCTGGGGTTTCCAATAAGCAAGAAAAACATGAAGAACGCGATATGGAGAAAATTTGCAGAAAAAATGAAAGTGAAAATCTAGGCTTGGGGAATGCTCTGGCTAAACCAAGCAGGAATAATTATGCTAATAAAGTCCATATTAGCAAATTTTCCACTATACCAATTTGCACTTATATCGGCCCCTGCAAGCATCCACAAACAAATTGAACTAATTATTAGAAGCTTTCTATGGCAAGGAGGGAAAAGGGAAAAAAAAAATTAGTCTGATAAATTGGAAGCAGGTAACAGCCTCATACAAACAGGGGGGTCTCTCCATAAAACTTCCAGGACTGATGAACACAACACTAGGGAGTAAAATAACTTGGAGCTTCCTAATAGGGGGGAAATCGTGGTGGAAAGCTACCCTTGAAGCTAAATATCTCAATGGACCAAGAACCATGATTCTGGACAAGACCCCTCTGACAAGGCCTTGCACTCAGATCTGGAAAGCAATCACCAATGCAACTCAACTTATCAAAGATCATATCACTATGAGACCGGGAAATGGGGAACAAACGAATATCTGGAAAGATAGCATAATTGGACACCCACCCTTGGGGAATAATCCAAGTACAAAGGATTTAAAAGAATGGATGACAAGGGAAGGCCTTCACAAATTGAATGACATTTCCAACGGGGAGATAGACAGAGACTGGAAGCAATGGGCCAAACCCAATCTTCCGCGCGACCTTACAGACCAATGGGATCAGTTGATAACTCTCTTAGCAGGGACAGCCCCGATAGACAAAAATAATAAGGATGTTTACATATGGGAGCCAACAGGAGGAGATTATACTGTCAGAACAGGATACCAAAAAATTCATGAGAATCAAAACCAACAAGATTGGTAACACTGGAGATTAGCATGGAAGGTTGAATCCCTTCCCAAAATCAAAAAAAAATTGTGGACTTTACTACACAGCAAATCTCTAACTGCGGAGAATATAAAAAGAAGAGGAATAAGTGGGTCATCTCAATGTCCACTATGCAGAAAGGAGGAAGAAACAATCCAACATTTATTTCTGGAGTGCTCCTTCTTAAGAAAATGTTGGGAGGCAATGATGATACCCATAGTAGCAAATATAAATTACAACACCCCCATAAACCATTTTATCAACAGATGGAAAAGCAGTTACCCACACTCCTTCAAAAACAAAAAACAATGAAGAGACTATGGAACAGCCTACCTTCATTCCTCTACTAGAAACTATGGCTAGCAAGAAATGGATTAATTTTCAAAGATAAAACCCCAACTATAAGCAAAGTCACAACAGAAGCATGGGGATTAATGGTGGAATTTCTAACAGAAAAAAGGGGTCAAAGGAATCAATCTGAGCCAACTCCAAGAAGAAGAAAGGAATTGGATTAGTTTTGCAGCAAGCAAGATCAAACAGGTCCCTCAAATGAAAAATACAATGAGGCATCAAAATTGGAAAATAAGGAAAACGAAAGAAGAATTCCAAGCCTAGGTAAACACTCTAAATAAAGCATGCCTCTTTTTTGATGATGCATCAAAAAAGAACCCAGGCAAAGCAGGAACTGGAGGAATAATATTGCTATAAAATCAGTCCACGCAGATACCTTACAACTGGGGTCTAGGCCAGATGATGAATAACAAAGCAAAGGCTTATGGGCTTTTGCTAGGTCTCAAAATTCTAAAAGAAAAAAGAAATCAATGAATCCATTGTCTTTGGGGACTCAGCTATCATTATCAAGGCAATGGCAAATAATTCTCTCCCAAAAAAAGCAGGACTAAATCAAATTCTGAGTAGAGCACAAAAAATATCAAGTCAGATTGACAACATAGAGTATTTACACATTTTGAGGAAGAACAATAAGCTAGCAGATGAGCAAGCAAACAAAGGAGTCCAACAAAATGCTGGACAAGCTCAAATTGGAGAAATCAGAACACAAATTCCTATCCCTTGATCTACCCTACCTCATCCATGATGGTCAAAAATCAAATCATTTCAAATCAGAAATTCAAAGATATCATCAAAATCTCCCTTGAATCTTCATCCAAGCATTTTGTCAAAACTGGAATAATATTCAATCTCTGCAATATCCTCAAAATCTCTGCAAATAGTACTCCAAAATCTCTTGGAATCCTACCTCACGTGATCTAACCGTACCCTTACTCTCTCCTGTGCATCAATAAATTTGTTTTGGCCATCCAACCTTTCATCTCTCCCTCACGAATTTGTCTCTGCATGAGAATTTTGCTTTCCTTGCTGCATTTTCCCTTTTCTCTCCTTGGCTTTTCCTACACTTTTTCCAACCCTCCCATGCACACAGCATCCTCCTTATCTCTCCAGTTCACTTCTTTCCTGTTTTTCTCCCAGCGCTCTTCACCAATCCTCTGCCAGCACGCTATAAGGCATCCTCGCTTTGCTCCTTTGTGAGTTGGATGCTCAACACTCCACCGGCAGCATCCACGCACTACAACCTGCATCATCTTAAATCCTCAATCAGCAAGAGAACGTTTTCATCTTCAAAGAGAACAACAGGAAGACTAAGAGCAGCACAACAATGGGTTTCTTCAACGAAAGAGGGAGTAGGCATTACAAGCAGCATCAACAGCAGCATTACCCCTGTGCATTCTACAAGTCTCACCGAATTGTGATAGAAATTCTCAAGAATCAGATTCTGCAAGATAAAAAAAAAAAAAAAAAAAAATCCAAAGTAGAAATGGCCTATATGAGATCGCAATGGAAGACTTGCAATGAAGAAATAAGGAAATTAAAGAACAGTTGCAGTGATCTACAAGAATCACTGAAATTCATCAAAGAAGCAATGAGTAAAAAGTCGGAGCAAGGCTCCACATCAATGGAACAGGGAAGCAGGCAACGTGGAAGCGATAATATTGTCAACAAATAGCTCATCAAAGCTCTGGTCACTCATGGATCTAGCTCTAATTTACAGCAGTAAACATATTTTATTATGAAAGTCAAGTATATTTTGTTTTTACTTCAGTTTTTCAAACAGTACAGTTCCAATGTAACCGCCTCCAGCTCTAAAAGGAGGATAGAAAAATGGAAATCAAGTAGCACATCTCAAGAAATAGCCCCCAAAAAGATCTCTCTCTACACCAAACTTGGGGAATTTTGTAATGGAGAAGCTTTTCTCCTCTCCTCTTTTTTAGAAATATAATATAACCAATCCTGTTAGAAAAAAAGAAAAAAAAAATAATTGTATTACCATGAAAACCAACATTATTGGCATGTTTATACAAAAAATCTAAGTCGAAAACCAAGAATTCTTGGCAACTTAGATTTTCTTTTTAAATTCCCTTTTCTTGTCCCATTTCTTTTTATTCCTTTTGTAAAAAATAAGACAATGAAAGAATTTTCAATAATTTGCAGCTCTCATGAAATTTTGCAACTGACTTTACAAATTACAATTAGAGAAGATAAAGATCATGGCCAAAGCAACTTGAATGGAGATCAAAACTAAAGCAACCTGAACCACCTATGAAAGGAAAAATCCAAAAATCAGTAAGGCGGGATAAAAGGTATGTAAATATTAGTTATATAATAAAGGGTAAAAACATTGAATTATGAAAATAAATAGATGGATGACAGTTGCTACCGCAATTTTGTATAATAATTACCCTCGTTATTGCATGACTTTGGTTTTAACAAAACTATATATGTCTTGTCAAAAGGGTATGAAACCTTTTTATCATTTGAATTCACTCTATTTCTTCTATATATAATCCCACTTCCTTCACATACCATCACAGTTTCTTGCATCATATCCATTCTACTCGGCCCTATTCCATTACCGAAAACACCTCACCTGTTACCCAAATTATGTCTCCTTAACCTACTCTGTGACCAAATTCATTCCTTAACCCTATCAAAAAGGGAAATTAGGGACTGAAACTTCTTCAACATGGGAGTCATTTTACACTCGGAGCTAAATTTCTTGAAGCACACCCACGGGTGAAATAGCATTTGCAGCAAGCACAGTGGTTGGAGTTCTTTGAAAAAATTGATGGGCATGAGAAAGAAGTCATGAAATCATTTTCTTGGGCCTATCATGGTATAGAAGTCGATATTGCAGATATTAAATTGGTTATGACAGAGTCATTCATGGCAGAAGCTATTAGATTTCCAAGAACCAGGGAAAGTTGGTTAAGAACCGAAAGATTAAAGAAAAAGAGTGGGAGGTATTCCTTAAAAACCTAGGTATGGATATATTTGTCTTCAAGAAAGTAATTCCAGTCACAACCTTAAAGACTAAATGGAGAAATTTGCTATTAGTCATTCAGAAATTCATAACCTGTGAGAGTAGATTCAGAAATATGTTCTTTTACCATGCTCGCTTAATGATGAATTTTCTTGATCGTAATGAAATCAATTTTCCATACTTCCTGCTTTGTAGTTTAAGAAAAATGGTTGCTATCATTTATAGAAGAATACAGTTCATTGACAATGCGATGTATCATCATTGGTTAGTGAAAATTTTAATTGAAGCTCATTTGAAAAGTAAAGGAGATAATTGGGAAGATTTTCTGATAATAAATCACTTTAAAGAAGTTGAACAGGATGAACCTAGTGCTAAAAAAAGGAAGAGTCGAAGAAAGTTGCCCTCAAACCCTAAGAAAAACTCACTGGCATAGGAAACACAACAAAATGAGTGTTCTGATGATGAAATCCCTCTTGAGAAAATCTTAAGCAGAAAATTGTTAAAAGAAAGAAAACCAACCGTAAAGATGAAGGTACATCAAAGAGAGAAATAGATCAAGGAAATGTTAATAAGAAAAAGTATCCCCTCACTACTAAAAATTCGCCAATGAAAATAAGAAGTGAAAGACTTAAAATCTAACCAATGAACAGTTTGAACAATCCCCAAAATTTATTGATCTAGAAGAAGAAGAGGAACCAAGAGTTTCATCAACAGTTGCAAGTCCAGCTAGCAAATCCCTAGAGATTGATCCTATCCAGCAAGAAATCTAATACTCTATAAAATCTCTAGAACGAAAAGATACAAGAAGAACTGTTGAGTCATCCTCAAACCGAGAATAAATTTTAAATGAAGAAATTCGTTTCCATCCTCAAGAATAACCCGGAGTTGAAGACACTCTTAAGCAGGAAATCTATGAGTTGAAAGTATTGAATAAATATTTTAAGCAGGAACATGAAGCACTAAAGGTACAAAATTAAATCCAAAGAACTCAAAATGACAACCTCCCGCTACATCTTAGTTTAGGGTACAAGAAAAATAAGAAATTGAAATATTAAAATAAATTTCTTAAGATAAAGGTCATAAGTTTGCAGTACAAGATCCTAATGAAGAAACCAAGGATGGCAGCCAATAACATAAAAGCAAAAAGAACTAATTTAGATGTTCTTGCTCAGGCCTTAGAGGTACCTCAGTGACAGGGAAGGGTTACAAATTTTGAAATTTTGAGCATCAGGACATGCAATATCTTCTGTGTGGGGCAATTTTGAAGACCAGAAGTGTCCCTTTTTTACAACCTTATTACACTCCATTTTCCTTCTTTTTTACCATAATAATTATAATTGAGCATCATTTTACAAGGTTATTGGAAAAAGTAGGTACTTAATCATCTGTCATTTCATAGTTTCATTGTTATTTATTATTTAACTTAATATTTTCATAAGCTAATGAATTGCATCAATTCTACAGCTAACAACTCATTCTGCAGCTTACTCGAAGGTTCTATGGGTTTTGGAATTCTAGCTGAGGAACGAAATGTATGGACAGGTGGATAACGACTGGCATAACGATATTTACCTATCTTCATGATCTAGATCGATGATAAGGATTCCATACAAGCCAAGTCAATGTGGAAATCAACCAACGAAGAAGGAGCCAAAGGCGAACTAGGAAAGTGAGGAAATTAATGGAGCAGATATGTTGCCTCATGTCTTGCTTCTCCGATAGAAAATCATGAGGAAATCATGATGTCACATTCTATTATGTTATTTTTAGTGTTTATTGAGTAGGGTAGGCTCGTAAATCTCTAAAACAGTTATTGAAGGATATTATAAATCTACCTCTCGGTGCAATGAAGACATACTTGATTATCGTTTTGAAAACTCTAGATAACTATTAATTCAAACTTGACATTCTCCCTATGCGTTGCATTCAAATACGTGTGTAGACTCTGTGGATTGCTGCATACTTAAAACTCACAGGAGGGCCCCCTCGGAGTTGTAAGATTTTAATTATGTTTTTAACTAATAACTCAATTTTCCCATTTTAGTTTTGTAGAATTAGAGTTAACCTTTCAGTTCAGGTTCAATATGCACTAGATGCTTATGAACAAAGATAGAGTTTGCAGTTAAGTTTATTTAATATTTCTTTCACAGATTTGATCAATTTGTTGTGTGAATGAAGAAAATGATTCTTGTGCACATGCAGATGTTAGAGTAGAATTAATTTGATTTCAAATTGCAATCAGAGATAGAACATTTTCAAGGCTTTATCAGTGAGATTTGGTTTTGCCAGTGTGACATTTTAAATTCGAACGTAAGATTTAATTTCATTTTATTTTGATTTTCTGATGTGGGGAAGAATTTCATTTTCATTTGTGTGTTATTAAAATGAGTTTACTTTATTGTCAAAGTGTGAAGTAGATTTAGATTTAATTTTAGTTTGTGTGAAGATTTAATTTCTACAAGTGTGATTTATTTTTGCAAGAGTGGTAGTCTTTTTTATTTGAATAAGTTTTAGATAAAAACATGTGCATGAAACATCCTATTCCAATTTGAAAAATTATTCACCTAGCACAAATGGTGGATTTACACTTCATCAATTTACAACTCTTAGTCGATAATTTATGAAGTAATTTAACATCAATTAAATTACCAAACAAAAGCTTCAAACTAGTGACTGATTTCTTTTTAGACTTTTCTTCATCAACTTTTCTTTCACCTTCTTCCTTGGTGCAACTAACCTCAATTTGATGGGGAACATCATCTTTATTAAATATAATAGGACATGGACACATAGAAGTATAATGACCTTCATTACAACAACTAAAGAAATATGCAATAACTAATTTATTCTTTTGACTATTTTCATCATTCGTGATCATGAAGAAGATATTTTCTTTCAGATATAATGTATTGATCGCATAATCACAATCCTTCCTCTTTTGAGATAACTTCTTCTTACTCTTCCCTTTACTGGCCATAGTTCCTTTGATTTACCTTCCAATAGTGAATTATCTGTAAAGGGGGTGAATCGGTCTAGTGGAAAACTTATCATTTCAAAACATTTCAGCAATAATTAATTATGTATTAGTGTATCATAACAATGAATAAAACTATGCATCAAGAAGTCATCATCACATCAACACAAGAGAACACAAGCTTTTACATGGAGACCCTTGCAAGAGAAAACCACAAATGATTTGTGTCTTCTTCTTCAATTCATTTACATAGATTTACAGGCACCGACCGACTGGAGGCACTACCCCCCAATATGTGCAAGCACCCACTTAAAATAAGCTACAACTTGCTTAAGGCACCAACCTCGAAAATGTGCAAGAACCCACTTGCAATAGGTTACAAATTGATATAGGCACCAACCTAGAAAATGTGAAAGCACCTACTTGCAATAGGCTACAACTTGATTGAGTCGCCAACACTGAAAATGTGCAAGCACCCACTTGCAATAGGATGCAACCTAATTAAGGCACCAACCTCAGTGGAGGCACCCACCTCATTCTTCAATATGGTGTGGACCAATTTTCACACTTTTTCATATTAGATATACAAGCGTCAAATCCATTTACTTGTCATAAATATACTAATGTCAACATTTTCATGACTTGTACATCATCATGCAACAATTTGTTCATCAATCTGGTCACATATCATCTTTCCCCGAACCTGTCTCTATCATGTTTACAATGCCTGCGCATAAGTCTGCAACCTATTCACAGACCCTTGAAGCATTCCAAAACATATAGTGTGGCTTCATAACATAAAAAATGCATCTTCATGGCCCTTCATGACCCCTACATTGATCACAACATAAATCTGGCCATCTCCCCTTTTCTGGAATTCAATTTGGCTTCATAATGACCTCAAAATCCATATAAAAACATATAAAATATTAAATATTTGGCAAGTAGGCCTTTTTAGGGTGCCTTCTACAAAATGACCTTTTCCCAACAGTCGTTCTACAAAATGTACTCGTATGGCCTCTTAATTATTCGACAAAATGTAAATTGTGAAGGAAAATAAAAATTAAATGTTCTAACCTCGTGAGAAACCAGAGTCAAGCCTACAACCTCTATTGTATAATGTGAGTCCACTACCAACTAACTACGCAATGTTACTTACGATACCATCCATAAAAAATAATTTTGTAGTAAACAAATCAAATTCAAAAGGGGAGGGTGTGAGACTCTATCCATCTTACTCCATCACTAGATGACCTTAGTGGAGCTTGACCTCCACTATATAAATTTTCAAACCGTAAAAGAACAAATAGTAACCTATGGTGATATATATTTCCAGACCATAAAATACTAAACAACAATCTTTGCTTTATATATTGCTAGACCGTAAACAAACAACAACCTCTGCTATATATATTTCCAGACCGAACTACAACCTTTACCCATGTTGCAAACAAAAACAAAGGTTGTGCCTTGTTATATTTGTTTACTAAAAAATACAAACCACGGATAATACCCACAACTGAAGAGTGTGATATAACCACAAAGCATAGTGTTGCAAGACATATAATATAATAGAAATATTATATCCATAGAATATATATCTCTCTATATATGTTTTTGTTATTAATATTTTTTTAAATATTACATGTAACTTTCATAATAAATATTGAAAGAATCACAAATCTCTTTCATATTTTAAATGAAAAAATCTCTTATAAAATAAGAACTCTCTCTGAATTATTATTTTTTGTATTTTTATATAATTAATAAAAAATTAATATTAATTTATTTATCCTTGCTCCATTTAAATTCATTAACATAAATATTATTTTATTATTTTTAAATCTAAACAATATCTCAATCCTACTCATCCATAAGAAGCTTACCTCTATAACAAAAATGATTAATTTAACTTACTTTGAAGTATCTCCTCCTTTTTCTTGTGAAGACTTTCGATTGCACCATCCCAAAGAAGGTGTTTCTAAAGCTTTTGTACTTTTTAATCAAGTAACTTTTCTTGTCCGAGAATACTAAACATGTCAAATCTTGCACATTTCGATAAAGTATTTTGCCATCGTCCTTGAAATCTAACAAGTGTATTTGACGTCATTTCGAATATGCAATATTTTATTGGTGGTTTCATCCATCCCTTTCATTATTTTTTCATAGAGTTGCATTAGTTGTGTTTTGTTTAAATGAGCTAATTCAAAGAAAATAAATAAATAAGATTTGTTAATTTCTATTATTTTTAAGAATGATTTGTCTAAATTTTATAATACATCATTATAATAAAAATTGCCAAAATATTATATTCACTAATATAAAAATTTTGGAAATATAAATTTTTCTAGAAAATTATCACCAAAATTTTTATAATTTGTTTATTTGGGATTAGTAAGATTCGTCAAAGCTTCTAAACTTTAAGATAAACTTTCGTCCTTAAAATTTTCCCTCATTAAATTATTTATATTAAAAAATGATACTAATTTTTTTAATTTGTTATTTTTGTAAGCTAGGCAAGACTACATTTTCATCATGTCCAATATATCACCCTGATCGGCGCGGGGAATTGAATTGGTGACTTCTAGTATCTTAATAGAGCACTTGATCACTGTCTATCCAAGACACTGTGGACGATATTAAAATTTTTAATATTATTTACATCAAAAATATTTTGAAATTTTGAAAAAAAATATTATTATTAGTCGATTAAGTGTTTTTTTTCTTTAAAAACAAGGAGATAGGGTAATGACCTTTGTGGAAAAATCTAGATATTTCTTCAATAAAAAAAATATTATTATTAGTCGATTAAGTGTTTTTTTTCTTTAAAAACAAGGAGATAGGGTAATGACCCAAAACTTCGATACATCTTGAAATGTTGAAATTCTACACCCTTGTAAACCAGCATTACATTATTTTTAAGTTGTGTGGTTTTCCTTGAATAATGGTGATAGCCCAAATTTATGGATATTGTAAAGAGGCTATACTTTTAGTTCCATTTCAACATCTCATCTCATTAAAGAAGCTTAGTTCTCATATGGCATTGATGTGGCCTTGCTAGTTAAGCATGACCATCAACTTCTTGTATCACTCTAAAAAAACACATAATTAACATGTTCTAACTAAACCCATGCTAGGAAAATTCAACTATATTAAGTGTCAAAGTGCTTGTTTCACCAAAGACGATATTAGTTACCACCCAACCATAAGCAACCAACTATTATCTCCCCTATGACAAGTATACTTGAAAAATTGACAAATTAATGTGAGCCATGTTGTCATCCATTTAACCCTACATGTGATAGTTAAAAAAAAATCATGTCTCTCCTTCATTAGGCATTAACATACCTTTGATACATGTTGAAGATAATGGAGAATGTAATTTAGGAGAGAGTTGGTTCACCAAAACCTTGGATTAGGAATTAGTTACTATTCTTTAGGTAAGTTGTTCTAACTTCCCTGTATGCATGAAGACTATATATTCATGGTTGTAATATGATTGAGGTAGAGCGTTCTGCAGTGGTAGTCTCCAAGTGGAGTCTCTCATCTGAGAGCTGCCCAATTTCAATTAATAAAGTCAACTCTTGTCTTTTTATCACGGTATCATAGCTCTAGGGCTGGTGAATCAAAACCATAGTTCTTTGATCCCCCTGTGAGAGTCTAGGTGGTAGAAGAGAGGCCCCTAGTTGCGAGACAGAGATGTGTTCTCTGTACAGCTACTGATCAGCGCTGGTCCGAGAGGAAAAAGGGCGTTGATATGTTTATTCAGCGTTGGTCTGAGAGGTGAAAAAACCACTAATTTGATCAGAGAGGAGAAAGGCGGAAGGGCGTCAATCTGCTAATCAACACTAATTCGAGAGGCATAAGCGCATCGATCTTGCCCAAAATTTTGAAATCATGTTCTTATTCATGTCAGCGCCGATTTTTTTATCAGAAGCATGTCGGGAGTCTGTGGCACTGTGGAGCTACGTGGAGGACGAGGAGGCTGACCTTGGTGAGCTCGTGCTTATTTTTGGAAGTTGCAACTGTGGCAGAGGAGATTGTTCCCTGTGTCAAAGTCCTATGGTTGAGTTGTGGAGGAACTGTCGCTCACTGAAGGGAGGCGTTGTCGCTTGTTGCAAGGAGGAGTTGTTGCGTGAATCGCAATAGGTCATCGGCTGAGGAACGTCGAGGGGGTGGTGGCTGAGCCTGCATGGAGGCACCATGGAGGATTGTGACCGATGGTTTGTGGATCAGATGTTGCAGCAGATCCGACTTAATTGAACGTCAAACATGTTCGTGGTTGGGAGCAAAGGAGTTGTGAATTGCTCATCCATCCAACGAACAAAAGTTGTTTCTCATTGATAAAGAGGAGCCCGTGCAGATCTGCATGGAGGCCGTGGAGCCTTGAAGACATCGGTCCTTCCTTTGGGATAGTGTGCAGTGAATTTTATTAGCACAATTAGGATCGAGAGTGTTGGTGCGAATCCACTTTGGGATTAAAGGCAAGTAAAAATTCTTATCCTCTATTTTTTAAAAATCAGGTCGTTCAGAAAGGATTGTGTTTTGAAAGAAAAAATTTTTGAAAGGATTTTTTGTTTAAGGTATTAGCCATAGAAGAAAAGTGTTTGGGAGCATTTTCTTTTAAGGGGTTATTTTTTAAAAAGAGGATCTTTGGCTTCTTGAGATTGTCTCATTTTAGATCTGGGTAGATCAGGTTTTTTAATTGTTGGAGGTCGAATTTTTTTTAAAAGTGTCAAGATGAATAACCAAATGGTCGATGCATACTTAAACGAAAGAAATAAAATTGATGATTCCAACTATTCTAATTGGAAATTCAAATTGCAAACTTTGCTAAAGGGGAAAAGTGCATGGGGGATCATGAATGGCGATGAATTGAAACCTACAGTTGTAGGAGGCGGATTAGCTACGAAAATTCAGGATTAGCAAAAGAGGGATAACAAGGTGAAAACATTGTTGAAAATGTCAGTCAAAGACTGCATTATCCCTCACATCAGAGAATGTAAATCAAAAAATGAGATCTGGACAACCCTCAAGGATATGTACAAGATCAGAAACACAAATCATATTTTGTTTCTCAAAATCAAGATTCTCTCCATTAAAATGGAGGAGAATGAATCAGTAGTTGTGTTCATCTCTCGCATCAAGGACCTCAAAAACAATCTTGGTGACATAGGGGAGGCAGTTTCAAACATTGCTCTGGTAATGATTACCATGAATGGTATGATTGACAACTATCAGATTTTCATTACAGGCTTGAATGCGAGAGAGAAAGCTCCCAAATTTGAAGAATTGACCTGGATCTTAATGCAAGAGGAAGAAAGGAAAATGACCCTGAAACCACAAAGTTCAGATCTTGATTTAATGGCGAAGAAGAAGCCCTTCAGAGGGAAGGAAAATCTAGGACAGAAAGGCGGAGGTACACCACAAAGAAAGTCGCCTCCATCTCAAGGTATGTCATCAAATAGAAATGTTTCAGCAACCAAATGATTCTATTGTGGTAAAGTTGGTCATATAGCTAAACATTGTCGGAGGAAGAAGTTTGATGAAAGTCAACATAGACATAAGAGGCATGCAAGACACTTTACTGATCATGATCATAATCAGGGCCTTAGATTTTTTATGGTTGATTTTGATGAGAATGATAAAGCATATACATGGTTTGTGGACTCGGGAGCTTCCACTCACATGACAGGTAACAGACAGTGGCTTGAAGACTTCAAAGAAACCAGAAGTGGTGTAAAAATATACCTTGGTGATGACAGAGGGTACCAAATCAAAGGGTATGGTAATGTTCTTTTCATAGTGACTGATGGAAATATTAGGAATATCCAAAATGTGATGTATGTACCCAGAATTAAAAAGAATCTTAACTTTGTTTCAATGATAACATATCAGAACATTGAGGTAGATTTTTTTAGGTCTTATTTTGTTATTAAGGATCTTCTAGATTGTATGAAGGAAATTGCAACAGGGATTCTAGTGGGAGGTCTTTACAAGCTGAATGTGAGAAGTGCATGACACCAAGCCTTGACATCATCAGGTATGGTTGCAGAATATTTATGGCATCAGAGATTCGGCCATATTAATTTCAATGATTTGTTGCTACTTCAAAAAAGAGGTATGGTCAATGAGCTCTCTATTTTAAAGCATGTTCATGTTGACTGTGAAGCATGTGCTCTTGGGAAGATGCACAGAGATGAGTTTCCTATAAATGTAGATAGAAAGAAGAGAGATATACTAGAGTTAGTCCACACTAATTTGTGTGGGCCAATGAAAACAAGGTCATTGGGAGGTGCTTATTATTTGTTATTATTTTTTGATGACTGTACAAGATTCACGTGGGTATATTTTCTCAATAAAAAAAAAGTCATACTTTTGAATATTTCAAACAGTTCAGAAGCATGATTGAGAAGTAGAAAGGTAAATTCATCAAGATTCTCCACTCGGACCAAGGGGGATAATATAGGAAGGTTGTTTTCATCAGATATTGTAAATACCATGGAATACTGCAGGAGTTTATAGTACCTCACACTCCTCAACAAAACAGGGTTGCAGAGAAGAAGAATATAACCCTTGTGGAGTGTTCTCGCAACATGTTAAAATGTAAGAATCTGTCTAATGGTTTTTGGGCGGAAGCAATAAAACTGCAGTATATTTGAAGAACAGGAGTCCAACAAAACTTCTTGAGTTTAAAACTCCATTTGAAGCTTTATTAGGTTTTAAGTCTGTAGTTAAACATTTAAGAGTTTTTGGCTCCAAATATTTTGCTCATGTTCCGAAGGAGGATAGGAAGAAATTGGATTCAAAGGCCATTAAATGCACTTTTGTTGGGTATTGTACTGAATTGTTTGATCACTCTACTCATAAAGTCTTTGCAATTATAGATTTAGTTTTTCATGAGCAAGCTCATGATGGAAATGATGATAACGAAAATGAATAATGGGACATTCCTTTGTTGATGGAAGAAGGGAGTGATGAAACAGGGGACAACCATGAGCAGCAACAACAGAAAAAGGAAGAAGCAGATGGTACAGATGCAGTATCCAAACCAACTCCGCAAAGGGACAATCATAACAGGTGTGAAGCCACTCCACCACTCAGGAGATCATGTAGGCAAACTCAATTTCCAACAAGATATAGGGAAAATGCTTTTATAACTAGCATGTTAAATATTGTTGAACCCTCTAGTTATAAAGAAGCCAGTTAATATAATGAATGGAGGGTAACCATGGAAGAGGAATGTGAATCAATACTTAAGAACAAAACTTGGGATTTAGTTGAATTACCTTAAGGCAAACAAACCATAGGTTGAAAATGGTTATACAAGCCTAAATTTAAAGCAGATGTGAGTATATATGAATATAAAATGAGGTTGGTTGTAAAGGGGTACTCGCAGAAATAAGGTATAGACTATGAGGAAACCTTTGCCCTTGTAGCTAAACTAAACACTATCAAAATGTAAATTGATTTAGCTACCAAACATCATTGGATGATATACCAACTAGATGTGAAATCTGCATTTTTAAATGGGGAGTTGAAAGAATAAGTGTATTTAGAGAAACCTAAGGGGTTTGTTAAACAGGGGAAAGAACATTTAGTCTGTAGATTGAAGAAATCATTGTATGGACTAAAACAGGCACCCAGGTCATGGTACGATAAAATTGATTCATTTTTCCTGCAGCATAGTTATAAAAGAAGCAAGAATGATACTAATATGTATATCATGATTGATAAAGAGGGGCTAATTTTTTCGATTTATTTATATGTTGATTAACTCGTTAAAGAAATCAAAGAGAAGATGTCACAGGTTTTTCAGATGAAAGACCTTGGTGAGCTATGCTATTGTTTGGGTCTTGAAGTTTGGAGAGATTCAGGCCATACTATTTTTTCACAGGGTAAGTATGTCAAGAGTTTACTGAAAAGTTCAGGATGGATCAGTGCAAAGCTGCAATAGTGAATTTACAGCAGAACACCAAAATTCAGAATGATGACGGTTCTAAGGAGGCAGATGCAACATTGTATAGACATTTGGTTGGAGTCTAATTTACTTGACTACAGCTAGACTTGATTTGGCTTATGTAGTCAGTGTATTGAGCCAATTCATGTCAAAGCCTCATGAGATTCATTGGGTTGCTGCGAAAAGTGTCTTAAGGTATATTCAAGGAACCTTGCACTTTGATATTATATATACTGATTTGTTTGATGTTAGATTGACAGGTTTTTCAGACTCTAACTGGGCCAGAAATCTAGATGAAAGATGATCCATAACAAGTTATGCATTTAGCATTGGGTACGAGGTCATTGCATGGAGTAGCAAGAAGCAAAACATTGTATCCTTGTCTTCATCAAAAGTTGAGTATCAAGCTATGTGCGCAGCAACATGTGAGGCGGTTTGGCTTAGGAGACTTCTCCAGGATGTCAGAGAAGAACAAAAAGGTGCAACCGTTATCAGATGTGATAACCAGAGCTCCATAAAACTTGCAAATAATCAAGTGTTTCATAAAAACACAAAGCATATCGATACACAATTTCATTTTGTTAGAGATAAGGTTCTATCAAGGGAAATTCATATTGAATATTGTAATACTTATGAGAATGTTGTTGACATTTTTACTAAGCCTCTTGGAAGAGTTAAGTTTGAGTCATTTAGGGAGATGTTAGGAGTTTTAAAGAACCCTTTCTCCATTAAGGGGGGGTGTTGAAGATAATGGAGAATGAAATTTAGGAGAGAGTCGGTTCACCAGAACCTTAGATTAGGAATTAGTTCCTATTATTTAGGTAATTTTTTTTAACTTCCTTATATGCGTGAAGACTATATATTCATGGCTGTAATATTATTGAGTTACAGCGTTTTGCAGTGGCAGTCTCCAGGTGGAATCTCTCATTTAAGAGTTGCCCAATTTCATTTAATAAATTAAACTCTAGTGTTTTTTATCACTTATCAACGTGATCCTTATCATGGATATAACACACATTTTAGAGTTGTGCCATCCTTCATCCAAACCTTCTATGTGACACATTGTCGAATGCCCATTATTTGATTATTCAAGTCTACATACTCATACGTCAGCCTAAACATCTCACAAATCCTAATAAATCAATCACCGAAATTATCAAAATATATTTACCACACAACTTACCAAATATATTTAATACATAACATACTCTTTATTATACTATTACTAATAATACCTCAAATCAAAACTTTATAGATAATGTTGAATAATAATTGTCCCAAGTGTAAGAGAACCACCAAGTTATCAATGTGAGTGAATCAGTAAGTTATGAAACTTTGTATTATTTAAAAAATAAAATTATTTTATAATTATGTTCATATGTGTGGTTTAGTGTAGTTTATTACAGTAAAAATGTATAGATAATCTAGATTTAATAACTTGAAAATATTATTTATCATATACATAATTTAATGGACAAAATTAAGGGTTTCTTAATTTTTTTTGAATTTCAAAACTTATGTGGTGAGTTGACACCTCCACTTTATGATGGTGTTACAAAATCTCAACTTTACAAAACTAGCGCAACCATATCAATTAAATGGTTTGTGTTGGCATTTGGGATTCTGAAAAACCCAAGATTTGCTACGTAGTGACCAACAAAACTCACTAAGAAAAGGCCCTTTCGGCAACATCCATGAAGTGGGTGAAATATCACCCGAGATCCTAAGGGGTGACTGTCAGAACAAATTTTTAGTTGTCTAACAAGACTATCTATGACCTTATGATAGTGCTTTAAGCCTCTTGGCTCACCAAACAATGCACAAGCCAAAAGCAACAATGCGCGGGAGATCACTGTAAGTTACACCTTCAAACATGAATGGTTATTTTGACAATATTAAAGATAAATTCCTTACAAACAAACAACGCTATCTAATAAAATTAATTGCCTTATGAACACCCAAACCGTTAAACGCATTTGAAAAATCGTTGAAATTGTTATAAAAATACTCCACACACAGAAATCCGAAAGGGTACAACCAACATCATACATTTAGAGATCACCATGAAATGTAGAGGGGGGAAATCAACCTTCCATCATATTATATTAGCATAAAAGAAACAAGTGTTATGTTTTGTGATACATCCATGAGACCAACAAGCTCACCATCCTTTCAACTCCATAGCATATACAAACATGGAACAAAACTCATAGTGAAAAACTGAGATATAGATATAAGCATGAACATTACAATAGGGTTTTCCAAGAGCTACTAAATCTACCATACACGCTTACAAATCCTGACATATGGACACAAACATCACATAACCAAGAACGGGCTCCATAGTTCCACTCTCTCCTTCGTCCACTCGTCCAACCCGTGTTCTATGTTCAACAGTCCTTCTTATCCTCACCTTGAATCCCTTCGAATATTCTTGGCCCTCTACCTAATCACTCTATTTTCCATGCAAACCGTTGGGATATTTCCTAATCCCATATCTGAGTTGGCCCGTGCATAATAACAACCCTTTGAAATATATTATTGTCGAACTACTCCACTCTACCATTCCTCCTTCTCCTACAAAATATATATAACCCCCTCCCCACCAAAAAATGCTTTGTTGGATCCATCATGCTACAAAATCCTATTTGTTGACATTTTCTTGTATGCACCTCTTGTCCTCAGACACCACTACCTTCTTCCTATGGAATGTCCACCTGCGTTGTGCCTTACCTTTTGCACCATCCATGTATTGTGTTCCATCCATAATTTTTGCGCCCCTCAATCCTCCTTCATATTCCCACACTTAACAAAACTAAACAAAAAAAATCCTAGGCTCCAACAACCCCCCAACACAAAAATGTGGCTCATCTTGAGCCACTTAATTTTCCATAATTCCTTTTGCACTTCGACCTTGTACTTTAAGTGCTTTGTTTCGATGATAAGTTCCTAAGAGACAACATTAACATCCTTGTTGTTTTTAGTTTGCACATTCTTTAATAAGTCACTGCACTCATCGAATACCATCAACACTTGGTCTTGGAGATCAGTCCACGGTTTCTGATCTTCCCAGATTTTTTCCACTGGTTATTTGAGGCACAACTTCACATGCATCTCCTTCCTTCTATTAGTAAAACACATAGCTCCTAATTGTTGATCGATTTGACAAACTTGCTCGTCGGCCACTATTTTCACAGCGACTCGTTTCACAACTAGGATGTCTGATAGGGTATTCAACAATGGGCCACCTTCCTCGAGAATATCTTGACACATTCTCTCAAACTCATCCCTTTGTTGTTTCTCCTTTTGGGCCAATTCCTTGCATTGTAATTCCTCTGGTGGTGTTTGTGGTTGCTGGTTGGCTTCAGCCTCTGGAACTTGCTCTTTCAATCCCTATATTTCCTCCTTGACCTTCGTGGCTACCTCTTTGGCAGTAGTTGCTTCATAAATTGATATTTCTATGCATTCCTCATATACCACTTTATTTTGTCTTCCACTAGCCTTTGTTGTGCCTAGTGCAACTACTCTTCAATTTTATGCTTTTGTTCCAAGTCTGCTTGGGTGGTTTTCAGTCTATCCTGTAATTAGCAGTTTGCATTGCACTATAGTTGTTTCAGTTCCTCGGCATCCAATTATGATAGTACCAAATTGACTTGAGCTGAGGCAACAAGGTTTTGTTGCGTAAATCCTTCCCATATCTCCATGACAGTTCTTGGTACACCAAATATCCTTCTAGGTTGTTGGTGCGATGATGTGTCAATGAGTGGGCTTAGGGCTGAAATCCATATGCTGAAAAGGACAAGCATCTGAATTCTATCATGATTATTTGAAGGGTCAACTTTGAACTTACCTCGTTTATGTTTTGTTGCAACTTGTCTAGCTTCGTTATTTCCACATCCTCCATATGATCACCAATTTTCTCAAAATTATTCTCAGTTAGCGTCGTTTGAACTAGGGATTCATGAGTAGCCTTATGTTTTCTCTTAACTCGAATCATTGACGTACGCCCCTCACTACTTCTTAGTACTATCTTTTTCTCTTATCCCTCTTGTTCCCCTAAATCTCCTGGTCCCTCTCGCGACACTTGTTTCAGAACAAATAGGGAATGTGCTTCTTGTTGCCCTTGTTCTGAATGGGTTATGGTCTTATCCTCCCCACTTGAGATGTTTTCAACCTTTGGGGAGTCCTCCCTTGATACCCTTCAAGCAGTCTCCCATGAATCAATTATACCTTGAATCCCTTTTGTTGTCAACATATAATTTGCCTTCTACCAACACTAGTATGGGTCCCTTCATGGTAAGATCTAGATGTAATGTGGGTTGGGTTTGAATACTGTCACACCCTTAAAATTCTTAACACTCTCAGTAGGTAAACGTGGTATCTCCTAAATGACATTTTGCAGCGTCTTGCACTTTGGTTCATATGAAGCCCATAAATTTTGGAATTTAGCTATTGTGATCGGTTTAGTTAGGTCAATTACTGGTTGGAATTTCTCTGGCCTCTCCCAGGTGACCAACGTTATCAAAATCAACAACCACACATAGTGTAATTTTATATTCCACTCATGGGTGTCTAGAAAATATTGTTGGAATTCCCTCAGCAGAAAGGGGGCCCATGCAAAATTCTTCCCTAGAGTGCACCAGCTAGCTACTACAATAAATCCTATTGGGACCTCATTCACCCAACATTTACAAACTATCTTGCAGGCCATTGCTTGTGCCACAAATATGGTAGCTTGAACATTCACCATTCAGATCAAGAAACCTCTATTTCTCTTATTTTTTGTACTTTTCGGTCACTTTGTCGCCAAGAGCCTTGTCCTTTATGAGGGGCCCCGAGTATTCTCCTTCAACTGGGAGAATTTTAACCTTATGGATGAATCTTGCAGTTAGCGGCACAGGTCTGTAAAGCCTCAAAAAATACGTCATGCACACATATTGATAAACACTTTGTAACAAATGTTACTTCCTCTCCCATCCAAAGTGTGAGATGTGGAACAAATTTAAAATGTTGGAAGTCTCCAAGTAGCAAGCCCGTTCCTCTAGTTCCATAGTAGGTAAATTATATAGATTTGGAACCTGTTGCAAATAATACTAAATATCAGGGTGTCGGGAAGGGTCACAAAGATCATGATCTAATTATTTGATGTGTTCTAAGAAGCTCCTCATTTTCCCTTCTCGATTCACCCCCGATGAAAAAGGTGGAATTTGTACATTATATTTGTATCTCTTAGGTATCGACATTGACGCTTGAGGTTCTAAGAATGGTGGCACATATTTTGGCTCTACCCCACAACCAATGATTATCATTGGATCAACCCTTTTTTCACTTAGCTATGAACTAGTATCTTCCTGCGTTGTTTCAAAGTTGTCTTTCCTCGAGGATGCCTTCCCTTTTGCTACTAGCTCCCCCTTATCCTTCGACAAGAATAAATAATGTTTAGTGAACACCTTTCACTGCTCAGTTACCTAGATTTCTCTCCCCGTAACTCTATTTTTGTCGCTTTCCTTCCCAAACTCTCAGTTCTCCACTCGACTCTACTCTAGTTTTAGTTCTCTTTCTTTGCAACTCCTATTTTACCCACTACTCCTCATTTATTTCCTCCTATCATCCATTTGGTACCATTTCCCTGCATGTATTCATTCATCCAACTTACCTCACATTCCTAAGCCATCATTCCACTATGGTGTCGTAATATGACACGATATGCCACCACATTTAGTGTCCTTTCACCATAGCTAGAGAGGATGACTGACTTTTTCCATTGTGATTACAATCTTTTGACGAAAATTTTCCTGCTAAGTACCTGTTTTCCTCGTGATTATGACTTGTTTTCCTAAGGGTGTGCCCACAAAATGTATATCGAAATATGTACGGGTTGAGTTCTTGATAACCTGTTTTCGTAAGGCTTGCGAGTGTATAGTTGTATTGATGGGACTCAAACTCCCTTCTACCTTAGTTATTGTACCACCCACCTAACCTTGTTGTCATCGCCAATGATTATCCCCGAGTAAAGCAACCGCCAACATTGCACGTTGTCTAGTTTGGCACAATAGCCCTTCTGTTCGCAATGTTTAAGATTTGTATAGATCGAATTGAATACGAAACTCCTAACCTTAACTCTTAATATTCTAATTTTACTACTACAAAATCATCGGTTCACCTTATTTAAATACAATTAATAAACTTCCCCTCCATCTCATCTACATGGAGTACGCAGGAGGCAAGTTGTCTCTATAAAGTTTTAGCCTGCTCCCATTAACAAACCCTTGTCTTTTTCTTCTAATCATCCAGTCGTGCCAAGCTTTATCTCAAGCCTTTTCCACATCCTGGTGAAAATTGGCTAGCGCCCAATCCTCTTCTAACTACAGTAAGCCTTGTAGCCTACATCCCACTGCATCAACTTCTTTCATATTCATTGCTAATGCAATGCACAAACTAGGTACGATAAATTCCATTGGCATGACAACCTCCATCTCGTATACTAATCAGATGTGAAAATTTATGAATACAATTTTACAAAAACCCTACTGCAGTGTCTTGATTTGCTTCTCCTACTTGTGATTTAATTATACAAGTTATTTTCATAAAACAATCAGAAAATATCGAAGTAAACACAACTAGCAGCCTACACATTTACATATCATTTACTAAAACATAGTGCACATATGACAAAGGACACACATGATTTTTCGAACAAATGTCCCCGGAAAAACCCAATGCGGGAAAACCAGTGCATTAGTTCTGAGGGTTTTTATTATTAGGCAACAATTATGAGTACATCTTGGGTGCCATAATCTGGCTCACCCAACAGAGAAAACCATCAGCAATCAGAGATAAATGTGAGTTTTACCTCACTCTACAAGTCCTGGTTGATCCAGATCAGTCATTGGTGAAACCCCAGCTAGCTCTATGTAGTCTTTATGCTGCCACTGCGTAAGCCTGTGTGGCTATGGCTGAAGGACTATGTCACCCTTCCTCTGCATTGATCAACTTCTCCTAGAATCGAGTTTCAGCCCTGCCAGCTTAGAAACCCCGATCTCCATCTAATTTTGGACTAACCCTTGGAAGCACTATGTTGCCCCTGCGTGGTCCTGAGTCACCCTCTCTAAGGTCTGCGTCACACTCTCTCATGGTTGTGCTACATCCTCTACGTATATATTTCCCTTGCTCTGTGTTGTACTCTTGGTCCTCTGACCAATCACTGCATCTGCCCCTCATTGCTTCTCTGAATCACTCATATCTGAGCTTCGTCCGAGTACTGCTCTGTCAAAATAATTCAATCTCTTAAACTCTATGTGTGTTCTCTAACTAACCCCAAGCCTTCCTTTAATACTTTTCTCATTGAGAAATCAATGACCGTGAACTAATCTCTAATCAATGGATAAGATTAGATAAAGCTTAATTCACTTCACTCAGAACATTCTCACCACATGTGTAAATTAATTCACTTTAATTTTTTTATTTCCCTAAGTTAGACTTAGGGTCCTCGTTAAAAAATTAATTAATTGAATAACTTTTACACATGTGGAATTTCTCCAATCGATTTATGGGTCTTGGACATCTCATGTGTTCTAGCCCCTCCATAAAGTTTCATATCTAGAGCACATTCGATGCTATCCAAAATCTCAACACTCCCTCTTAGTGAGGAATGTGTTCTAACAATACTTTGCCACTGAAGCATCACCCTGATCTCTAGCATCGATCCTCGCATTGTTGATGCTTGGCCTATTTCCCTCCATCCACTGTGTTTTTGCTTTCTGTATTGTTGCCCATGACTCTTCCACAGTCACGGCCTTGTCTATACTGCAGCTCCCTCTCAAATTGTTGCATCATGATGCCTATATCACTGCCACTGCTAAAAGTTGCACTACAACTCAGTTGTTGAGAAGTAAGAAATCGAAGGACAATCACCCAATCAATTGACAGATAACTCATTCTGGCTCATCTCATCATTGAAGCACCCTTTTTTGCTACTCTGCGCTATCTCTTGGGAGCACTGCGTTGTCTGCTTCACTACATTGCGTAAGCACTACCTCTACGTTTCTGAAATCCCATCACCCTCTTCACTGCTGCTTCCATGCTGTTGTTGCCTCTCCTCTGTGCTGCTCTGGTCTTCAGCATCCCAGCTCTGCCTCTACTTCTCCATGATCTTCTACACCCACTGACTCCAGTCAACCCAGTACTGTATTAAGGCTCTCGTAGCTCGTATGTGATCCAAGATTTTGGGCACCTCAAGGATCATGCCTTCATCATTTGTAGCTACTCTACAGATCTATAATGCCCCACCTCTTCTCTCAAGGAACATGAGCACTCATGGCCATATCATCTTCACTTCCACTATCCCCTCTAGATGTTTCTTCTTTGGAATTTGAAGCTTCCTTGTCCTTCCTCTTAGCACAAGTGCTCGCGAAGTGTCCAAGTTCACCACATCTGAAGCTCTGAACCTTGGATAGGCCCTTCTTCTTCCCTTTTTGTCGCTCTCCCTTAGATGCTACAGTTGCATCTTACTCCTCCTCCTTATTTATCTTGACTCCTTCGTTGTTGAATTCCCTATTGCTCACCCTCCGAATATCCTCTTGTTGAAGGATTTCCCACATGTTTCCCCAATTTGGGAGTTGTGCTCTGCCCAATATACTTTGGACAAAGGTCTCCCACTCATCGGTGACTACATTTAAGGCAGTCCTCACCAAGATCCCATCATTCGGATTTACCCACATGGCAATTATTTGGTCTCGAATAGTCTGCAATCTGAAGAGGAAGGGATGGATCTCCTCTCTCTTGTACATCTAGAACATCCGCATCTAGTTCTCCAGAAGCATCTTCCACTAGACGAAGCTACCTTGATACAACATGGTCAGAGTTGTCCACACTTCATTTGTCATCTTCTTCTCGGAAATGTGTGGGACCATGTGATCCTTTACTCCATCCATGATCAAGCGCTTAGCCCGTGCTTGATTTTAGTTGAACTTCTTCAAAGCATCCACATCGGTCGACATAGCTAGCACATTTTTTTTGTGGTATCTGATACCGTACTCCTTCATGACTGTCAGGATTCTAGCTTTCCAGATCACAATGTTAGACACGTCGTCTAACCTATCCTGATCTGAAATGACTGTATTAGTTTTGTTGTGGTAAGTGTAATTTTAGTTTAAAAACATGTGCATACTTGTCTCATTAGTTTGCATAAGGATTGAGGATTTTGACCATGAATTGTAGATTATTTTTAGTGAATTATAAGCATAAAATAATCTTAAATAACAATGAACATCAATTTAAAATAGATAAATAAGTCACCACATGAAATTTCCACAGTAGGCATGATGAAGCAGTTCACCCCTCCTGGGCTACATCTGCTGGTCCAGCTCGCAATGGCATGTCCATCTTTCATTATGCTCAAAAATTTTCTAATACGTGTAGTTACAGTGCTCTAATGATTGTTTTCTCTACACGAATGACTCCATAATGCTCCAATTAGTAAAAAATGACTCTTCATTCACTCAGAATGGTCGAAAATTGGGCCTCCTACACTTTTTCCCAGTTTCACCTAGAAAAGCTCCACTAAAAGTGGAGAACTCCACTTAACTAGAGTTAAAAACGACAATTTTCGCCACTTTAGGTGCGCCTGCCAAACTATCTGTCGAAATTAACTACGGTAATAAATGTTTCGGTTGGGGTGGCCACCTGCTCATCCCCAAACCCGCGGTTACATAACCCTTGGGTGGAACCCAAGGAATAAACTCTGGTTTAAGGTTGAACTACGGTTGAACTGTCGGAGGTTAGCGCTAACCACATGGAGGAGTTGGCATTTAAATTTTGCCATGTAACCAAACGACGGGAATGCTGGCGGAGACTGCGGTTGAATGTTGGAGGTTTCATAGACCGCGGAGGTGGTTACTTGTTGTTTGCCATGTGAACACTCCGGGGAACCACTGGTGGGTTGGAACCGCCGGTGGTTCCTAAACCCCAAATGAAAATTCATTACAACTTAAATGTAACCCGACTCCTATAGATGTTAAGTGATAAACGTAGCTAGGATAATAAAGCCTGTGCATGCCTGGCAGGAGGTCTCAAGGTCAATTCCTACGAACCCAACCAAAATTTTACCATGCCATTTCAAGGACATGTGGCTTCCTCAAGGCTAGCCACGTGGCACCCTTTAATTAGCTCTCCAAACCTATACAACGAATAAAAAAAATGACACTTGTCATCCATTGATTGGCTCGGTGGAAATGAATATTTTTTGAAATATTCCTTTTTTTCTTACTATACCTCCACCTTGATGATTGTGCATCCCAGTCAAACTTGGTCAAACTGTCGCAATTTACCTATATGGTATTTCGATCAGAAAGAGATATCTTCCTCATACGACATCGGTTTTTCGAAATGTTCGCGGCACCAGAATCAGGAAGACGAGATATACACAACCATCCTAGTTTCAACCCAATCATGTAATTTTGAATTTTGAGAAAAAATTATGAACTCCTGATCATTCCTCCCCATTGGGAAGCTTTTGGACCCCAAAAGACTTTATTACTTGTTCAGTAGATGAGGGTACAGCTCCCTCACCTTTCCAACCTCCATCCATTTTGCCTTGCTTAGTTTAGTGCCTTTGAGCCCAACTCGAAGGTAGTCAACACTTCCCCTCTTTGATGCTCTTGTCCTCTTGTCAAGAATTATATCTTCTTTGAGCTCATCCTAAAATTTTGGTGATAAATATTCAATATAAGGTAGTTCAACATCACTTCCTTGATCACCGATCAAAGGTGGCTCATACAAGCGTAAGTTTTCAACATTAACAACTGAATACATTTGCATATAAGAAGGTGAGTCAAGTTGGAACGCATTATTACCAACTTGTTTCATGATCTTGAAAGGACTATAGCGTATGGGTTTGATATTTTTACCTTCCCCTTGCATCCTTTCTTTGCTAATGTGCAACCATACCTCATCTCCCTCTTGAAACTTGTGATCAACCCGATGTTTGTCATTCCTCTCTTTGTATTTTCTTTGACTTTTCTCAAGTTGTTCTTGAACTTGTTGATGTATAATCTAAATTTTCTCAATGAACTTTCGAGCCTTATCAACGTCACTATGACCATCAATTGAAACATCCTTCCCAAAGATGAAGTCTAATGGTGATTTTGGCAAATACCCAAAGCATAATTCAAAATGTGAGGTTTGTGTAGAAAAGTGTGTTGCCTGGTTGTAAGTGTGTTGAACGTAATGCAGTTGTTCATCCCACAACTTAGGATGTTTGCTGCAATATCCTCTCAATAGATGTACAAATGTTTTGTTCACCGCTTCAGTTTGTCCGTCTGTTTGTGGATGAAAAGCGGTACTCTTTTTCAACTTTGTGTCCATCATGCTCCATAGGTTTGACCAAAAATTCCCAATGAATCTGGAATCCCTGTCACTAACAATAGAAGTTGGCAATCCAAAATGAACCCAAACATTTTGAAAATAAATTTCAGCGGTTTGTTCCGCAATAATGATTTTCTTACATGGCATAAGTATACACATTTTACTGAATCTATCAACAACTACATAAAGATAATCATGTTGCTTTCTTGACATAGGTAGACCTCCAAAAAATTCCATGGAGACACTCTCCCATGGCCTTGATGGTACCGGTAGTGGCATGTACAATCCAAGCTTCCTATTACCAGGCTTACTTACTGCACACATAGAACAACCTCTTATCAAACGTGACACACTATCTATCATGTGAGCCCAATAACAATACCTCTGTAGATACACCACTATTTTTCTTACCCCAAAGTGTCTAGTAATAAGAGATGAATGAGCTTCTCTCATGACACTTAGCCTCTCTCCTTGTGGAATACATAGATTTCCCAAATGAAACAACAAATTGTTATGCATGTGATAATCTTTTTCTTCAACTTGATTCCCTTCACTCAAACTAGCACATATCTTGAAAATCAATGTCATGTGCATATTTTTCTATGTAACTCTCATGTACAACAGAATCATTTTTGAGTAAAGTAGAAGCACTAATGATTGGTCTTGAAAGAATATCTACAACTTTATTGAAAATACCTTTCTTGTACCTTATAACCAAGTGAAACTGTTGAAGAAAACCCATCCACCTGAAATGTCTTGATTGCTGCAATTTTGTTTGCAACTGCAAGTACTGTAATGGTTGGTGATCGATGTGTACAATAGTCTCTTTACCCATCAAGTAGTGTTTCCACTTCTTGACATTTTGTACCAACGCATATATTTCTTTGTCATATGTAGGATAATTAGTCACATCACCATTAAATGTTTCAAAATGAAATGCGATAGGCTTACCATGTTGCAAAAGTATTGCACCCATGGCATAATCACTATCATTGGTTTGAATCTCGAATGGCTGTCTCAAATTTGGTAATGCAAGGACTAGAGCTGAATTGATCTTGTCTTTTAAAGATTTGAAAGCTTGTTATTGTTTGCCTCTCCATTGGAAGCCTTTCTTCACACTTGTCACTGCATGCATAGGAGCTGCGATGGAAGAAAAGTTAGCAATAAACTTTCTCCAATATGGAGTTGCACCTAAGAAACTTCTTACCTCGGTTACTATTTTGGGTGTGGGCCAATTCACAATGTCTTCCACTTTAGAAGGATCAATCCTCAATTCTCCTCCTCCTACAATATGTCCCTAATAGACCAAAGAAGTCTTTCCAAACTCACACTTTGACATCTTAAGAAACAATTTCTCTTTCTTCAAAATATAAAGCACTCTATTCACATGCAAGAAATGATCTTCTCTTGTTTTGCTGAAAATAAAGATGTCATCGAAGTAGACAATAACAAATTCATTAAGGAATGGTCGCAAAACACTATCCATAACTCACACGAAATTTGTTGGTGCATTACACAAACCAAAAGGCATAACTAGCCACTCAAAGAGTCCTTGTTTGGTTTTGAATGTAGTTTTCCATATATCACTTTTTGCAATTCTTACTTGATGATATCCACTTCGTAAATCTAACTTAGTGAAAAACTTTTCTTCTTTTAGCTGATCAAGGAAATCATCTATTCATGGGAGTGGGTAACGATTTTTTACCATAATCTTGTTTAAAGCTCAAAAATCTACACACATGCGCCAAGTCCCATATTTCTTTGGTATCAAGGCTATGGGTGAACCACATGGCGAGGTTCTTGGCCTTATGATTCCTTTATCCAACATCTCTTTGATTTGCCTCTTTATTTCATCATTCTCCATTATCGACATGCGATATATACCGACGTTTGGAAAAGGACAATCTTGTTGCAATTGAATCTCATGTTGAATTTCCCTTTTTAGAGGCAATCCTGTTGGCTCTTGAAACATCTCATGATGTCCATTAACTACATCCCTCATATGATTCATGATTAATATCAGCTTCAGGCTTAATCATAAGAAGAACAAAATTCTTACTTGAATTTACCATCCTCTTTACCTGTCCAACATTTACCATAGCAATGTTTGTCTTCGTGCGATGTGCTCTAACAATGAACTCCTTGCCATCTTTGAATAAATTATACTTGTTCTCATGGCGATGGAATATTTTTTTCCTGTCATACAAGTAAGGTCGCCCTAATACAATACTAGTTATGTCAAGCGGAACCACATCTAATTCAACTGTGTCAACAAAATTTGTAGTGATTGCAAACCTCAATATACATTTCTTTGAAACTTGTAGATTTGCATCCTTACAAATCCAACCCCATGGATATGGTTTTGGATGTAGTATGGTCTCAAGGTTAATTTTATTGACCAAATATTCAAAGATTAAGTTTTCTTGTGACCCACTGTCAAACAATGTGTCAATTTTGGTATGCTTGGATATGACCCTCACATGAAATAGTTCTATTCTTTCTTCTTCATTTGGAGTGTTTATGTGACAGCTTGATGTATTGCTACTAGGTTTAGTTTCAATTTCTTTTCCCTTCATGTTCTTCAATCCCATGGCTATAATTTTAGATTCATAACCTGAATCAGATCCTAAATCATGTTGAGTTGTAGCAGCAATTTTTTGTTTCCCTTTGTTATTGGGTTTCTTTGGCCTCAATTCAGGATGTAATTTCCAACAATGAGTTTCACCATGTCCTTATTTTGAACAATGTTTACAAACCACTTTTTCTCCCTCTTTCTTAACATATGCATTCTTTTTGTTTTTACCTTTTGAGGTCATTTCCTTGGCTTTACCCTTGTAAGGTTTCTTTCTACCCTCTTCAGAAATGTTCTTCCCTCTAGCCTCTAGATGTGTGGCATAAACACAAACTTCATCTAGACAAGTGGGGTTAAACATGAAAATAGTATGTTTTAGGTAGCTATGTAAGCCTCATATGTACTTGAGAAAAGTATCTTGGCTCTGCAAATCCACCCCTAATAAGAGAGCTCTTCTCCTAAATTCTTGGGTGTATTCTTGCACATTTTGTCCCTTTAATTGCCTAAAGTTCTGCCAGTTCATGATGGCTTTCTGCATATGAGAAAAATGATAAAATTGTTGTTTAATAGCAGTAATTAAATCTGACCATGATAGAATAATCTTACCATGTCTCTTGATTTCCTCCTTTGTCTTGTCTTCCCACCAAACAAGTGCTTCACCTTCCATTCTCAATGAAGCTAATTGAATTTTTGTATCATCATCTTGAATGTTTTGTATTCTCAAATAGACCTCCAATTGTCTAATACAATTATCAAGATTTTTTTCATTTACTTCACCATTAAACATAGGCAATTCGAACTTAACATCAAGTTTTAAAAAGGACTTTTACCAGTGCTCTTGGACTTGTGTGGCTGATGTATTGAAGAAGAAGTAGAGGATGATGATGATGATGAGGGTGATGATGTTGGCTCTCCATTTCCTCCATTTCCCTTCTTTGAATTATCTTCATCATGGTGACCTCCTGAAGACCCTTGTCCTTCCTTGTGAATTTTAGATCCTTCTCCTTCCGGTCTCTCATTCCTTTCTTGATAAAGGATTCTAACCATCTCAGTCATGTCAAGAAATTATTTCCTGAACGCTCTTTCTTCCTCTTTGGGATCAACTTCTTCATGGATTTCTCCTTCCTCTTGAGGCATGCTTAATGGAGCTTATGCTTCTTTAGGAGGTGAACTAGGTGGTGGAGATTGTGGCAATCTTTCTCTCCTTTTCTTTGGCTCCTTTTGAAACTCTTCTGCTTCCACCAATTTTCATTCTCCTCTCTTGAGCTTGAGACTTGTAAGCATATAAAACTTGCAAACAATTAAACAATTATTTGCAATAAAAAACACCAAAGAATAAACTCTAGCTCTGATACCAACCTAATCTAAAATCACTATATTAGTTTTTTTGTGCTAAGTGTATTTTCAGTTTAAAAACATGTGCATACTTATCTCATTAGTTTTCACAAGGATTGAGGATTTTGACCATGAATTGTAGATGATTTTTAGTGAATTAGAAGCATAAAATAAGCTTAAATAACACCTAACAATAGTGTAAAATAAATAAATAAGTCACCACATGAAATTTTAAACAAGCATGATGAAGTAGTTCACCCATCTTGGGCTACATCTGCTGGTCCAGCTCCCAATGGCATGTCCATCTTTCATTATGCTCGAAATTTTGCTAATACATGTATTTAGAGTGCTCTAATGGTTGTTTTCTCTACACCAATGGCTCCAGAATGCTCCAATTAGTCAAAAATGACTCTTCATTCACTCAGAATGGTCGAAAATTGGGCCTCCTACACTTTTGCCCAGTTTCACCTAGAAAAGCTCCACTAAAGTGGAGAACTCCGCTTAGCTACAATTAAAAATGGAAATTTCTGCCACTTTAGGAGCGCCCGCCAAACTGTCCGCCAGAATTAACTGTGGCAATAAATCTTGCGGTTGGGGTGGCCAAATGCGCACCCCCAAACCTGCGGTTACATAACCGTTGGGCAGAACCCAAGGCATAAACTCCAATTTAAGGTTGAACTACGATTGAAATGTCGGAGGTTAGCGCTAACCATGTGAAGGAGTTGGAATTTAAATGTTGCCATGTAACCATGTGATGGGAACACTAGCGAAGACTACGGTTGAATTCTGGAGGTTTCATAGATCGCGGAGGTGGTTACTTGTTGTTTGCAATTTGAACACTCTGGGGAACCGCTGGCGGGTTGGGACCACTAGCGGTTCCCAACCCCCAAATGAAAATTCATTACAACTTAAATGTAACCCGACTCCTATAGATGTTAAGTGATAAATGTAGCTCGGGTGGTAAAGCCTATGCATGCCCAACGGGAGGTCTCGTGGTCGATTCCTACGAACCCAACCAAAATTTTACCACGCCATTTCAGGTACACATGGCAACCTCAAGGCTAGCCACGTGGCACCCTTTCATTGCCTCTCCAAACCGTAAAATGAATAAAATAATGACACTTTTCATCCATTGATTGGCCCGGTGAAAAGGAATATTCTTCGAAATCTTCCTTTTTTCTGACTGTATCGCCACCTTGCTGATTGTGCATCCCAGTCAAACCTGGTCAAACTGTCGCAATTTACCTGTTTGGCATTTTGATCAAAACGTGATATCTTCCTCATACTACATTGGTTTTTCAAATTGTTTGCAGCGTTGGAATCAGGAAGACGAGATATACGCAACCATCCTACCATCCTAGTTTCAACCCAATCCTGTAACTTTTAATTTTTAGAAAAATTTATGAACTTCTGATCATATCCTGATTTCTCAGTCCGTACGTGGCCATCTAGGCTCAAATAGTTGAAAAAAATCCTCTTCTCCCTTATACTGTTGTTTCACTCAATAGAATATCAGATATGGGTTTCTTGGAGATAGAAACCATCTAGAGAAATTGCTCCCTCTGACAACTGATTTTGCTCTCGGAAATCCTTTGCCAAATCTGTGGAATCAACCCTCTACGATCACCCTCCTGATTGAATCTCAGATTTATTGGAAAAAAATATGCTGAGGGACTATTTCCCCTTACTTTGTCACATTTTCTAGGCACTGTTTTGCAACGACAGAACCAATGCCCCACCAGCAACTTTGAAGATCAGGAGTTGCACTTCCAGCCCCAGAAACTCGCACAACATCTCTCCAACTCAGATTGTGTCACTCTTTAGGGCCTACGTGAGCCTAATGTGAGCCTGAAAGGCTCTGCATCACCCACTAGGGCCTGTGTCAGCCTCTGTGTCATCTTTGCATGACAACACTGGCTTTATGTCCCTTCTATTGGGTCTGCGTCCCTCCAGGTGCTGCGCTACCTTCTCCGGGATCTATGTTGCTTAAGTTTCCCTTCCTGCAACAAATATATTCAGCCTCTTGCTAATGGCTTCAGCTTGATCTGCAATAGCTTTGATACCATGTGAAAATTTCTGAATAAAAAATTACAGAAACCCTACTTCAATATCTTGATTTACTTCTCCTACTTGTGATTTAATTATACAAGTTATTTTCAGAAAATATCGAAGTAAACACAACAAGTAGCCTACACATTTATAGATCATTTATTGAAACATAGCACACATATGACAAAGGACACACTTGATTTTTCGGACAAATGTCACCAGAAAAACCAAATGCGGGAAAATCGGTGCAACAGTTCTGAGGGTTTTAATTATTAAGCAACAATTTTGAGTACATATAGGGTTCCATAATCTGACTCAACCAATATAGAAAAACCTTGACAATCAGAGATAAATGTGATTTTACCTCGCTCTACAAGTCTCGACTGATCCAAATCAGTCACTGGTGAAACTCGAGCTGGCTCTGCAAAATCTCTACGCTGCCACTGCGTAAGCCTGCATGGCCCTGGCTAAAGGACTGTGTCACCCTTCCTCTGCATTGATCATCTTCTCCTAGAATTGAGTTTGAACCCTTCTGGATTAGAAACCCCGATCTCCAGCTAATTTTTCGAAGTCCCTTGGAGGCTCTGCACTGCCCCTGCGTGGGCCTGTGTCACCCTCTCTAAGGTCTGCATCATACTCATTAATGGTTGCGCTAACTCCTTTGCATCTATATTTCCATTGCACTGCATTGTAATCTTGGTCCTCTGACCAAACACTGCATTTGCCCCTCATTACTTCTCTGAATCACTTAGTTCTGATCTTCGTCCTAACACTTCTCCATTAGAAGAATTCGGTCTCTTAAACTCTGTGTGTGTTCTCCAACTGACCCTAAGCCATCCTTTAATAATTTTCTCATTGATAAATCAACGACTGTGATCTAATCACTAATCAACGACTAATATTAGAGAAAGCTTTATCCACATCACTTAGAACATTCTCACCACATGTGTAAATTAATTCACTTTAATTTTTCAATTTCCCTAAGTTATACTTAGGGTCCCCATTAAAAATTTAATTATTTGAACAACTTTTACAAGAGGTGGAATTTCTCCAAACGATTTCTGGTTCTTGGAGATCTCATGTGTTCTAGTCCCTCCACAAAGTTTCAGAGCTACAGCACATCCGATGCTACCCAAAATCTCAACATCAGAATGGTGTCTTCCTAGTCAACTTTTTGCATATAGTTCTATAAGCCCACAAGATCACGAGGATCCTTAGATACCAATCGACGTGTTTCACATTACATACCTTGGCAAGTGTAGTCTCCAAAATCTTATTAAACGCCTCCACTGATCCATTGGCTTGGGGGTAGTATATTACTTTTCTGATGATATATTTAAAACTCCTCCATCAGCGCCGCGATAGTATAGTTCAAGAAATGTGTCCCTTGATCAATCATCAAGATCCTTGGACATCCGAACCTAGTCACTACATTTTCGAACAAGAACTGTGCAACGGTCTATGTGCTGCAATCTCTCACCAAAGCAGCCTCGGTCCATCTGGTCAAATAATTTGTGGTGGTAATGATGTATTGCACCCCAGTTCTTCTCATCGATTGTTCAATCAGTCCAACAAAGTCGATGGCCCACTTATTAAATGGTTGTAACATGAGCCAAGGATTTAGGGGAATTTATTCTCGCTTGGACGGCCTTCCCACTCGTTGACACGTGTCACAACTTCTACAGAACTCCTTCGCATCGACATGTATTATAGGCCACCACAAACTTTGGGGAAGGATGTTTTGCACCATGATTCATCATGCGTAGTGTCCTCCTGCAACTCCCACATGTGCTTCTTCTACAACAACTGGTCGTTCGCATAATTCCATTGACATATACCTTATACAATGCTCCAACAATTAACTAGTAATTTGTTGCTTTAACCACTATTTGTTTCTTCTATGCCATTGTATAGTCTTCCAGTGTCGTCCTAATACCAAAAAACTGTGCAATTTCTGCAATGTAGTCGTCCACCATAGTTACCACAAATAATTGTGCATCTAGAAGGTTATCCTCCAAATTCTATGCCTCCTCACCCAAAGTTGGACGTGATAGATGATCAGTCCCGTGTTTAGTTTTCCTTGTTTAACCACCACCTAAAAAATAATATTCCTGAAAATATAACAACCACCTATAGATTCTCCCCCAAAAATAACTTATTGACTAGGTATTTTAGAGCAGAATGATCGGTATGTAATTTGAACTTATTTCCCAATAGATCATGTCTGGACTTCTAGAGGGAGTGCACCATCACCAACCCTTCTCTCTTAGTAATGGTATAGCTATTCTCTACAGTTGACAGCTTCTGATTGGAAAAGGTGATAGGGTGATCAATCCCTCCTTTCCCAAGTTGAGCTAAGATTGCTCCTAGTGTGATAGATGATGCATCTACATGTACATGGAACTATTTACTCTAGTCTAAAAATACCAAGATAGTCGCAGGCACCATCTTCTCCTTTAAAGTGTCTGGGGCCTATTGACACTCCTCTGTCCACTAGAATTATACTCCTTTCTTCAATAAGCTTTCCATGAGTGTTGTAATCTTAGAATATCCTTGTATAAAATTCTGGTAGTGCCCTGTATGTCATAAGGTTGATCTCAGTTGTCTCACTGAGGTAGGTGGTGGCAGATCCACTATAACAACAATCTTAGTTGTGTCCACCAGCAACCCCTGTTTGCAGATAATGGGCCCTAAAAAAATACCAAAAGGAGTGAAAAATATGAACTTCTTGAGATTGAGAGAGATTTGTGACCGTCTACACCTGTCCAACATCAAGCGCAGTACCTTAATGTTCCTCATTAGTAAACTAAAAATTGTTCAGTCATCCAAATAGACTTCTAGAAATTTGTGAATAAATTATTTGAATGTCACCACCACTATCCTCGAAAAATAGCTAGTGCATTCTTTAATTAGAGTGGCATCACTATATATTGAAAAAAATGCCATTCCATTGAAAAGGTGATTTTATGGCGATCTTCTTTAGTGATCCTTACCTAGTGGTACCCCAAAAACCAATTGGTGAAGGAATAAGCCTCTTTTCCAACCATCATTTCCAAAATTTCATCTGTAAATGGGGTTGGAAAGGGGTCATGCGCACAAGCATCGTTCAACTTTATAAGGTCCACACAAATCCTAATCTCCCTGATGTTCTTGTTCTGGATCACCATCGAGCTTATCCATTTTTATTCTTCCACTGGTTTAATGGTTCTTGGTTGCAAAATCTTCTCCAATTCTTGTTTGACTTTCTCCTTATAAATGGGATTCAACCGATAGAGTCACTACTTCACGGGATTCACATCGGGTATTTAAGGGAATCCTCATTTCTCCTAGCTCCCCAACAATTCCCTTCATATATTCAAAGTTCTTAGGGAATAAATTTGTTACTCGCACAAAAATTCTGCAACCTTCTAAATGGTGTCATCGTCCCCAATGGACGCCACCTTGGGACTTTATTTCGTCCCATTTTTCACCTTTTGAGTCCTAATAGGTTGTGTGTACTCTGAAAATTGTTCCACCTACTTCCTATTTTCCTTCCACTTTCAGAAATTGAATGTCTCAGGGATCATCTTCATCCTCTCCTTGCTCCACTATGTTTTAGCACTCCAAAAACCCTTGTACCTACTGCAGATGTCAATGTGCAACACAAAATTGCATGTTCCCAACCATTGTTGGTTCCTTCGCAACAAATATCTTTTGTCAGAGCACTTCCAATGCCTCACCAAGCATTGGTTCTTCTGCTTCAAAACTGAATATGGTCCTGAAATTTTGTGACATTTTGTTCCAATCCTATGTTCCTCTGCGCACTTCGAATTCAATATACCCGTTAGCTGTGTCCAAGGTGTGTATGAATCTATGCACCCACTCTTGCTGTGGAAATCGTCCCTTGGTCCATGCTACACCAAACCACTTAGAGTGTGTCCTCGGGCACTCCATGCCTGAATATTTATCTCCATGGACCCCATAATTGGTCCTAAATCTAACCCTCATCGGTTTCTTACATTGTTGTCATCCTGTGACTCGTTCTTTATCGCAACCCACCATCTGGTTAGAGTTGCACACAATGCAACATCCAGTCTGAGAATCCTCTAACATTCTAGTATTTGGTCCTAATAATCCTGTACAAAAATATCTACTTTTAATAATCCATCGAAGCGAGGTGGGTTATGAACCTCAGTTCCTATCTAGCGCGCCATCCTCATGATGTGTGCGCATCTCCGCATACTAACTTCATGCAACCAATTCTACCAATTTTCCAAAGCTTTCTCTGAATTTGAGGTGAAATATCTAGTGTTGTGCCATCTCAACACTCCGTTAGTTGTGGGATTTACATAGTGTTCCCATTGAACGTTGACATTATAAATGTTGTCTAACTCCTCCTGACTAAGCTCACCTTTGACTAGTTCGACACATTGATCTCCTTCAGGTGAATCCAATAGTGGTATAACTTAGATATCTACCCCCTCAAAAATCATTTTTCTTTTATTTAAATTAATGATTACCAGGTTATCAAAATCCCAATTGATCCCCAACAAAGTAGGATAGGGATCGATGTCATCCACAATCTCGATCAGCTCAAAATCAACAGTGCTCAAAACCTTGTTGATACCCACCAACACTCATGTTGGTCGTCCATTGGGGAATATATGATGTTCGTTCACCAACCTGAGCTAAATTGGGTACCAAGTCAGTTTTGGCTTCCCCATCATCTCCCACATGTTTTTTGGTAGGATATTTAAATCTTACCCTAAGTTCAAGATGATGTTATCCATATCATATTCCCTGATTTGTGCACCAAACCAAAACTCCTTGTTGGTTTTCTTCCTGTGTGTCACTTGGTTTACTACGCATGGTGAAGTCCACGCGGTAGTCACCTCAGGTCCGTTAGCACAATATTCCACCATCTTCCTGAACTTTTCGAAGGCCTGGGGGTCTTTTATCAATTCTAAAAAACTTTGCAGTAGACTTTGAATTGGATCTACTGGTGTATTCCACTCATCACTTGTGGTGTTATCATATATATTCGAAATGGTCACTTCGCACATCTCATCTAATATATCCCATTCTACCACAACCAACTCTCTTTGTGCTTCCTTATATGTAGTATTCTGTCACACAAGATTGGATTTTAGAGGTGGTTCAAGTGCTCTCCTTACCCATTGAGGCTGTGATGTCCAGGGTTTTGCAACGTCTTCCCTTGTCCCAACACCTCCCCGAGTCACAGCGCCAACCCGTTATTGCATCTTGTGAGGTTCAAAAACTATTATCTACATGTTAGGTCCCTTATTCTCCTGCCACGTGGCGATTAGTTGGGGGAATTTCTAAGTCATATGATATAATTATTTGCAATAGATGTAAATGTAGCAAGGGTTACTACAATCTCACACCAAGTGCATCCACTGCCCACAATTGTAGCAAATTATTGTGATTCGTCCTTGGCCAAATTCGCCTCTCCCCTAACTTGATCCTCTACGTCCTCTAGCCATCATGTCTTGCCCTTGACTTTGTTGATTGTATTTTCCACCTTGGTTATACCCGGCTTGGTTGAATGCAGTCGTTGCAACCTCTGTCCCTTCGGCTCCTTGCTCCCAAAATGAGTGAAAAGTGTGCTCACGCATCAATTCCAGTGTGCAAAAATGATGGATATCATGCCCTGCATATTTTCAAAAGTTGTAAAACAGAGTGTGATTCGTAACCTAATATTTCTGCATCATTGTGAAACTAGTCAGTATGTGTAACAAACCCAAGCTAAAAGTTAATGTAATAAAAGTTAATAAAGGAAAAAAATAAGACCATGGTTAAGGGACACTTATTCCAAGCTGAATGTTGGGGAAAATATCCTAGTGAGCATCACTTGATTTGTTTATGGCTAAGGGGAAATTGGAAAAGGAAATGGCTAAGGATTTGAAAAGGAAAAAAGTATTTTTGGTACATTTATTTATGAAAATAAAGTAAATTAGGAGAAAAGTAAGGTGAAGGGTCACATTTTGCATGTGAGGAGGAATATAATGGAAAATTGAAGAAAATAGAGGCCTCATTAATAAAAAGGCTTATGAGGATCAATTGGCAGGCTTTTGGTTAGTTCATTTTTGGAGATCTCTCTATATTCTCTCTCTCACACACTCTTGGACACTTTGATCATTCTTGCAGCATTTTAGCATTGGATCAAGAAAGGCAAAGAAGGCAAAGGAAATCAAAGATCAAGCAAGTAATGGTTGGACAAGCAAGCTTCAACAAGAATAATTGCAGGTAAAAGATTGCATGTGTGATTTCCTAGTTGGTTTTGACATGCATGGTATGTGCATGTTAGTATTTGGTTCTTTTGTTGTCGGTGGCATGGTTTGTCAAGTTTTAACAATGGTTTCATCCTTGCATTTCCATTTTTGGATAGCCATGGTGTGACGGGATTTTTCTCAGTTATGAGCTTTGGAATTGTTAGAAGGTTTCGGAATTTGGGGCAGAGGTGCTCAGGAACATTCCCAAAGGCCTAGGAATCCCTTGACCAGTAATGGCAGGATACACGATAAAGCCTGAGGGTGGAGTATCGGTTAGGGCCTAGGATCCAGTGTGGATTGTGGTAAAGCCTTGAGACTTGGAGACAAGAAAATTCATCAAGGATGGTGAAGGAATATGAAGGCATTCCAAGCTAGGTTTGGTTTTGTGATCTCAGGGTCAATTTAGGTGAGATCGCGGTATGGTGAGGGGGGAGGTGGTTTAACCTCTGGATTCCCTTAGTTGTTTTGGATAGGTTCATCCCATGAGATCCCACATTCATGCTTGGAATATGGCACGAGGGTGATTGGCTGAAAGAAATATTTGGTTCAGCCATGTCTATGGTTGGGTGGTACGAGGAAGTCCCAAAACTAATTGGCTCCTTCCTATGTTTAATGAAAGCTAAGTTCTCTCACTTTTGATTGGTAAATGTACATGTTATTATATGGATTTAATGGTTGTTATCTTATGGTTATTTATATGTTTATTTATTGGTTATAAGCATGGATACATGATTGGTTTTAGTCATGGCTCTTTTCACCTTTTTATTTGTGGCGATCCTTCTTGTTAAGACTCATACGAGTTTCCAATACCTTAGGCTCAGGATTGCATTCATGACCCGTAGATGGCCTATTTACCAAGTGTTTCACAAAATGTCAGTCTTAGTTGGGGATGGTCAACTCAAAAATTGGTTCCAGATTTTGGATTACAATCATTATAGTCATGTATTTTTATAAGTTTTGAAATTTATATGGATTTCTAGGAAGAGGCTTGGCCCCAACCCTAAAAATTAGCCTTAAATTCTACAGTCGTTGGCATAACACTGAGCATAGAAGGCCACAGTCACACTGATGCAGGCCTATGGGATCAAATGGGGGTTTCCAGTCGCATGGAAGGATTGGAAAGGGAGTGACTAGGGCTCTAGCTCAGGAAAAAGTTAAGTTGGCTTAGGGGATGGACACCTGCAGGGGTTGGGTTACTCCTGGAGTGTCCTGAGGCACCTGAGGGAAGCTAGTAAGGTATGTTTTGTCGACTCCATTTCCTTAAGGTCACCTAGGAGGTTGAGTCTTGTCATAACAACCCATCATCTCATGTATACCCTGGGTAAGCCAGTGAAAGTGGGTAGATGTGAGGGGAGAGGTTCATTACAGGTGATATCAGAGCATCATTGTGCTCTCTTTGGGTAATATCTGATACCGCAGTGTGGTATCAGAGCATGGTTCAGTACTTCGACCGGATGGGTTGAATACATTTTGTTATGTATGCAATGTCATGGTTAAAGTTGTCACGCATGAGGTTATGGTATGAAGGATATGCCATTATGATGCTATTGATATGTTATGATTCTGATGTGTTGGCCGAGACAAAACAGGAGATGCAAATCATCAAAGCAAGGTTGCAACACTAGAATTTAGGGTAAGAGCATATCGCCAAACATGTATTGTATGTTTTGCATGCAGGTATGGTGTTTAATGATTTTTATAATCATTATGGTTATGTGCATGTATGTTGGTTTATAGTTGTTGTAGTTACATATATGATAGATGTTATTTAATCAGTGCAATCATATGTACATGTGTCGGTTAGTAATGAAGGATAGTAACTTATTGTTGTTTGAAATTTTGTCATTGATGGCAAACGAGATGGAAAAGGAGGAGCACTTGAAATAGAAACAAGGCAAAGAGAGCATGAGACATGAAGTAGAGGCAGTTTTAGAAGGGTCAGTTGATTCGAGATCTGGAGAGGCAGCAGAGGAGCTTCATGAGCAAGGAGCAGCATCAGTCAAGGAGCAGAGGTATTTGATTTGAGAAACTGGTTCTGAGTGTGGGAACATATTATAGAAAGAACATTCGAGGTTCTGTGGCAAAAAGGAGACATTGACTGTCTGGAAATTGTCTATGAAAGTATGAAAAGAGTGTTGAAAAGTTACCTCTTATGCACAGACCATACCAGTAGAGGTCATTAAAGGAGTTATGTAAAATGATTTGTAATTTGTAAGGAGTTTGAATAGCATCCAAACTGGAGGGTAGTGGCCTTCGTATTGAATATCTAGCCAACCATGAAATTGTAAGTGACTTCATGTCTTCTTGGTCGAATTACATGGGGAATAGTTGAATTCTGAGAGTTAGTATGGACTCTGTGTTCTTGGTTGAATTAGTAATTCCGTGCAAGGTCTATATTTTTGTGTTTAATAGCAAGTGCTCGTAGTCTGTGTAGAGGACTGTAAAATATCCCTCTCGCCCTTGAGAAACTGTGTGTGAAGGGTCGTGGAAATGCCCTGCTTACAAGAAGGAATTCTGTGTTGTTGAATAATTGTAACAAGGATGAATGCCAGTGGTCGAACCAGAAGCAATTAAATATGTTGGAATTAATATCACAATGAATCGACCTTGGAGTGAGCAAGAAAGGTCTTCATGACTGATATATAATCCAAAGCATCGATTCGAAAGGAATCGACGCTTTCAAAAACAGAGCATCTAGTTCAAGCGCCAAGGTTACGTATGGCAGAACTCTGCATCGGAGTCTAAAAGAACTTTTTATGTATAACGGGTGGAACCTAAGTGTAAAGGAGAAAGGTGGAACCTGGCGAGTCGAGGAAGAAGTGGAACCGTGACCAAGAGGAACAGTAACGGCGGTTTGGAGCTGAACGGTGGTTTTTATCGCACCGCTTTTGCGGGTTGAGCGGTATCCAAGAGGTTGGCTCCGATTCCATAGAACGTGCGACACGCATCCTTGTACGACTCCACAAAATCACTTGTCACTGCGCGCCATCGCACATTATTGTTCGACTCAGGATGCCCAGCGATATTGTTGAACGCCGTTGATCTAGGAAGGGGTCATCAGACGGCGGTCACTTGCTATAGATGCGCGAAGGTTACCCAAGGTATGATGCGCCATCTCGCGTTAATGTCCGTGCAAGTTGCTCGAGCGATATCCATCGGATCATCAGAAGCCGTGCAATGTGGTAGATCGTTAACGTTGGGGCCCAATCCAACTCGCAACTATTGAATGTTAACTCTTGTTCCAGTTTACCGCACGATGTCCGTAGGATCAGAGGTTGAAAGAGCGATGAATTATCCACCATTGGATCATGAATGAAGTCGCAAGGTGATAAAAAAGGTATGGCGCACATATTGAATTGAACCATCGCATCGCAACCATCGCAACCATCGCAAATATCGCAACAATCACAATATCACAGTTGGTTGAAACTGCACAGCAACTATCGCAAATAGAAGTTTGCGATTGCGATTAATCGCATCGCATCAGAGTCATCGCATCAAAGTAATCGCAAATTTCTTCTAGAGTTGTTCATTAATATAAATTCCATGGTTTATTAAGAAGGTTAGAAGGGGTTTTATTGTTGATGGTTCATGATAAAGATTGTGGGTACTGTGTTATTAAAAAGGTGTTATAAAACGCCGAGCGTTGTTTTATGTAACGGTTACGACTATATTGAAATATGCCGCGTGGTCTGTGGACCCACGGGCCTCGGCTTAAGGTGGAGGGCGATTATTAATACAAAAAGATTGTGATATATGTCCGTTCCGCTTGCGGAACTCACCACATCAACAAGACACTTACTGTGTGTAAAGGGTTAGAATATGCCTAGATTTAAAGTCAGCAGTTACACTTATATAAAAAGCACAGTTACACTTATGCAGCAGTTACACCACAACAGAGGGCAGAAGAGCAAACAGAGATGAAAAGAGATAAAACACAGTCACAAAAAAGACAGACACAGTCAAAGAAAAGACAGACACAGTCAAAGAAAAGACAAACGCGCAGCGAGCCAAAAGACTAAATGAGTTGAGCTGGAGTTCTCATTGAAATTTGAATATACATATTTTAATTGATTTTTATTGTTTGTGATGCATTGGAAAGTCTCTGGAAGAGAGAAAATATCCTGCTGTAATATTAAAATAATCACCTACAGTTATATTTATTGAATGAGCAGATAAAAGGAATGAGAAGACAGAAGCCAAAGAGTCATGACTGTTCACTCCAAACTCTTTGTGAAATACAGACAGTCATGTGAGGAACTCTATAAATAATATTAACTGGATATGCATAAGCGAGGTTAGAAAGAGCAAATATAGAGAACGCAGAAATGAAGCAGTGAGGCAGAGAAGAAAGAGGAGCTGAGCAGAGAAGAAGGATGAGCTGAGCAGAGAAGAAGGAGAAGCTGATAGAGAATCTGAGAAGATGCAGAGATGATACAGGGCAGATATGAGAATAGATGAGCAGCAGAGCAGATGGAACAGAATAGAGCTGGTATCCAAGGTAAATCAGCAAGTGTTTCTCTTTTGAAAGAGTAAGGAAGTTGGAGCTTCCCTATCAATTTGTAGCTTGATAAATGTCAGTTGGAGCTGACTGAGGTAGGAGCCTCCTGTAGGTTGGTGCCTACAGAAAATAGATGGGAGTTGGTGCTTCCACATCAAGTTGTAGCTTGATAAAATCTCAGTTGTAGCTGATTGAGGTTGGAGCCTCCTGTAGGTTGGTGCTTGCAGAAAATTAAAGGGATTTGGTGCTTCCTTGCAAGTTGTAGCTTGCAGAATTGAGGTAAGAGCCTCTTGTAGGTTGGTGCCTACAGAAAATCAGTGGTGAGAGGGAGTTGGAGCTTGCCTTTGCATCACAACAATAATAAGATGTGGTTTTCTCCCTTTATGTGTTTCTACTTATATCTGGTGTCTCTGTGCATGATGTCTATGTGTTGATGTGGTTTATCTAATCTGCTTAATACATGTTGCTTACACATTAAGACTGTTGTTACATTAACAAATCTGTTTGATACTTGCTGCTGACTAACAAAGATTGCTCACATATTAAGTTGATCATGAAGTGAAGGTGTAAATAAGTTTTAAGAGAAAAGTTTTAAAAGTCCATGTATGTGTTAAACTGATTCACCCCCCCCCCCCCCCCCCCCCCCTCTCAGTTTAACTAAGGGTTCAACAGTTGTTATATGCATTGTGGTTGTATGGGTTGTAGCACAATTTGAGTCAGCTAAAATTCAAGAGAGTTTTTGAGAAATTCAAGGTTGTTGAGGAACAATTATTAAAAATTTAAGAAGAACTACAACATGTTCAAGAAGATAACCATAAGCTCAACATATGTTGCTCAATGATTCCCCTCGTCTCATGTCTTGGATGTGTTTCATGGCTCAACGTGTCAGCAAATTAAAAGGTACAAGCATGAAAGTTTGAGTCTTCATGGAGGTGGAAAAAGTCTGAGGTAGGGAGATGCTTCATTGAAGAAATTTCAGTTGCCTAAAACAAATACAAATTCCCTAGTTGAGGATGGGTTACCTCCTCTTTAGTCACAAATTGATCCAGACCTATCCAACAAGCTCTATGTTGCCTTACATTTCCTGCGAACAATACTTGTTAATGAATCTAGACGAAATATTATGCCTTATCATATTTTGGGGAATGTTGTTCTAAAACATATCAACAAACGTGTGCCTAGAAAGACTGAGGAATTGTTTGAAATAAATAGTATTGGAAAGTTTCCTTGAAAAAAAGAAAAAGATGCTTATCTAAGTCTACATAGGAAGTCATAATTGAGATAAACAAAAAGCTTTAAAGGCATTTGAAGGACTATGCCAAGATGAAGAATTAGGAACATATGACCGCACATCCTAGAAAACGTAGACATTCCCATCACAAGAATCTCAGGCTCAATTTCGGGTAAACAGAGACAAATTTCAAAAATTGGCGATCTGGGTTTTGTACAGAATGACCCCAATTGACCTAATCTCAAGAAATTTCCATAAATATGAATCGGTTTCAAGGAATTTGTGGGTTCCTTCAAACACCAATTTTCTTAAAAAATGTTGTGCAAATTGGGGATGACTCTGTTCTACTGGAATTTGATTTTTCTGATCACAATTTTCGTCTTAAAAGAAAACTTGAATGATGTAGATTATTTTTTTTATTGTTTTTTTGATGTAGGAAGTTATACTGTGAGTTATACTGTGTCAGAAGAAATTGGAAATATGGAAGGCCTTTTATAGCTAACAAAAGTTGCAACTCCTGTGGCATTTCTCGGCATATTTGTATAGAAAAACATAAACTCATGCATTGGTCACATCCAGATGAGTAGTGTCAACTTCCACTATTCTCAACCAAATATAATTGAGTATGAAATGAATGGAATGGTAGCTTTTACAAGAAAAATCAGAATGTTGGTGGAAATAATTATACAAGCAAGAAGATTTGGAGCTTGACAAAGTGAAACACAACCATCTTATTTTGACTGCAAATAAGAAATTGGATAAATAGAGAATTATGTTGGTTGATAATGAAGCTTTGCAAATGTAGTTAAAGAAAGTGATTCAATGAGCCCAACAATAATTTCAGCTTGTATTAGAAGAACAAAGCAGATTTACTCTTCACATTGTTTTAGATGCTCCAAAACTGAAAACATTGTTTTACAGAGTACAATGTTTCGGGTATGAGGAAGAATATATCAATGGCTCAGATATCTTGTGCCTAGATCCAACGGTGACCCAAAAGCACAAATTTCATGGAACTTATGAGAGAGAGTGCCCCAGTAGAGTGGTTTGATCTAAACCACTGTTCGCAGATCGACGGTTATATTTCAATACGGCATCACTGATCCTCATTTCTAGAAAGTACCGAAGGTGCCTCCGTAAGCAGTTAATGGTTTTGATAGATGACATATACATATAAACAACCACAAGGACCCACATGAGTGTTTATATCCGTTGAAACATTCATCCTTTCCTACGCATTTATTATTACGTTAATTTTAAATCCTGAAATCCATATATTTATATTGTGAAATTTGTAAAAGGGGCTCTTATTCCGGTTTTTTGTAATTTTCAAAATAACTATTTGTAACATAGATATTTCAGAAAGATTAAAGAGATTTAACAGTTTTATAACTGTTAAAAGAATTAGTTTTGCAAGTTACAGAGGAACAGTTAGGTTAGGAGGAGAATAAAAGGGAGAAAGGAAGACATTGGAGGGGTTCAGAGTTTTGGACTTCTGGAGGACTGTAAATTTTGTATTGAATTTTCTAAAAGTTAATGAAATTAGATAAAGTTTCATGCACCTGTTGATGTTAATGCGTTTTTCCACTTTTGTCATATGTTTTTTCTTCTGTGAATGAGGTGAAGTAATGTAGCTACAGATCTCTTTTTACGGTTTGTAAGTAAGAGTTAAATGTCCTTAATGTGCGCTCCTTCACTCCAACTATTTTCTCTCTACAGAGTTCTTTCTGGGATTTAAAGTGAGATTCTATTATCCAGCATATCATTTTAAGTTTCCATTCTAGTTTCTTCCTTCCATTTCAAGTAATATAAGAAGATAATGGCATTGTGAAATCTTTCATTATATCAGATCATTGAGGGTTATAAATAATTAATTTCCAAAGGTGCTTAACAAAGACCATCTTATATCTTAAATTTGTGACATATATTTAAAAGTGTCTTGAGCACAGATTACTTATCACAGCTAAGGGATTTTTTCTTGAGATACAATATTTTTTGGCGTCGTTGCCGGGGAACGAAGAAGTGAAGCTCATTTCCGTGGGTTTTCTTTTTATTTCCTCTAGTTGTTCAGTGAGGAGGAAATATTCGGTTGTGTTTATTCTTTTTCATAATTTTGGATTTCAAAAGGCCTCACACAAGGTCAGATACCTCGCAGCAGAAATTCCCTAATTTTTCAAATCCATAAACATTGGTTTCTAAAAAGGCTCAAAAACCAAAAACCCCTTCAACACATGATCCTACATTGTTTGTTCTTCGTAACAGGTCTCATAATCCCTTATTCTTGATGGTGAACAAGATTTAGATATAAAATTTGGTTGTTTATTATTCACCTTGCGACTCCACTGATGAAGGTTTCATTACATGAAGAATTTTGCTGGCAAGAAAATGAGAAATCATCATGGAAAAAACATGTATCAGAGTTTGAGTTTTTACTATCAGTTTAGTGATCTATTTTCCCTTATATATCAAGAATATTGTTTCCTCCTTTATATTCTCAAAATATTTTAAATTCCAAAAAGTACATTATTTATTGGAAAAAGATGATTTTTCTTCTGCTTTTATTATAGATCATGACACAACATTATCTCCTAAATATGAGAGGAGAGATGATTGTTGCATTACAATTCCTAAAGTAATCAATCACAGTCTGGGCATAAAGGTAATGATTCGTCATCTTTGGATGATAATATTCTGCCTCACAACCAATTGACTATTTTTCAGCTCAAAAACAAAGAAATCTTTAAACCCCTGAAGCTGCCCACAATTCTTCTTCAGTATCCTTCAAAAGGATTCAAATTTTTGCCAAGTTTATCTGGAGAGGATGAGGATATTTCAGCTGAACAACATATCTTGAAATTTGAGTACTTTTTGGACAAATTTCAAATTATTTATGAAGACGTGACTTTAATGATGTTTTGTCATTCATTAAATCAGGGTGCTTAGCAATGTTTCCACTGTTTGGAAGCAAGTTCAATTAGTTCATGGAAAGGTTTTCAAGATATATTTCTTAGACATTGGGGTGAGCGTAAGTCATATGAAAAACACCTTTTGGAGTCCACAATTTTTTTTATTTTTTATTTTTTTCGCTTCGCGCTCTGCATGCTCTAGGGCTGCTGGTTGCCTGCCCGCGCGCCCCTGTGGCTGCAGCGCTTCTGCTCAACCCTACTGCGCCCTCCCTCTGCCAATCAGCATAAATTTGTCAATAAAATGGACTCTATTCCTAGGTTGCTCTTCTTAAAGAAAAAACATGTAAAGCAGCCCTGAATCTGGCTGAGAGAGGTCTCATAGGCCAGTTCACGGGCCTCTGGCCTTCTCCCAAGTTGGTAGATGACTGGACTCAAAGAAACTAGACTCCATTGATCAAAGAGGGTGTTAAAAGCTATTTTGTGGGCAAAGGCTTCTTCGTATTCGTATTCAAAATCCTGGAAGATAGAAGTCTAATCTTCAGGAATGGCCCATACTTCATGGGACCGCAAGGAAATTACTTAAACAAATGGTCTCCTGATTTTGATCCCTCCTAGGATGTCCCCTCTGTTGTCCTAGTTTGGGTGCGACTTCCCCATTTGCCCCTCCATTGCTAGAACCAAAAATCCCTTCAGATCATCGGTAACGCTCTAAGAAAATACATAGATCAAGCTGCAAGAAAAGACCAGTACTCATGTGCCCGCATTTGCGTAGAAGTGGATCTAGAAGAGGGGTTGCTGGAAGCAATCAAACTCACTATTTCTGGGTGGATGCACGTCTAGGAACTGGATTACGAACAACTCCCTTTCAAATGCAGACATTGTCATGGCCACGGACACTTTGCAAAGCACTGCAAGAAAAAGGCCGAGGAGCATTTAGACAAACCAAACGAGGAACAATGGACTCTAGTCCAGAAAACTGCTCATCAAAAAAAGGGCACAAGCAAAGGCAATATGAACGGAGTCCCAAGTAGCTCCAAGCCCAACCAAGAAAAGGAAGCAACCCCGAATAGTACAGAAAATGCCCAAACCAATCCTGCAAACCCAGTTCAGGAAAATCTAGAATAGATAGAAATCCCACCTTCCAGCAAAGATGGAGGGGAAGCAATACAGGTTGAAACCTCCCAAGGCAGCCCCTCCAATCCCTCATACGCAGAAGTTACAAGGAAAAAACCAGCAGAAAGCTCAGGCTCTTCGGAGAATGAAACCTACGAGCATCCTTCAAAAAGAGTAGGAAGGAAATCCCACAAAGAAGTGAGGGAAGACGAGGCTGAAAGACTCAAAATACAAGGAAACCAGTCCACCATAGAAATTTCCATTGGAAGAAATACCAGACCAAGGCCTTCTAAGGAAGGCTCTTACCCCCCCCCCTCAAGTAAATAATGAAGCTCGTCTCTTGGAACTGCAGAGGACTGGGGAACTCCTCTAAAGCTGAATTAGTTAAGGACCTCTTGAAAATAGACCCCTCAGACATTCTCATGCTCCAAGAGACGAAGATAGAAGGGCGAGCTCTTCTAGATATCAGCAAGTCAAAATGGAAGAAAAGTGCAGGCAAAGTAGTAAGCTCAAGGGGCTCTTCTGGAGAGCTGGCAACTCTCTGGACAGAAGATTTATTCCAGCTGAATAAATCCCATGAAACCCAACACTGGATCTTCATGGAGCTGACACACTACGCAAGTAAGTTGACCATCTCTCTCTTTAATCTTTATGTCCCTATCATTTACTCTGAAAAAAGAGAAGGCTGGAATTCTCTCTCAGCATTTTTAGAGTAGCATTCCCCCAGCAATATTATCATTACCGGAGACCTTAATATAGTTCTGAAAGAAAAAGAGAAGAGGGGAGGTTCCAGCAGCAGAGATCCTACGCTGGCCACTGTGGAAGAGCTCTCACAGCTTTGGGATCTCTTAGATTTCAATCCTCTTTGTGGTATTTTCACTTGGTCCAATAACAGATCTGGGTTGGACCACATTTCTGCCCGCCTGGATCGAATTCTAGTCCAAAGCTCCCTAATGATGACCAAAAAGATAATCATAACTAAAATTCTTCCCAAACTGACCTCAGACCACAAGCCAGTTCAGCTTCTACTGGAAGATGAAGAAGACCTTAGCCCCCTTCCATTTCGATTCAGACCCTTATGGATCGAGAGAGAAGGCTTCACTGATATAGTGAAAGATGCTTGGGCCAAATCCTTCTCAGGGTCCTCAAGTTATGTTTGGGAGCAAAAACTTAAGGCCACAAAACAAGCATTGAAGGATTGGATAAGGAAACTAGTCCTTACCCCAACCAGCCAACGAAAAGAAGTAGTGCAGACTCTGCAGACCCTACAAGCAGACATGGAAAGAAAAGAGATCATAGCAGAGCTGTTGGAAAAAGAAATAAATGCCCAACACTCCACATACCAATCCTTTCGAATGGAAGAAGAATATTGGAGAATCAAATCCAGAATTCTGTGGCTAAAGGCAGGGGATCGGAATATCGCCTTCTTCCACCGACAATATAGAGCACGTCTATCCAGGAATCATATCTCAAAAATTAAAATAGCTGAGGGCCAAGTCAGCAAAGGTTTCATCCGGGTCAAAGCTGCTGCAGAAAGCCACTTCAGGAATCTATATAGCAAGGGATCCCACGTCAATGAGGAGGAGACTGCTGATTTCCTCTCTAACATCCCTCTTCTCATCAGACCTGAAGACAACACTGCTCTCGCCAGTGATATATCTGAGGAGGAAATCATCAAAGTTATTTGGTCCATGGAATCAGATAAGGCCCCAGGGCCAGATGGATTCACAATTCATTTCTACAAATCTTGTTGGGATATCATCAAAACTGATCTTCAAAAAATGATAAGAGGGTTTATGAAAAAAGCTAAGATAGGTGGAGGAACCAACTCCACTTACCTAGCCTTAATTCCCAAAGAATCTAATCCCGAATCATTTGCAAGATTCAGGCCCATATCGCTTTGTAATGCATCTTACAAAATTCTGGCCAAACTCTTAGCAAACAGGATCAAGCCTCTGCTCAAAAGACTGATTTCCAGCCCTCAAGGTGGATTCGTGGAAGGCAAGCACATTCTCAACAATTTTATTCAAGTTCAGGAGACAATCCACTCAAGCAAACAGCGGAAAGAGAAAGGTATGTTGATAAAACTAGATATGGCAAATACTTTTGACAGAGTTAACCGCTCTTTCCTCACCAAAGTTCTTCTCTCCTTTGGCTTCTCTCCACACTTTTTTCAACTTATAAAAGCCTGCATCGATAACCCTTGGATTTCCCCCTTAGTCAATGGCCGCCCTACCAATTTTTTTCAAGCTCGGAGAGGCATCAGGCAATGATGCCCTCTCTCCCCCTTTCTGTATATCTTAATGGCCGACTCCCTCAGTCGAAAACTCACAGCTGAAAGAAATGTTGGCACCCTTCCGGGTCTCAAACCTTCCATAGGTGTCGATCCTCTGAACCATGCGCTCTTTGCAGATGATTCTCTTCTCCTTGGAGTTGCTTTCATCAGAATTTCCGAAGCATTCGACATTGTTTTCAGAATTTACTGCAGAGTTTCAGGAGCATTAGTCAATGAGAGTAAGAGTGAAGTCTACAGTTGGAACACAGATTAGAAAGAACTCATAAGCATTTCGAATCTCCTTGGGTTCAAAGGTCATGCCCAATGGGATATGATCAAATACCTTGGTCTTCCCATTTCAAACGGAGTTAACAAGAGGTCGCTCTGGAGCGAAATCATCAAAAAAATTAAATAAAAAATCTCAACCTGGGGAGGCTTCTGGTTAACAAAAGGTGGAAAAGTCATTTTAATCAAGTCTCTGTTGTCTGCGCTCCCAATCTATCAAGCAGCATTCCTATTAGCCCCAAGAAATGTGATGGACCATATCTCTAAACTCCTACGAGATTTTTTATGGCAGGGAGGGAAGGGAAATGAAAAAAAAAATGCACTTATTAAAATGCACTTATCGACTGCAGAGGGCGGACTTCAAATTCGAGACCCCTCTCTCGTTAATCTAGCGTTGGGAGGAAAGCGCCTATGGAAGTTGGTCCACGAGCCCAGTCATCCCGTCAGCACCACTCTGCGGTCTAAATATGTTCACAACTCGTCTCTCAGAAATTTGCATTACGATTCCTCTATTAACTGCACGCAAGTTTGGAGTCTATGCTGCAAAAGAAGTAATTTCTTCACAAAATTTGTGTACAGAATACCTGGCAATGGTAAGCGCACTAATTTGTGGCTTGATCGAATCATGGGGCGCGATCCCCTAGTTGAAAATGAGGAAATAGCAGACCTTAGAGACTGGCTGGAACTCGCAAGCATAAACAGTTTATACGACTCTCTATTTGGGATCACCGTGGAGATTGGGCCGAATGGGACTTCCATGGTGTCCCTGTTCGGTTAATGCCCCAAAAAAATCTGCTTATTAAATTGCTAGAGGAGTCATCCCTAGAAAATCAATATATGAAATACGGCTAGGGCTGGGGTCAGCCAGGCATATATACCACAGCAGCAGGCTACAGAGTTTTACAGGCCTCAAGGAATAGCAGCCACTCTCTGGCCTTTTGGAAACAAGTCTGGGAACCATTAGCCCTACCAAAAGTGAATTTCTTCTTCTGGACCCTGGACCATAATAAATTACTAACAGGAGACAATCTAGTGAAAAGGAACATTGCAGAACCACATAGGTGTGAGCTATGCAGAAGCAACCTTGAAACAGCCCAGCATTTATTCATGGAATGCATATTTGCTAAAGAAGTGTGGGGACTTATTCTACAGGATCTTCAGATCTCTGCCCTTCCACAGAGTTCTGTCTCCAATCTTTTCGCCTCTTGGAGCCTTTTCTATCCTCATAGCATCCCCATCAAATCTTTATGGTGCAAAGTATGGATATCTATTCCCAAATACGTTTGCTGACAGCTCTGGTTGGCCCGCAATGATCAGATTTTTAATGGCTTGTGTCATTCCCCTTTACATGTTGCAGCTAAAGCCAAATCCTTCCTCTTGGAAGCAGCCCAGCAGCATTATTTTAAAGAAGACTCATTGCTTCTGCTCGAAGAAAGGAGGTGGCTTATCCCCCTTGAGCCATCTCCTTGAAAGTATTTGCTTACCCCTCATTCAGCAAACCCGGAATGGCGTAAAAGAGACTCTGAAGAAACATTTCTAAATTGGTGGAGGACTCAAAATTTAACCACAATATTCTTCGACGGGGCCTCCAAAGGAAACCCCGGGGTCGCTGGTGCAGGTGGGGTCATTTACTCTCTAGATGGGTCCTCAAGAGACTGCTTCTGTTGGGGTTTAAGACAGAAAACCAACAATCAAGTAGAGATTCTCGGTCTTCTCAAAGCATGCCTCATAGCAAGAGACAAGGGTGTCAAAGACCTCCAAGTTTTCGAAGATTCAGAGATATTAATAAAAAAATTAAACTCAGAGGAACTTTTCAGCAATGCTAGTCTCAACAAAATTCTGGGCAGATTGAAAAGAGTCCTACAAGACTTTGCCTCCTACAAGTTCTATCATATTCTCAGAAATTTGAATAGTGAAGCAGATCAGATGGCGAACAAAGGATGCACTCTCATGAGAGGGCAGCTAATTCTAAATGATGACAGTTCCATTCAAATTTCATGAAAATGTTGTAACTCAAAAGCAGTATTTGATGGATAATTACATTGTAATTGGGGCTGCCTAGTCAAATACCCGTCCTCTCTTTCTCAAATAAATAAAACTTATAACCGTTTCAGTTAAAAAAAAAAAAAAAAAAAAGAAGAAGAAGAAGAAAAACACCTTTTGGAATTACATTCTTACCAGAGGTAGAGCAATGAATCAATCGCTGAGTTTAATAGGAGATTTCAAAAAAATTATTTCAACATGCAAAAAGAAATTCAACCTCCTGAAGCAGCAATTATGGTTTACTATTTGAGGGCTCTTTCTATTTTCTTGGCTTTTACAAAGCCTTGCACTCTGAAGCTGATGCCTCTTTATGCACAGGAAATCGAAGATAATGTGTGGGCTTGTAGAAATTATTCATGTCAGGTTGAAAGAACAAGTTTTGTTGAAGACAAGAGGGTCTGTCAAGAAAACAATGGAATTGCTTTACAAGAGAATGCAAATTCAGAGGTGAACAAGGATTTTCCAAAGGTTTCAGAGGATTCATGTATTTCTGAAACACAAGAATCTAAGCGTTCTGAAGATTCTGGTCAAAAATTTGTTGCAACAACTAAACTACACGATGAAAGCCTAGAAGATCATTACAATTTTCATAATTTTAATGATTTTTTGAATAGAGGGGAAACTAGTGGAGATTCTCAGGTATGTTTGCAGGAGGAGGAAGATTTTTGTCAAGAATTGGCACTATACGAAGAACATCAGCATTATAGGGAACAAACATTGGATTTCTCTTTTCAGCCTAAATGCCTACCTACAGAAAATGGCAATCAAGTTCCTCGCACACAATTCCAAATTGAGGACTCAACAATGAAGGAAGTTGCCTTGTTCAAAGAAGTCTACATCAGCTAAATGTTCAAGAAAAGGAGGCAACCGAAATTTTGTCTCATCAGTTTTATGATCCAATGGTTGAGTATATGACAAATTTCTTCGATCAGCAACAAGCTTTTATGTAAGGGTATGTACAAAGTTTTGTATATGGAAAATTTTCATGGTACATT
>CM076577.1:1141094827-1141133499 GCA_034641835.2 Pinus albicaulis | reverse complement strand
CCTGTTTTGATTTTTAAATTTTAGCAGTATGGAGGTATTAAGTCTAACATACATATGTTAGGTTGGTGCCATTGGAAGGTTGACTTCACCTGATTAAGTTCAACCATGCATATATATATAGGAGTTGTACATAAATATGCTCAGGAGCTAAGCATTCCTAGTTGCAGTATTTCGAGTTTAGCATTTTTAGTTCAAGAATAAAGATACTAGAAGAGAGACGTTTCAGAGAAGTTTGAAATTTTCAGAGATTTTGGATTGGGAGATAATTCAGTTTGACTTGACTCCATGCCCAATAAAGGCTACTGATCTACAATTTCTCTTTGACTCCATGCCTAATAAAGGTTACTGATCTACAAGTTCTCAACACTTTTCTACCAAAGTGTTGTCCCCAATTGGAGCCAGATGTTGTAGCACAATTTGACTCAGCTAAAAGTCAAGAGAGGTTCTGAGCAATTCAAGGTTGTTGAGGAACAATTATTAAAAATTTAAGAAGAACTGCAACATGTTCAAGAATATAACTACAAGCTCAACATACGTTGCTTAATGATTCCCCTCGTCTCATGTTTTGGATGTGTTTCATGGCTCAATGTGTCAGCAAATGAAAAGGTACAAGCATGAAAGTTTGAGTCTTCATGGAGGTGGAAAAAGTCTGACATAGGGAGATGCTTCATTGCAGAAATTTCAGTTGCCTAAAACAAATACAAATTCCCTAGTTGAGGATGGGTTACCTCCTCTTCAGTCACAAATTGATCCAACCCTATCCAGCAAGTTCTATGATGCCTTGCATTTCCTACGAACAATACTTATTAACGAATCTAGAGGAAATATTATGCCTTATCATATTTTGGGGAATGTTGTTCTGCAACATATCAACAAAAGTGTGCCTAGAAAGACAGAGGAATTACTTGAAATAAATATTATTGGAAATTTTCATTGAAAAAAAAGAAAAGATGCTTATCTAAGTCTACATACGTAGTCATAGTTGAGATAAACAAAAAGCTTTAAAGGCATTTGAAGAACTGTGCCAAGATGAAGAATTAGAAACATATGACTGCATATCCCAGAAAATGCAGACATTCCCATCACAAGAATTTCGGGCTCAATTTCGGGAAAACGGAGACAAATTTCAAAAATCCGCGATCTGGGTTTTGTGCAGCATGAGCCTAGTTGACTTTATCGTGAGAAATTTCCAGAAATTTGAAGCGGTTTCAGGAATTTTGCGAGTTTCTTCAAACACTAATTTTCTTTAAAAACGTGCAAATTGGGGATGACTCTATTATGCTGGAATTCGATTTGCCTGATCACAATTTCTGTCTTAGAAGAAGACTTAAATGATGCATATTATTGTTTTTATTGTTTTTTTGTTGTAGGAGGTTATACTGTGTCAGAATAATTTGGCAATATGGAAGGCCTTTTATAGCTAACAAAAGTAGCAACTCTTGTGGCATTTCTGGGCATATTTCTATAGAAAAACATAAACTCATGCATCAATCACGTCCAAATGAGTAGTGTCAACTTCCACTGTTCTCAACAAAATATGATTGAGTATGAAATGAATGGAATGGTAGATTTTACAAGAAAAATCAAAATGTTGGTGGAAAGAATTATTCAAGCAAGAAGATTTTGGGCTTGACAAAGTGAAACGCAACCATCTTATTTTGACTGCAAATAAGAAACTGGCTAAATAGAGAATTATGTTGGTTGATAATTAAGCTTCGTAGATGAAGTTAAAGAAAGTGATTCAATGAGCCCAACAATAATTTCAGCTTGTATTAGAAGAACAAAGCAGGTTTACTCTTCACATTGTTTTAGATGCTCCAAAACCAAAAATATTGTTTTACAGAGTACAATGTTTCGGGTATGAGGAAGAACATATCAATGGCTCAGATAGCTTGCACCCAGATCCAACGGTAACCCAAAAGCACAAATTGCATGGAACTTATGAGAGAGAGTGCCCCCGTAGAGTGGTTTGATCTAAACCATTGTTTGCAGATCGACGGTTATATTTCAATGCGATATCACTGATCCTCATTTCTAAAAGTACCGAAGGTGCCTCCGTAAGCAGTTTATGGTTTTGATAGATGACATATGCATATAAACAACCACAAGGACCCACATGAGTGTTTATGTCCGTTGAAACATTCATCCTTGATTACACATTTATTATTACTTTGATTTTAAATCCTGACATCCATATATTTATATTGTGAAATTTGTAAAAGGGGCTCTTATTTGGGTCTTTTGTAATTTTCAAAATGACGATTTGTAAATTAGATATTTCAGAAAGATTAAAGAGATTTAACAGTTTTATAATTGTTAAAAGAGTTTATTTTACAAGTTACACTGGAACAGTTACGTTAGGAAGAGAATAAAAGGGAGAAAGGAAGACATTGGAGGGGTTAGGAGTTTTGGATTTTTGGAGGACTGTAAATTTTGTACTAAATTTTCTGAAAGTTAATGAAAGAGGATCAAGTTTCTTGCACCTATTGATGTTAATGCATTTTTCCAATTTCATCATATGTTTTTTCTTCTGTGAATGAGGTGAAGTAATGTAGCTGCGGTTCTCTTTTTACAGTTTGTAAGTAAGAGTTAAATGTCCTTAATGTGCGCTCCTTCACTCCAACTATTTTTTGTAATATTCCAAAAATTTAGACTTCATCTAAATGGAATATTATAGTTTGTTTTATCACTAGGTAAGTGAATAAGTGGGTGGGGAGATTCATAAAACCCCTTTAGAAGGAATAATAACACTCCTAATGTGAAAGGAGGAAGAATAAGCAGCTGGATTAAGCACCTTTGGGCGTGAACAAGGATTGGATCATGTTGATTCAGTCAACTTTGACCAAATCAACAGCTTTGTCATGGAGGAGTGACCTTTATGATGAGACAGCGCAGTTTTAGTGGAGGAAAACTTGCATGAGCTTGGTGGCAAGTATGGGTGGGACCCAATGTGAGGAGGCTATCATGCTATATATGGAGGGGATAGCAACAATTTTATTCATGTTTTATATTATCAGTTGATATTGGTTTGTTTAGACTTTTTCTTCCTCTTATTGTTTAGCAGGGTTGTTGTGCTGTTTAGCACAAGGGTGTTCCTGATCGAGAATCCCTAGGTTATTTGAGCTGCATTTCCTCATTCTGGCATTCTGGCCAAGCTACCTCCTTCAGCTACAATGCAGTTTCTGTTTAGAGCTGGGTTGTGTTGCAGGGTGCAACAAAGGAGGATCAAATAGAGCTATTTCTGAGCTTGTTTTTCAGTGGAGAGGTAGCCTATCCATTGGGTGATTAGAAAGGAGGGCTCCTGGGAATATTTTCACATCTTTGGCATCAGGCCAACCATCTACCATCCCTCACAACGCAGTCATAATTCTGAACTCCGTTTTTTTTTAGGCAGTTGCTTGGAGGGTTCATTGAGCTTATCAGGAGGGTCTATTTCTGAGTAGAGGGATCAACCTTCTATTTAGAAATACTATTGGAGGAGTAAATCATAATTTCATATATGTCATAGCCTCATTATTTTCAGATCCATTTTGCAGTGACATCTCAACCCCAAGGTTATTTGCAATATTGTATATTTCTTGGGATCTCTAGCAATCTTTTCCGAGTTGGATAGAAATCATGTATTAGAGCCCACATCTTCTTTCTTGGGCATTTATTTTGTTTCTATCAGCCATATTCCATTTGTGTATGTTTATAGCAGCAGCTACACTGATATAGACATCGTTTTCACTGCTCTCCGGCATTCTATATAGTTGCAGCAACTCATGTGTTGATTGTTCTGATCAATGTGGGATTGTTCTCATTGCTTGAGTGGCTTGACCCTCAAGATATTTTTGTATATTTTTGTTGATATCTTAATAAAATTATGGCTGTATATTGATCCCTCTCATGTCATGATCAGATTTGTTGTGTTTTACATTATTATGTCTTGTATTGCTGCTATTTCCCTTTTGGGATATTATAGTGGTATCAGAGCATAATCTTGGCTCAGCCTGTGCATTCAAGACATTGTGTCATTAAAAGGAGAAGCTTCTTCTCACACAAAAGAGAATTTTTATAGAAGAAACAAAGGCATGACTCCATTACTTGGAGAAATGAAGGAAGAGAGGATCTCCCAGCTTCTTTTCCAAACTTTGAAGAATATCAAAGAAGATCTCAAGGAGATGAAAGGGGATAGGTGTAGAAAAACTTCAAGAGTGTTTGAAAGTGAAGAAAACCCTAGGTATTCAAATGATGGGTGTGGACATTCAGCCACACATGCAGATCCACAACGCAGTTTATTTCCCACATTCACTGCAAGAAGGATGGAGGAAGAAGATGCACCAAGGGAGGAGACCTTGAGTGACTATCTTCAGGAGTATGAGTCTCAATCATGGAGATTCAAAAGGCACTTGGACTTCCAAGGGTTTTGCCAACTCAAGGAAGACAGAAGATCCAGTAATCATAATAGAAGAAAGAGAGGTAGAGTCTTTCTATCTAACTTTGATGGATCAACAAAGTGCACAGCCAAATCTTGGGTGGAGGAGCTATATTCTTGTTTCCATCTACACCAAGTATCATAAAGGGAGGCCATTAGAATAGCAGCGCTGCACCTCAAAGGTATGGCCCATGATTGGTGGTTTTATAGTTCTGCTTCATTTTATCATGCAACTGTACACACTTATGCAGGGTTCACTAAGAAATAAGTGAAGAGATTTGCTCTTAAACATTGTAAAACATCTCTTGTTGAACCCAAAAACTCAAAACCTTTACATGAGTTGGAGAGATTTATTTTTCCAACTCCACTCCATAATTTTGTTGAAGGGGATAGAAACATGCATGATACCTTGCCAAGGGAAATATTCCCACTTCTTGAAGAGCCCTCTTCTATATATGAAGACATGGAGGTTCCTCCTTCATGGGAAGACCAAGATCAAGGGTCTCTCATTGATGATGAGGCATTCTCACATATTGATGAAGAGGATGAGAAGAGAAGAGCTAACAGTGTTGTACCATTAGGAGGAGATCCATCACCACATGGAGATGGGAAGGGAGCTATTGCTTCCATTATAGGAGCCCTTGTGTCTTTCCAAGGAGTTCCAAATGATCTAACATGTGGGAACCAACGCACAATTCCAGAGCAGCATGCATTAGTTTTTGTGGATTGTGAGATGGAGGAAGAGAAGGATCAACATCAAGGGATGATGTGAATTCACCCTTATCTATTTCAGGAGGTTTCTACACAAAAGAATGAGATTGTATTGCACAGTGAAGGGAGGGACAAATCAGTCCACTCATATATACAGTCCACTTCTGTTTAAAATGCAACAAGATGATGGAGCTTAGTGAAATGAAGTCGCCTTCACTAAGTGGGCCCGCAGGCTATTTTTGGCGCAGAGTCTATTTTTAGACATATGGATCATGGTCTATGAGTTGCAGGATGCTATTTATGGATGATTGGTCGAGTTGGTAAAAATAGATGGACCTATATTTTTAGACATTGGGCGGTTTCTATCTTTAGACTGTCGAGCTAAAAATAGAACAGTCAAATATTATTAACCCTTAATAATATTTAGACTATAAACATTATCTTTTCCTCTTGGAGCACTTCAGTTTGAGCTACGGATGTGGCACATGCAGCTGGCAGAAGGAAAGACGCTTTTCCTATGGGTTAATTGAGCTAATGCATCGTTGACTTCCGGGCTAGGAACTCAAGTGGCTGAGTTTGGTGGAGTTGATGAGACAAAGTGGTGGAGTTGTGTTCTCATTAACTTAGTTGAACTAGTTGTATTTAGTTTAACTGGAAAATACACTAGTGATGAGTGGTGTGAATTAATTATTAATTAATTCACTAATTATTAACTCATAAATCAACTAAAGAACACATCAGTTAACTGCAATGCATGGACAACTCAGTGGAGACCGGTGTTAGAGGTGGGTGAAAGGGTGAGTCTACTATCAGTTGTGACTATAGCTGTGCATGAGATTTGCACACACATTGATTGAGATTGGCAATGAGGATTGCGCAGTACAAGCCAGGTGGATTCGAACTTGGATCTCATCATTATTCATCTTGGATTGCGCAGTAGAGGCAGGCAGACTTGTGGAGGAGATTTGAACCTGTGACTTGTTCAGATCTGAGCTAGTTTGTGTGTAGCATGTGAGATAGTGCTGAGAGCTGTGAGAGCTTTGTGCTATGTATTGTTACATGTTCTCTATCATTATATTATACAGATAGTTGGGGGTTTTCAGCTATTTCTTTCCCCAGTACATATTGTGTTTATGTGTGCTTAACTATTGTGTTTATGTGCGCATGCGACTGTTTCTATTTCCGCATATTGATGATCAATTGTAGAAGAGGTTATGTATTATGCATGAAGGTTAAATAGTGTGTAATCAGGATAATCTCGGTGAATAATTCAGCAAATTGTTCAAATTTCTAAAACTTCATATTTTGATGTCTCACTACATGGGGGTATTCCACCTAGGAGGACACGAGATCTAGAGTTAGTGAGAGACATCTTACCAGTTGGTTCACCACTCTTAGATCCCAGAGGGGTGGATACTTTGGAGGGGTCTAGTACAGCGCAGAGAGTTGGGGATAGACTCAAGGAGGAGGGAGACACTCTCACTACACATATTGCGCTGACAGAAGTTGCTATAGTGATGGAGGATGGCACCTTCATGGTGAAAGGGAGCTGCTCCATGGATTTGGAGAAACATAGGGTACTTACATTGAGGAACGGATCCTCCATACATTGGAGTATATGGAGGCCACTCATGCTTACATTGGCCAATATCAGGAGGTTCCATTTGGATGATAGCTTCTCATGGGAGGCCAACTTCCAAAGGTCACCACTTCTATTGGAGCATGAGCAGTTGCATGATGGGCATGGAAGAATTTTGGAGGATGAATTTGGCATGGTGTGAATTAATTATTAATTAATTCACTAATTATTAACTCATAATTCAACTAAAGAACACATCAGTTAACTGCAATGCATGGACAGTTCAGTGGAGACCAGTGTTAGAGGTGGGTGAAAGGGTTTAGTGTGACTATCAGTGTGACCATAGTTGTGCATGAGATTTGCACACACATGGATTGAGATTGCCAATGAGGATTGCGTAGTACAAGCCAGGTGGATTCGAACTTGGATCTCACCATTATTCATCTTGGATTGCGCAGTAGAGGCAGGCAGACTTGTGGAGGAGATTTGAACCTGAGACTTGTTCAGCTTCCATGCTAGTTTGTGTGTAGCATGTGAGATAGTGCTGAGAGCTGTGAGAGCTTTGTGCTATGTATTGTTACATGTTCTCTATCATTATATTATACAGATAGTTGGGGGTTTTCAGCTATTTCTTTCCCCAGTACATACTGTGTTTATGTGTGCTTAACTATTGTGTTTATGTGCGCATGCGACTGTTTCTATTTCCGCATATTGATGATCAATTGTAGAAGAGGTTATGTATTATGCATGAAGCTTAAATAGTGTGTAATCAGGTTAATCTCGGTGAATAATTCAGCAAATTGTTCAAATTTCTACATGGTATCGGAGCAAGAATTGATCATCGCATCTATTACAGTGATTACAATTTATTTCGGTAGATAGAGTCTGTAAGCGGGCCAGGTAGCCTCTGGATCCATCCTTTCTTTGAAAGGTGATATATCCAGTAAACGCCCCTACAATCGATCTCTGTGCTAGAAATAATTTGTTCTCATAGATCCAGAAGAAGTTGATTTTTGAGCTTGGAATTCGAATTTTGTAGTAGTTTGTTTTCTTGGTGCCGAAGTTGAAATGTCTTTCAACAGATTGCGACTGGAATATGCCCTTGAGGGCAGTTCGAATTATGTTGCATGGAAAGACCGAATGGAGGCGGTATTAGATGATAACGGGCTGAAGGAGTTCATAGATGCTGAGGTCCCAAAGCCTACTGATGCTGCTCAAGTTGAGGCTTGGCAAAAGAAGATGGCGAAATGTCGAAGGATTCTGTTGGAGGGCGTGAAGGATAACATTGTATCCAGCCTGCATGGAAAAGATTCTCCATACTTGATGTGGAAAGCGTTGACAGATCTATTCCAGAGCAAGAGCGACCAGAGGAAGTTGGCGCTCAAGGATAAACTCAGAAACATTAAGATGGAGAAAGGCGACAGTATCGCCAAGTACCTCACGAAGTTCACTCAATGCAGAGATGAGTTGGGAAGTGTGGGGGTGACTGTCGATGATGAGGACTTGGTGGACCTGGCTCTCCTTGGTCTTCCGAAGAGTTGGCATTCCTATTAGGACTCTGTCAATGGTTGGGAGAAGTTGCCGGGATGGGAGCGACTTTGGTCGGATCTCATGCAAGAGGAGATAAGGCGAACTACCAGGGACGGATCTTCATCAAAGGTATCTGATGAAGAAAATTGCGCTTTGGCTACCAAAGAAAAGAAGGGGAAGAGCAAGAAAGCTTCTCAGTCTGGTGCGAAAGGCAAGAAGCAAGACATGTCCAAGGTGAAGTGTTTTCACTGTCACCAGCACGAACATTATGCCATAAATTGTTCGCAGAAGAAGAAAAATAAGAAGGCTACTGGATCTGCAGCGGGAGAGGCATTGGCCTCCCAGTTTGAGCTGGATTTTTCACTGATCGCATGCTTGGTTTCAAGTGTGATGGGATCAGTATGGTTCTTGGATAGTGGTGCGTCATTTCACATGACAGGGGATCGGGATTTGTTTTCAGATCTGGAGGAGAAAGATCTTGGAGTGCACATCGAGATGGGCGATGATGGTAGATACAGTGTGACCGGTATCGGTACCATTTCCTTTGAGAGGGATTCTGGTAAACCCTTCGTATTGAAGGAAGTATTGCATGTTCCAGGATTGATGAAGAATCTAATCTTTGTGGCGATGTTGGAAGGCAAGGGGTATGATGTGGTCTTCAGCGAGGGAAAGGCTTTCATACGCAGTAAGACAACTGGAGAAACCTGGAAGATAGGGGTTTGAGTCAAGAACCTTTATCAGTTGCAAGTAGATGGCTGCGCAGCAATGGCATGCAAGGCGGAAGGAGTGGTGAGCTAGGATGATGGCGAGCTGTGGCACCAGAGATTGGGCCACCTTCACCATGGAGCTTTGAAGATACTGCAGTAGATTTCTACTAGGCTTCCTAAGGGCACTCTTGCGCAGTCAGATCAGTGCAAGTGGTGTAACTTGGGAAAATTTGTGAAAGCCACCTTTCACGAGAAGGATAGTTGCACCATGACGATCCTTGAGAGAATCCACACAGACGTGTGTGGACCTTTCTCAGTAGCTTCGACAGCAAAGCACAATTACTATGTGATCTTTGTTGATTATTTCTCTTGGAAGTGCTGGATCTTCTTCATGCAGAAGAAGAGCGAGACATACTCTAAGTTCTGTGAGTTCAAGGCGTTGGTTGAGAAGGAATCCGGGAAGCATGTGAAGGCTCTTAGGAGCGACAATGGTGGTGAATTCATCTCTGCTGAATTCAAGGACTTTTGCAGCGCAGAAGGGATTCGGAGAGAGCTCATAGCCCCCCATAACCCACAGCAGAACGGGGTTGCTGAGCGGAAGAACAGAACGATCGTGGGTGCTGCACGGGCGATGTTGCATGATCAGGGCCTACCCATTCACTTGTAGGCAGAGGCATGCAATACTGCAGTGTATGTGCAGAACCGTTGTCCTCACAAGATACTTGGCATGAGTACATCGAAGGAGGCATTTTCTGGCAAGAGGCTTGACATTTCCCATTTGAGGATTTTTGGCTCACCTCTCTACATGCATGTGACGAAGGACGCCAGGAAGAAGTTGGATTCAACCGCAGAGGTTGGGATATTTGTGGGGTACACTGATACGCCCCACAACTAGTGTGTGTATTTTCCAGACAGTCGCAAGACTGTTGTGTGACGGGATATCAAATTTCAGGAGGAGAAAGCCATGAAGTGTTCGCTTGAGAGGGAGCCACACTTGCATGCAGATGAGGAGCTATTAGTTCCTAAGGAGGAGCTTCTGGATGTGGATAAGCCACAAGAGGAAGTTCATGGAGTGGAAGAAACCACTCATGCAGCGCCAACCATTAGAGGGCTCAAGCACAGTACAGAAGTTGAGCGACTGGCTCAAGATGCAGAGAAGGTTGTAGGAGCACCTACAGCACAGCGCAGACAGAGACAGTCACCGGACCGGTACACTGGATACATGGCTCTTGTGAGAAAATGTGTCGTGACAGAGCCATCCTCTTTCAAGGAAGCTGTGGAGGACCCCGCATGGGTAGATGCCATGGTGGAAGAGTATGATTCTATTGTCAGAAACAGTGCATGGGAGGTTGTCCCGTGACCAGAGGGGAAATCAGTGGTGGGTTCGTGATGGATCTAAAAAGTGAAGCAGGTGGCTGACGGGAGTGTGGAGAAGTACAAGGCAAGATTTGTTGCCCGTGGCTTCTCACATATCGAGGGGATCGATTATGAGGAGACCTTTGCACCTGTCGCAAGGTACTCTTCCATACGGACAATCCTAGCTCTCTCAGCGCAGATGGGGTGGCACATCCATCAGATGGATGTGAAGACTGCGTTCCTGAACGGAGTCATTGAGGAGGAGGTGTACATAGAGCAGCCCGAAGGTTTCGAGATCTTCAGCAGTGAGTCGCATGTGTGCAGACTCAAGAGAGCACTGTACGGGTTGAAGCAAGCACCTCGTGCTTGGTACACACGGATAGACAGTTACTTCACCAGACTTGGATTATCCAAGAGTGAGGTAGATCCTAACCTGTACCAGATTGTGGTGGAGGGGAAGTTGCTGATCATTTTACTGTATGTAGATGATCTGATTTTGACGGGTGATGAGCTGTTGATACTTTCATGCAAGGAGGATCTTGCTAAAGAGTTTGAGATGAAGGACTTGGGCCTCCTTCATTATTTCCTGGGATTGGAAATCTGGCAGCGTAGTGGTGGACTGTTTATTTCTCAGGGTAAGTATGCCCGGGAGATACTGGAGAAGTTCAACATGCATGACTGCAAGCCTGTTGATACTCCTCTTCCTGGAGGTTGGAGAAAGGAGGATGCTACTTCAGTGGAGGTAGTGGATGCCACTGTCTATCGACAGTTGGTGGGGTCGCTTATGTATCTGGTCAATACACGACCCGATGTATGCTATGTTGTTAACCAGCTTTCGCAAACTATGGTTAAGCCTACCAAGCTCTTCTGGAAGGCAGGCAAGCATGTATTGCGTTATCTTAGAGGCACATCGAGATATGGCTTGTGGTACAGACAGGAGGATGAGGTGAAGTTATGTGGCTTCACGGATGCAGAGTGGGCAGGGAGCCCAACGGACCGAAAGAGCACATATGGAGGGATCTTCAGTATCGAGTCGACAGCAGTTTCCTGGTACAGCAGGAAGCAGAGATCCATGGCACTCAGTTCCGCGGAGGCCGAGTATATGGCAGCAAGCTTGGCTGCATGCGAGGCTATTTGGATGAGGAAGATTCTGGTCGGGTTGTTCGGGTCGCATTTGGAGCCTACTGTGATTTATTGTGATAACCAAATTTGCATTAAACTCTCGGCTAATCCAGTATTTCATGATAGATCCAAACACAACGACATCAGGTACCATCATATCAGAGATTGTGTGCAGCGGAGAATCATGTTACTTTCATATATTCCCACGGAGGATCAGGATGCTAACATCTTGACGAAGGCGCTCACCAGGAGAAAATTTGAATACCACAGAGGCAGGATAGGGGTTGCAGATAATCCATATCTTGTTGAGAGGAAGTGTTGAAAATGCAACAAGATGATGGAGCTTAGTGAAATGAAGTCGCCTTCACTAAGTGGGCCCGCAGGCTATTTTTGGCGCAAAGTCTATTTTTAGACATATGGATCATGGTATATGAGTTGCAGGATGCTATTTATGGATGATTGGTCGAGTTGGTAAAAATAGATGGACCTCTATTTTTAGACATTGGGCGGTTTCTATCTTTAGACTGTCGAGCTAAAAATAGAACAGTCAAATATTATTAACCCTTAATAATATTTAGACTATAAACATTATCTTTTCCTCTTGGAGCACTTCAGTTTGAGCTACGGATGTGGCACATGCAGCTGGCAGAAGGAAATACGCTTTTCCTATGGGTTAATTGAGCTAATGCATCGTTGACTTCAGTTAGAACTCAAGTGGCGGAGTTTGGTGGAGTTGATGAGACAGTTGGTGGAGTTGTGTTCGGTTTAACTTAGTTGAACTAGTTGTATTTAGTCTAATTGGAAAATACACTAGTGATGAGTGGTGTGAATTAATTATTAATTAATTCACTAATTATTAACTCATAATTCAACTAAAGAACACATCAGTTAACTGCAATGCATGGACAGTTCAGTGGAGACCAGTGTTAGAGGTGGGTGAAAGGGTTAGTGTGACTATCAGTGTGACCATAGTTGTGCATGAGATTTGCACACACATGGATTGAGATTCCAATGAGGATTGTGCAGTAAAATCCAGTGGGATTCAAACTTGGATCTCATCATTATTCATCTTGGATTGCGCAGTAGAGGCAGGCAGACTTGTGGAGGAGATTTGAACCCGTGACTTGTTCATCTTCCGTGCTAGTTTGTGTGTAGCATGTGAGATAGTGCTGAGAGCTGTGAGAGCTTTGTGCTATGTATTGTTACATGTTCTCTATCATTATATTATACAGATAGTTGGGGGTTTTCAGCTATTTCTTTCCCCAGTACATACTGTGTTTATGTGTGCTTAACTATTGTGTTTATGTGCGCATGCGACTGTTTCTATTTCCGCATATTGATGATCAATTGTAGAAGAGATTATGTATTATGCATGAAGCTTAAATAGTGTGTAAACAGGATAATCTCGGTGAATAATTCAGCAAATTATTCAAATTTCTACAACTTCAGATTTTGATGTCTCACTACATGGGGGTATTCCACCTAGGAGGCCACGAGATCTAGAGTTGGTGAGAGACATCTTACCAGTTGGTTCACCACTCTTAGATCCCAGAGGGGTGGATACTTTGGATGGGTCTATTACAGTGCAGAGAGTTGGGGATAGACTCAAGGAGGAGGGAGACACTCTTACTACACATATTGCGCTGACAGAAGTTGCTATAGTGATGGAGGATGGCACCTTCATGGTGAAAGGGAGCTGCTCCATGGATTTGGAGAAACATAGGGTACTTACTTTGAGGAATGGATCCTCCATACATTGGAGTAGATGGAGGCCACTCATGCTTACATTGGCCAAGATCAGGAGGTTCCGTTTGGATGATATCTTCTCATGGGAGGCCAACTTCCAAAGGTCACCACTTCTATTGGAGCATGAGCAGCTGCATGATGGGCATGGAAGAATTTTGGAGGATTTCTTTGGCATGAGAGATGTCAAAGGAGAAGACAGCAGCATGTGGGGAGCTTCACATTTTAGATCATTAGTGTTGTATCTTGGGAGGTGTTAGCTCCCCATAATTTGCTAGATTGTTTGAGATAAAAATGGGCAGGGGTAACATCAAACCAAGCTTTAGAATCCAAGGACCTAGCCTTCCTGGATTTAGAGAGGGATCTTTCTATTAGGTGCAAAGATGTGAACTTGTTTGCTGATTAGGGTTTATTTTAGGCTAGTTATGAAGTATTGGGTTTGTTGTTTTTTTTAGTTGGTATGATACTTAGATAGATTTAGATAGAAAACAAGGAAAACTTAAAGTCATTGGGCAATGGAGTCTAACAAGGTCAAGATAATTTCATCAATGGTTTAATGAGTATTTGCAGGGTAATTTTAACTTGGTTGGTGGATCTTTGAGGTTGTGAAAGATTATGAGATGGAAATTAAGCTTGAGAACAAAAGCTAATAAAGGGTGGACCAGAATCCTTACATACTTTTAAACTAAGGGAGTTATAAAAATCATAAGCATAGAAAGAGAATCAAAGGCATAAGAAAAACATAATCCATTTGATTTCAGACTGAAAGCAAATAATCATCCAAGACAAACATTCAAATGAAATATAGAAAGGCAAGAAAACTTAATTAACTTTCATAGATTTCATCATCAAGAGCAGAAAAAATTTAAGATGCACAAACAAATATAACCATAGAAGGTGAGAAAAACCCTAAACATCTAAGATTACAACTATGAAAGATCCTTTGAAACAACCAGCTAAGTAAATGCAAAGAGCATGATTGAAACAAACTTCTTTGATAAACCTAGGCAATAATCTTGTTAGGTCCCTATATTACTAGTATAGTCCCTTATTGTTGTTAGTGTAACCCCCTTATTGTTATTATTGTACCCTTGTAACCCCCATATTCTTATTATTGTGCCCTTAAATTATTATTGTTAGGTCGTCTAGGATTACATTGTGGCCCCACTAGGATTACATTATGGCCCCATGGACTCCTATATATAGAAAGGAGGTTTTGTAAATTGTATCATCCAAGAATTTTTCATTTATGTAATGTATTGGAGGTTTCCCCCTCGAAGTGGCTTATTTCTAAGGCGTTGATATCTCTTTTCTTCTATTTTGGAGTTGGTTACACAACATTTGGTATCAAAGCTTTGGATTCTAGGGTTTCGCTGCTCTAAATAGGTCATCGTGGCATCTTCGCTATAACTTTTTTTTCTACAAAGGTTCAGAATCTAAAATTTTTAGGGTGCAAATCCAAAATCATGAGGAAACTCGTCAAAAAATTTCAGAGCTTGGTTCACAATATTTTCGGAGATATGATATGTGGAAGGTAGTGATTTTTCAAGCTCTCGAATTTCATCGCAAAGAGGTGATCATGGGAAAATATTCATAACTCTCTCTCTGAGCATCGGATTAGAGTGCCGTAAAAAGTGGTTGCAATTAAACGGAATGTAGTTTCTTGGCTATCAATTTCAGAACCGAAGGATGAAACAGTGACATGTGGCAAGTCGTACAAGTTCGCTCTACTAAACCAGTCCATAATTAGGTCATTGTGGGAGATTGGACACAACTTTGACTTGGAGAATCCAAATCAGGTCAGACCTATGGAATTAGAAAGAGAATTCAGAGGGCTACATCAATGCCAAATTTCAAATATTGAAGAGTTGCAATCACATAGATAATTCAATTTCAATATCGAGCTCCTCAAAAGCAAGAAAAATGTGTGTATTTTTTTTTTTCCGAATTGCATAAGTCTTGAATAGATTCCAAGGGCATATTGTAGAATAGATATCAGTATTGGGTTCTAAAATATGCCCTGCAAAAATAATTCAACACCCATTAAACCTTAAGAAGGCTCTACTATGACTCATGAAGATGAAGAATTGCAACATAATCTATCAAAATTACAAGAGCAAGTGCACCAAATTTCGCTCTCGCAAAGAGCAACAAAAAAATGAAATGGAAGTTTTGAAGAAAGGCGTGGAAGCAAAGATGGACGGTTTGAAGAAAGGCGTGGAAGCTAATATGGATGGCACGAAAGCTGGCATGGAAGCTAAGATGGATGACATGAAAGACATGAAGAATGATTTAAAAGCAGACATGGAAGGTTTGACAAAGTTGATACAACAAATGTTTCCTAATTGCGAAAATATAGTAGAAGAAACTCATGATGAGAACAAAATAAATGTGAATCATGATTTCATAAACTCTAATGTTGGCGGGAAGAACCACCATATTCAAAAATGGATATGAGGAAGTTTGATGGAAAGGATCCTGTAACATGGATACTACAGATGGAGCAATATTTTGATCTCCATAACGTGCAAAACACACAAAAGGTACGCATTGAAACTTTACATTTAAAACAAAATACATGTGTATGGTATCGATGGCTTTGCTCCCATAAGAAATTGTCACTTGTTCAATTTTTATGGAGGAAATGATAGCACATTATGAGGATACAAAGAGCAACACCTTCTTTAGCCAATTGATAAATCTCAAACAAAAGGGTTTAGTGGGGCAGCACATTGAGGACTTCCAAAAATTGAATATAAGGGTAACTGATATTCCGGAGGAACACAGGATCGATCTCTTCATAGGCACTTTAAAGGATAACATCCAACATGAAGTTCGCATTTTGGAACCGGATTCATTGGAGAAGGCATTCGGGTTGGCAAGAAAATTTGAATGTAAAATAATGGCGACAAGGAAGCCTACCACTCAATTCTATAAAGAAGGAAGTGTTGCTACGCCTAGATTTCCACAACCTACAAGGTTGACACCACAACAATTGGAAGAAAAAAGAGCAAAAGGGCTTTGCTACAGTTGTGATAGAAAATACACTAAAGGTCATAAGTGTGCTGAGAAGAAATTATTTTACATAGATTGTGAAGAGGAAGAAGAAAATGAACAGGAAGAGGATATACACCAGGAACCAGCCGTAGAAGAGGAAGAAATGAGTCCAACCATATCGTGTAATGCACTGGCGGGAATCACCACTCCTAAAACTCTCAAGATAGAAGGACATATTAAGAAGAAAAAGGTAATAGTGTTGATTGATTCAGGTATCACCCATAATTTTATTCATTGTAAGGTAGCCAAGGAATTAAATTGTTTCCTATACCCAGCACCAGAATGTCAAGTGATGGTTGCAAATGGAGGAACTATAAATTTCTCTGGAAAATGCCATAATATCAAGCTAACCATGGGGAATATGTATTGAATATTCCAATGCTTTCCATTCCTATGGGAGGTGTTGATGTTGTACTAGGAGTACAATGGTTACAATCTTTGGGGACGGTAGCTTTTAATTTTCAAGAACTTTTCTTGAAATTTTTTTCAGAAGGAAAGGAAGTCAAATTATGGGGTATTTCGGGGAAGCCAGGAAGGATAATAAGCTCTAATGTCATGACAAAGCTTCTAAAGAAAGAACAGCGAGGCGTAATTGCACAATTATGCTCACTAGAAGTTCCAACATCAAAATCATCTATTTCTGCGGATCTCCAACAAGTCTTGGACAATCATTCCAAGGTGTTTGAAACTCCCAAAGGACTCCCACCTATTCGTGATCATGATCATGCTATTCATTTGATTCCAGGAAGTGTTCCTCCAAACATCAGGCCTTATAGATATCCTTACTTCCAAAAGAGCGAAATTGAACGTATGATTGCAGAAATGTTAGAGGCAGGTATAATTCAACCTAGTCAAAGTTCTTTCTCTGCTCCTATAGTATTGGTACACAAGAAGTATGGATCATGGCGAATGTGTCTGGATTATAGGGAGCTCAATAAGCTCACCATTAAAGACAAATTTCCCATTCCTGTGATTGATGAATTATTGGATGAATTACATGGAGCAATTTATTTTACAAGTTGGATCTTCGTTCAGGATATCATCAAATTAGAATGAAGACTGAAGATATTCCAAAAACAACATTTCGAACTCATGAGGGTCATTATGAATTTTTGGTCATGCCTTTTGGCCTTACAAATGCACCTTCTACATTTCAAGGGTTGATGAATTCCATTTTCAAACCCTTCCTTAGAAAATTTGTGCTAGTATTTTTTGATGATATACTAATCTACAGTAGGTCTTCGAAGGATCATGTTGAACATGTTGACAGGGTGCTCAAACTATTGCAGGAGAAACAATTATATGCAAAAACATCCAAATGTTTCTTTGGAGTACAAGAGGTGGAATATCTGGGTCATATTGTATCTCACGAGGGTGTTAAGGTAGACCTAACAAAATTAAAGCCATTAAGGAATGGAAATTCCCCACAACCATAAAGAAGTTGCGAGGATTTCTCGGGTTAACAGGGTATTATCGCAAGTTTGTTAAGAATTATGGGAGAATAGCAGCACCTCTAACAACATTATTGAAGAAAGATGCCTTTTCATGGACTCCTGAAGCAACTAAGGCCTTTGAACGTCTTAAAGAGGCAATGTGCCTAGCACCGGTCTTAGCTACACCAGACTTCACAAAAACCTTTATTGTGGAATGTGATGCCTCAGGAAATGGAATTGGTGCAGTTTTAATGCGGGAAGGAAGACCCATTGCTTTTGAAAGTCGTCCAATCAAAGGAAAGTATTTACAGAAACCTATTTATGAGAAGGAAATGTTAGCAATACTGCATGCACTAAAGAAATGGCAAACTTACCTAATGGAAAGACACTTCAAGGTAAAAACTGATCATGATAGTCTTAAACACTTTTTGGAACAAAGACTATCTTCAGAAGAGCAGCAAAAATGGGTCACAAAGATGTTGGGTTATGACTTTGAAATAATCTACAAAAGAGGAAAGCTTAATGTTGTTGCAGATGCACTCTCAAGAAAGAATGAAGAGGTGGAAGCATTGCTTTGTGCCATTTCTATTATCCAACCAGATTGGATAACCGAAGCAAGAGATGAATGGAAGAAGGACAAAGATGTATGGACACTCATTCAAAAGTTGCAGCAAGATCCTAGTACATCTGATACATTTAGTTGGAAAATGATTCCTTATGGTATAAAGAACGCTTATATCTTTGTAAGAATTCCCAACTAAAACAAAATATTCTTTTGGAATTGCACACTTCTCTTTTAGGAGGACACTCAGGATTTTAAAAACTTACCACAGGGTGAAGAAAGAATTTTTTTGGGATGGCCTTAAATCTGATATTCAAAAGTTTGTGGCGGAATGTTTGGTTTGCCAGCAAAATAAAGTTGAGACAATTAAGAGCCCGGGGCTTCTACAACCTTTATCCATTCCAAGTCAAATTTGGGAGGATATTTCAATGGATTTTATCACAGGTTTACCTAAGTCCAAAGGAAAGAGTGTCATCATGGTGGTAGTTGAAAGAATTACCAAGTATGCACACTTTTGTGCATTATCTCATCCATTTAAAGCAAGTATAGTTGCTACTACATTTATGGACACAATTCAAAAGCTACATGGAAGCCCAAGGGTTATTGTGAGTGACAGAGATCCCATTTTTACTGGAAATTTTTGGACGGAGTTATTTTCTTGTTTGGGTACTCAATTAGCTCATAGCATATCTTATCATCCTCAATCTGATGGTCAAACTGAGATAGTAAATAAATGTTTGGAAGGATGTCTTCGTTGTTTTGTATCTGATAAACAAACACAATGGGTCAAGTGGTTACCTCTCGCTGAATGGTGGTATAACACTTCCTTCCATACTGCAGCAAAAATGACCCCATTTATGGCACTTTATGGATATCATCCACCATCCATCACATCATATTTAAGAGAAAATTCGAAGGTTCAAGCGGTGGAAGATCACATCGAGCATCAACAAGAAGTTCTCCAACTCTTAAAGGATAACCTGAATTTGGCACAAAATCGAATGAAACAACAGGCAGATCAACATTGCAGTGAGAGAAGTTTTGATGTAGGAGATTGGGTATTTTTACGGCTACAACCATACAAACAAATGTCCCTCAAGCAAGCTAAGAAGGATAATAAATTATCGGCAAAGTACTATGGTCCTTACAAGGTGTTGCAAAAGATTGGTACTATGGCATACAAATTGGAGCTTCCTACTTCTTCGCGAGTACATCCAGTTTTCCATGTTTCATGCTTAAAGAAGGTTATAGGAGAAAATCTTCCAGTTCAAACAATATTGCGAGAACTTGATGAGGAAGGAAAAATCATATTGGAACCAGAAGCGGTCATGGAAACAAGAACTCGACAACTACGGAATCGATCAATTTCAGAGTATCTCATCAAGCGGAAGAACTTACCCACTGAAGATTCTACATGGGAGGATGAGAATTTTATACAGAAGCACCCAGAGCTACTCAAGCGTTGAGGACAACACTTTTTTGAAGGAGAGGGGCATGTTAGGTCCCTATATTACTAGTATAATCCCTTATTGTTGTTAGTGTAACCCCCTTATTGTTATTATTGTACCCTTGTAACCCCCATATTGTTATTATTGTGCCCTTAAATTATTATTGTTCGGTCGGCTAGGATTACATTGTGGCCCCACTAGGATTACATTATGGCCCCATGGACTCCTATATTTAGAAAGGAGGTTTTGTAAATTGTATCACCCAAGAATTTTTCATTTATGTAATGTATTGGAGGTTGCCCCCTCAAAGTTTCTTATTTCTAAGGCATTGATATCTCTTTTCTTCTATTTTTGGAGCTGGATACACAACAGATGCTTTAAAGAGATGATTCCAAGAATAGAGTTTTTAGTGGCAACGAATATGCAGGGCTAGCCATGAATCATGCTTGATACCAAATGATCTAAACCATTCAAGAAATAGACAAGCTTAGGAAATCCTTAGAGAGAAAAAGGATGAATTCTCTAATATATCCTAGCAGAAGAAAACATTAATGCAGTGAAGAAAAAACAGACCTAAGGTGCCATTAGCAAACATGTCTTAGTCTAAATTTTTTGTCCTACTGCAACATAGGAAGATGGAAACATAATGAAAAACTAGAAAACATGAACAAAATGGAAACACATCACCATCAACCAGGCTTATGGATCCTGCAAACAGTCCTCCTCCATCAACAAACAAATCAGGGCATGCATGAGCTCCAAGACATCAATTTATTTTCAAAACTCCAAGAGACTATGTATTGCTTCAAAATAAGTCATCAAAATCCAACCTAATACATAAGAGCCTCATGCTCTATTTATGGAGCGAATGAGGAAGTGGAAACCATGAGAGGCTTCCAGAAACCCTAATTTAGTCATAAATGTCATAAATGTGCTTAATGACCATGCAAGGCCCAAGACACATAGTATCTAAGCTAATAAATGAAAAATATCATAACATAACTCCTCAATCAAATCTGGAGTGATTTGCCCAAGAAAATATCAAAAAATCATTTTTCCATCAATTTGTGTGTTTTGTTGACTTTTGGCACTTTTGGTCCTCTGTGCATAGCGCCAAAACATCAGAAAATAGGTGTACTTGCAGTCCGGTTTTGACCTCCTTCCCAGTTTCGGATTTTGCTCCATGACGGCTCGTTGAAAATCTTGTCAAGTTGGCATTCCAGATATACCTTTATTTTTCTGAATGAATGCCATTTTCATGTCCAAAAATCCATTCTCCCAACATTGCTCGGTGCATAGCGCCACCTTCAGCAGAAAATAGGCTCTATTGTAGTCAAGTTTTGGACCACTTCCAGATGTCGGATTTTGCTCCGTGATGGCTCGTTGGAAATATTGTTGAGTTCCCTTTCCAGATATGCCTTTGGTTTTTTGACTGGGTTCCATTTTCCTATCCAAAAATCCATTCTCCCAACACTACTCTGTGCATAGCACTTGATCTGAAAAGGAGGCAGAAAGGTCAAATTTTGGGTGTTTTTTGACCTTTTGAGGGGGTAAAAATGCTCCAATTGATCTGAAATTTTTTGGGTAGACTGTTGGTGATGTAAAAAATCCAAAAATGTAAACTTTGAGAGCTGAAGATGCACCAATTTTGTGCGTATCACCTAGGGTGTTTCACTCCTAGGGGTCAAAATTTGGAAAAAACCAAAAGTTGTCCAATTTGCCTCAAACTTGGTGGAGAGGTCCTTCAAGGGTTTAGATAAGCATATAAAAAATCTTGAGTTATGTCTCCAAGTTTTTTGGTATTTTACTCTCTTTGAATGTTTTAATTTTCAATGAATTCTTTGTTTCTAGCACTGCTATCTCTTTCATTGGAGTTGACACTTCTAACTTTTGTCTTAATTTTACCTGCTTCTCATTTAGGCCTTCAAAATTATCATTACCTCCATTACTTGCTTTACTGTCTTCTTGGCTCTCAAATTGATCACTATCCTCTCCACTTGCTTCATTTTGGCTCTTTTTTTCACAGTGGTCCTCTTCTCTGTCACTTTTTGCACTGTCACTGTGGATTCCTTGGTCATTCAGAAGTTGATTAGTGTCATGATAGTTATGACAGCTGTCATGACTATCATGACTATTCCCTTGCTCATCATGGTCTGTCTCATCAGTACTATTATCTTCATTACTGCTTTGGTTACTGCCTTCACCTTCAAATTCTAACTCAACTTCATCATTGGTCTACTTTTGACCTTCAACTCCTTCATCCTTATATTCCTTTGTTTCTTCATTTATCATCATCCTTCATGCTGTTATTATCTACACCATTATTGTGCTCACTGTTATGCACAAGTCCTCTTTCCTCATGGCTGTCATGTGAACCTTCTTTGTCATCATCATTCTATTTTTGCTCTTCTTTAGACTCTATTTTTTCCCTACTGTCTTTACCATTTTCACTATGTTCATCTTCTTGATTAGGCTCTGTAGTTGCCTCACTATTTTCTGCTTTTGCTTTATTTTCATCACTTTCTTCCATGCTATCATTATCCCTTTGATCTTTCTTATTAGGCTCTGCCTCTTGCTTGTTGATGTCATATCCTTTGTTCTTCCCTTAACCTTGCCTTTGACTCACTAATTCTTCTTTAGACATGGTGGTTGGTTTAGAGGCAAAGGTCTTTTAAACTTTGTTTGAGAGCCTATAGGTCAAAGGATGACACTGAGTGATGTAAGGAAAATTTTTGCAAATGAGGGCAAAATGAAATAAGTATGGGACAAATTCAGAGTTTAGCAGGAGGCTTATATGTACTGAGTATCTTTAGACTAAGGAAAACCTCTAAATTGTGAATTTTTCCTTGGAAGGGTTAAATATTTGATCTTTACTGAGATTAGGGTTTGGTCATTTTAAGCCTTAAATGTCCTCCTTGTTTATGACAAGATTGCTTGCAAAGTGAGGAAGAGAGTTACCAACCTTATTTCTTTGACTGCAGGAGTTTTGGAGGTGAAAATTTGAATTTTTTACCCTTCTTATCAATTTGAGACACACTCTGCCTGTGCGTAGTGCTAGTTTGTCTATGCGCAGTGCTAGTCTGTCTGTGCGCAGTGCTAGTCTGTCTATACGCAGCGCCATTTTGCAGAGGGCATTTGGAGGCCTTCCCAGTGTTGGAATTGGACCCGTGATAGCTTGTTGGAAATATTGACTTATCTAATTTCCAAATATAAAATTTTTTCCTGTTTGGAGTTGATTTTCCCAGTCAAAAGTTGATTTTCCCAAGACTGGTCAAAAAGTCCTAAATGATGGTGCAAAAATGCAGAGTGCTGGTGTAGACCACTTTTGGATGACTTACTCAATTCTAAAGTGAGCTAATTATAGCTCATTGGAAATATCTTCAAGTCTAGTTATCATTTGACTTATTAAGCAAGTCATTTGGACAATCCAGCAGTGAGCAAATTTGATTTTTCCAAGGTCACTCCAGAAGTGCAGAATTTCTCCCATTACACCTGTATTTTTGACATTGATCCCAAATCATGATACCTGTGTAAAAACGGAAGGAGGTTTTTCTTCTTGGCCCTGTGATGGACAAAAACCTCTCTCACTTTTTCCAAATTCATCTCTGTTTGGCTAGAAACACAGTTTGAAGCAAAACTATCCCTAGGTGTGACACATGGCTTGTCTCTTGGAATGAATTCTTGGAAAATAATGGAGGCATGATTTTTATGAGCTGGTATAGACTTATCCTTGCTGACATGATCTATCAAATGAATCCTTTTCTCTTGTGCCTCCTTTTCATATCAAACCCTAGCTTAGTTGGAAGAGGAAATTAGGGTTTGGTGTGACGATTTAGGACTGCCTTGCAGAGGGAAGGGAATGAAGGGGTTAAGGGTTGTATAAATTCTTGGGGAAATTTTGGGGATAGGGATAGATGTTAGGGAGTAGGGTAAAGTGAAATTTCAAGAATTGAGTGAGGGGAAGCGGTCCAAACGGTAAAAACACAGGCCTAGTCTTAAAAAGTGTCAATTTGTGGCAATAAACTAGGTGTTGTGGAAAAATGATGATTCTGAGGGATAGGAGTGATGGGAAGTGTTTATGGAGGTATATTAAGGATATTAGGAGGTGTAAACACATCAATATATAAGCCTTTTTTATTATTTAATCATGGAGGTCATGAAACCAAGAAAAATGCCCTTAAAAACCCTAGATGGACAATGGAGGAGTTTAGGCAAAACAAAAATAGAGGGTTGAGGCCAAAGGTGGTGAAACATAGTGATAATGAGTGACATGAACCCATGATGGATATTCTGGGATGGGTGAGCTGAGCTTTACATGACGGAATGATGAAATAGTGAAAATTTATCCTAAGGATAATGAAGGCCGTGAAATTTCTAGAACTCACAATGTTCATGAACTTTGTTTCTAGAAATATAGAACCGATACTTAGTCATCTTTAGATAGTGAAAATTATGGATGACTAACAGTGGCTCCACTTGTGGAGGGCAGCTCCTTTTCAGGAGGTGTACAGAACTTTCAGATCTCTTGGTTTATGAAGACTAGTGCCTCATCCATTGGGAAGATTTTTACTTCTTTCACTTGCTAATGCTTGCTTGAAGTTGTGATCTTAGTAATCTGAAAAACATGATTGACATCAACATCATCTCTACCTACCCAACCTACTTTCCTAACATTTTTTCTTCCTTGGGCGCACTTGAACTGGCAAACCCTTAACATTTCTCTTTTTGAAAACAAAAATCAAACTATCTAATTGTACCCTTATTTCTTCCAAGAGTTCAGATTAGTTTAATGAACTCTTTTATTTTATACCTAATCTACTCATTTGTCAAGATTAAGTTGTTTGATAAACTTTATTCTCTATCCTACTAACATGAAATTGAAAGCATGGTAAATCAAGATTAGGCAATCTAACTTACCATGAGTTGTGGCATAAGAACAAGCTGCACAAAAATTTATTTTTGTAAAAACACAACTAGAAAAGCAAGGGTTGCGATATATCATTTGGTAAACATTCCTACATTTCTCTTTGGTTCAGTTTTAAGCATGTGGAACCAGCATTCTTCATCCCTAATCTACTTCTTTTGACAAGTCAAGTTTGAATGATTTTGACAAGCATCTTTCTCACTAACTTATCAACAATAAATTGAAAACATGTTCAGCCATGACTAGGCTAGATGACTGAACAAGACTTCTTTATGAACAAGTAGTGGAATTTAGGCTTGCACACTTTCAGTAAGACTATTTTTTGGGTATGGGGTTGTACCTCTTATTTTCATCTGCACTCTTTTTCATTTTTCTTTGTTTTTTACTTTTTCTCTCTTCTTGGTCAAAACAATCTAAAACTAAAGGTAGAAAGATGCTCATAGTGCTGAGCTTATTTGCTTGCCTATCTATCCTAATCTAACTTATACACTATATACATTCAGCTTGTGAACTCTCTTTTCCAATACATCCAATCCAGCAGATGATTCCATGGTGGATCTTGGTTTAGCTCTTCGATTGTTTTGAAAAAATCAAAAGGCCACTCCCACCTCACTTGTGTTTGAATAGTAGTGCTTAACATTTTTCTTGCACTTTGCAAAAAAATGTTCTTGACATAACATACTCTTCTTTTAGATGTCTCTAATAAATCAGCAAAGGGATCTTGAAACAATACCTGAACGCGAGGATTTGGAAAATAAGCTTGATCCAGGAATGCTTCTTCCTCTGCTTGGCTAAGCTTGGGAATCATTTGGGAAAGAAACCCTTTCTCCTCCTTATGATCATCTGCACTGTCAAACTCATCATATATTGCCATGTTGTCCTTTGGAAAACCTGATTGAAAAGAGCTATAGCTGTTCTTTTTCTCTTGTGAAGGCTGGACATAGGGCTGAATGTGTTCTTTGTTGTTAAAATCAATACCCAAATATTGCTTACTTCTAATTGCATTAAGGTTGTCTTTGATGAACTGAAAGGAAGCACAACAAAGCGGTAAAGATCCTTCCCTTTCTCCCAAAATTTCTGCACTTTCTTCTTCACTATCATAGCTGAGTGGTATTTGTTGATCACTATTTTTGAGCTGTTGAAAATGACTGTCTTTGCCCCACAAACTAATCACTGATTGTTCGGTAGTGTTGGCTTGAGTTTGGAGAACATAATCATCATCATATTGATCATATTTGGGCAGCTTATTCATAGGAGTAATGTCATCCATTATGCACACTTGATCAGCATATTGTTCCATCATATGAAAAGGAGAGTGTTCATGCCCAATAGCTTCTCCTTTAGCAATTTGAAATGAATTGAAGCACAAGGATAGGGACTCAAGAGGTGCTAGATCATCTTCCATTTCTAGTTTTGTAATCCAAAAAGTCATACCAAGATGATTTGAGGGGATAACTTCTGGATTTGAAAAAGGGTTTGTATTATCCATTTCCTCCCTTATCGATTCTTTAGAGCATTCTACCTTGTTTCTATTTTCAATTTTATTGTAATACTCTCTTAATAGTGAAGCAAAATATGTAGGAAGGCATATAGTACTTACTTGACAACTTTCCGCATCTTCTTCTTTGCAACCTTGGTCAGCCAGTATGTTTTGATAGCTATCTTTGCATTGAAATGACTGATTTGGTGCTTCCCAAGAAAATGGTACTGGTTGCTTTGAACAATCAGCACCAACCTCAACCTTGTATTCTTCCTCTTTCCTGCCAAGCATATGCATCATTTTGCTAATTGTATCTATTAACATCTCTAGATTTACCTATGAAGATATAAGTCTCTCTTGATCTTCTTTATCTTTCTATATTACTCTTAGCTTTGCCTCCCTGTTTAGTATGTTTGCTTCCACATCAACTGCTATCTTTTGCATTTCCTCCAGGGTTGAAGTATCTCTTTCTCTTATTTGGAAAACCATCTCTGGGTCAAAAGTACTTGGGTAGTGCAAGAGAGCCCACCCTGAAGGTGGCTTTATTTTAGTAGGTATTGCATTGTATACCTTATTGAACCTGGTTGAAAAGTCTTGTACTGTCTCCCTTGGTTGTATTTTTAAATGCTTGTATTCCTCTAGGATGAGAACTTCATTTCCCATGACCACCCACCTATCTAGGAAGACTTGAGTGAATTAATGAAAATTGATAATGCTTGCAGCTGGAAGGTCCTTAAACCAACTCTTAATTTTGCCTTAATTTTTCATAAGGCAAACATTCTAATACACACATCATCTTCTTCTATTTCAAAAAGGTTAAGTAAATTCTCAAGATTTTGAATGTGTTCTTTAGTGGTGACTTTTGAGCTTTGTCCATCAAATTTGGGTAGTTTATTTGCAAGATTTGCAGGGAGGGCTTGGAAGATAAGAGGTGAAATCAGAGGCTTGTATCTTTCTGGGACCTTTGTGGGTATAGGTAGTGTAAAAATATATTTATGACTGTTTGAGGCTTCCGCAAGAGCAGGAAAGGTAGCACGAGGCTCATGTTTCACTAGGTCTTCCACAGGTGAATTTGGGGTAAGCACAGGTATATAAGTCTGCTCATGGTATGAAATTTGAGACTTAGCTTTTTTAGGCTTGAGATATTTCCAATGATCAATGTAGATCTCATCTTTGTATTCTTGATCAATCTTAAAGTAGGATAGAACATAGTTATAGATAAAAACAATAACTTCTTAAATCCAAATTAGGCCTGAGTGCTCTTTCTTTCTAGGATGACTGGTCATGTTTCAGTTTCTTCCTCCAGTGGAGTCTTTAGGTCTATTGAGAGTTGTGGAGTCGCCAGGTGGATGATTTTTGTTTTTTTAAGGATATGTATGTATGTTCCACCACCAATAACTGACAAAAATCAATCTAGGGACTGTTTTGGGATTTCGGAGTTTCCTTATGTAGCCCTGAGGTTTCAATGAGTATCCTCTAGTTGATTCATCATCTTGCTAGGATAGTGATGCAATTAGCTTCTACTCTTGGCTATCAGTTGATTCTCCTAGTCTAACTAAGGGTCTAAATGAGTTTATAAGAGTTTTTTAGGCTACTATGAACTCAGTCCCATCGTGATCGCCATTATGTTAGCTCCCTGTAATTTGCTAGATTGATTGAGATACAAATGGGCAGGGGTAACATCAAACCAAGCTTGGGAATCCAAGGACCTAGCCTTCCTGGATTGAGAGAGGGATCTCTCTATTAGGTGCAAAGATGTGAACTTGTTTGTTGATTAGGGTTTATTTTAGGCTAGTTATGAAGTATTGGGTTGGTTGATTTTTTTGGTTGGGTATGATACTTAGATAGATTTAGATAGAAAACAAGGAAAAATTCAAGTCATTGGGCAATGGAGTCTAACAAGGTCATGATAAGTTCATCAATGGTTTAAAGAGTATTTGCAGGGAAATTTTAACTTGATTGGTGGATCTTTAAGGTTGTGAAAGATTATGAGATGGACATTAAGCTTGAGAACAAAAGCTAATAAAGGGCAGACCAGAATCCTTTATATACTTTTAAACTAAGGGAGTTAGAAAAATCATAAGCATAGAAAGAGAATCAAAGGCATAAGAAAAACCTAATCCATTTGATTTCAGACTAAAAGTAGATAATCATCCAAGACAAACATTCAAATGAAATATACAAAGGCAAGAAAACTTATTTAACTTTCATAGATTTCATCATCAAGAGCAGAAAACATTTAAGATACATAAAAAACTATAACCATAGAAGGAGAGAAAAACCCTAAACATCTAAGATTACAGCTATGAAAGTTCCTTTGAAACAACCAGCTAAGTAAATGCAAAGAGCATGATTGAAATAGACTTCTTTGATAAACCTAGGCAATGATGCTTTAAAGAGATGATTCCAAGAACGGAGTTTTTAGTGGCAAAAAATATGCAGGGCTAGCCATGAATCATGCTTGATACTAACTGATCTAAACCATTCAAGAAATAGACAAGCTTAGGAAATCCTTAGAGAGAAAAAAGATGAATTCTCTAATATATCGTAGCATAGGAAAACATTAAGGCAATGAAGAACAAACAGACCTAAGGTGCCATTAGCAAACATGTCTTAGTCTAAATTTTTTGTCCTACTGCAACATAGGAAGATGGAAACATAATGAAAAACTATAAAACATGAACAAAAGGGAAACACATCACCATCAACCAAGCTTATGGATCCGTCAAACAGTCCTCCTCCATCAACAAACAAATCAGGGCATGCATGAGCTCCAAGACATCAATTTATTTTTAAAACTCCAAGAGACTATGTATTGCTTCAGAATAAGTCATCAAAATCCAACCTAAAACATAAGAGCCTCATGCTATATTTATGGATAAAATGAGGAGGTGGAAACCATAAGAGGCTTCCAGAAACCCTAATTTAGTCATAAATGTCATAAATGTGCTTAATGACCATGCAAGGCCCAAGACACATAATATCTAAGCTAATAAATGAAAAATATCATAACATAACTCCTCAATCAAATTTGGAGTGATTTGCCCAAGAAAATATTAAAAAAACATTTTTCCATCAATTTTTGTGTTTTGTTGACTTTTGGCACTTTTGGTCCTCTTTGCGTAGCACCAAAACATCAGAAAATAGGTGCACTTGCAATCCGGTTTTGACCTCCTTTTCGGTGTCGTATTTTGCTCCGTGATGGCTCGTTGGAAAGCTTGTCAAGTTGGCCTTCCAGATCTACCTTTTTTTTTCTAAATGAATGCCATTTTACTGTCCAAAAATCCATTCTCCCAACACTTCTCGATGCATAGCGCCACCTTCAGCAAAAAATAGGCTCTATTGTAGTCAAGTTTTGGACCACTTCCCGATGTCGGATTTTGCTCCATGATGGCTCGTTAGAAATTTTGCTGAGTCCTATTTCCAGATATGCCTTTGGTTTTTTTACTGGGTTCCATTTGACTATCCCAAAATCCATTCTCCCAACACTGCTTTTTGCGCAGCACCTAGTCTGAAAAAGGAGGCAAAAAGGTCAAATTTTGTGTGTTTTTTGACCTTTTGAGGTGGTAAAAATGCTCCAATTGATCTGAAATTTTTTGGGTAGAGTGTTGGTGATGTAAAAAATCCAAAAATTTAAACTTTGAGAGCTGAATATGCACCAATTTTGTGCGTAGCACCTAGGGTGTTGTGCTCCTAGGGGTCAAAATTTGGAAAAAACCAAAAGCTGTCCAATTTGCCTTAAACTTGGTGGAGAGGTTCTTCAAGGGTTTAAATAAGCATATAAAAAATCTTGAGTTATGTCTCCAAGTTTTTTGGTCTTTTACTCTCTTTGAATTTTTTAATTTTCAGTGAACTGTTTGTTTCTGGCACTGCTATCTCTTTCATTGGAGTTAACACTTCTAACTTTTGTCTTACTTTTACCTGCTTCTCATTTAGGCCTTCAAACTTATCATTACCTCCTATACTTGCTTTACTATCTTCTTGGCTCTCAAACTAATCACTATCCTCTCCACATGCTTCATTTTGGCTTTGTTTTTCATAGAGGTTCTCTTCTCTGTCACTTTCTGCACTGTCACCATGGATTTCTTTGTCATTCAGAAGCTGATTAGTGTCATGATAGTTATGACAGTTGTCATGACTGTCATGAATATTCCCTTGCTCATCATGGTTTGTCTCATCAATACTATTATCTTCATTATTGCTTTGGTTAATGCCTTCACCTTCAAATTCGAACTCAACTTCATCATTGGTCTGCTTTTGACCTTCAACTCCTTCATCCTTATATTCCTTTGTCTCTTCATTTGTTATTATCTGCACCATTATTGTGCTCACTGTTATGCAAAAGTAATATTTATTCATGGCTATCATGTGAACCTTCTTTTTCATCATCATTCTGTTTTTGCTCCTCTTTAGACTCTGTTTTTGCCCTACTGTCTTTACCATTTTCACTATGTTCATCTTCTTGATTAGGCTCTGTAGTTGTCTCATTGTTTTCTGCTTTTGCTTTATTTTCACCACTTTCTTCCATGATATCATTATCCCTTTGATCTTTATTATTAGGCTCTACCTCTTGATTGCTGATGTCATCTCCTTTGTTCTTCCTTTAACCTTGTCTTTGACTCACTGATTCTTCTTTAGACATGGTGGCTAGTTTAGAGGCAAAGGTCTTTGAAACTTTGTTTGAGAGCCTCTAGGTCAAAGGATGACATTAAGTGATGTAAGGACAAATTTTGCAAATTAGGGCCAAATGAAATAAGTATGGGACAAATTCAGAGTTTTAGGAGGAGGGTTATATGCACTGAGTATATTTAGGCAAAGGACAACCTCTAACTTGTGAATTTTACTTTAGAAGGGTTAAATATCTAATCTTTACTGAGATTAGCGTTTGGTCATTTTAAGCCTTAAATTTCCTCATTGTTTATGAAAATATTGCTTGCAGAGTGAGGAATAGAGTTACCAACCTTATTTCTTTGACTGCAGGAGGTTTGGAGGTGAAAAATTTAATTTTTTACCCTTCTTAGCAATTTGAGACACACTCTACTTGTGCGTAGCGCCTATGCATAACGCCATTTTGCAGAAGGCATTTGGAGGCCTTCCCGGTGTTGGAATTATGCCTGTGATAGCTCGTTGGAAAGCTTGACTTGTATACTTTCCAAATATACAATGTTGTTCCTGTTTGGAGTTGATTTTCCCAGTCAAAAGTTGATTTTCCTAAGACTGGTCTAAAAGTCCTGAATGATGGTGCAGAAATGCAGAGTGCTGGTGCATACCACTTTTGGATGACTTCCTCAATTCAAAATTGATCTCATGATAGCTCATTGGAAATATCTTTAAGTCTAGTTTTCATTTGACGTATTAAGCAAGTAATTTTGACAATCCAGATATGAGAAAAACCGGTTTTTCCAAGGTCACTCCAGAAGAGCAGAATTTCTCCCGTGACACCTGTATTTTTGACATTAATCCCAAACCATGATACCTGTGTAAAAAATGAAGGATTTTTTTCTTCTTGGCCCTATGATGGACAAAAACCTCTCTCGTGTTTTCCAAATTCATCTTTGTTTTGTTAGAAACACAGTTTGAAGCAAAACTATCCCTAGGTGTGACACGTGGCTCGTCTCTTGGAATGAATTCTTGGAAAATGATGGAGGCATGATGTTTATGAGCTGGTATAGACTTATCCTTGCTGACATGATCTATCAAATGAATCCTTTTCTCTTGTGCCTCATTTTCATATCAAACCCTAGCTTAGTTGGAAGAGGAAATTAGGGTTTGGTGTGAGGATTTAGGACTGCGTTGCAGAGGGAAGGGAATGAAGGGGTTAAGGGTTGTCTAAATTCTTGGGGAAATTTTGGGGGATAGGGATAGATGTTAGGGAGTAGGGTAAAGTGGAATTTCAAGAATTGAGTGAGGGGAAGGGGTCCAAAAGGTCAAAACACAGGCCTAGTATTAAAAAGTGTCAATTTGTGGCAATAAACTAGGTTTTGGAGAAAAATGATGATTCTGAGGGATAGGAATGATGGGAAGTGTTTATGGAGGTATATGAAGGATAGGAGGAGGTGTAAGATCATCAAGATATAAGAATTTTTGATGATTTAATCATGGAGGTGATGAAACCAAGAAAAATTCCCTTAAAAACCCTAGATAGACAATGGAGGAGTTTAGGCAAAACAAAAATAGAGGGCTGAGGCCAAAGGTGGTGAAACATAGTGATAATGAGTGACATGAGCCCATGATGGGTCTTCTGGGATGGGTGAGCTGAGCTTGACATGACGGAATGATGAAATATTGAAAATTTATCCCAAGGATAATGAAGGCCATGAGATTTCTTGAACTCACAATGTTCATGAACTTTGTTTCTAGAAAACTAGAACCGATACTTAGTCATCTTCAAATAGTGAAAATTATGGATGACTAATAGGAGGATTGATCCATATTGGAGATCTGAACTTTTGGTAGAGTACTCCAAGGATCTTGGTGCCTGCATGATTCTTGATGACCCAGAGGGAGATGATATATATATGGTGGATGATGTGGTAATCTATTCTTATGGTAGAGTCTTCTTGACTAGAGCATCCAGTATGATATATTTCAGCATATGGAGAGATGCATAGCCCGAATGCTAATGGAGAGGTTGGTATAGCCACTTCCCTACTCATTAAGAGTGAGGGAGAATTTTCAGTTGAGCCATTTCAGCTCAAGGACCAAAGTACATGGTAGAGAAGGTACATATTTGCATTATGATTTACACTTCTTTACTTTATATGAGTAGCATGTTGTATTAAGGAGGTTCATTCCTTCTTATGCATTATATTATGATGTAATTGAGGCCAAATTTAGCATTGAGATTGGCTATTTTATTGGTGGTTTGTAAGGGAAGCCACATGATTCTTGGTGTGCACCATTGACCCAAAAATTTTCTTCATGATTCCATCTTATGTGATGATTGTGGCAGCAAACAAGTGGTTGTAAGGGCACTTGTTATTCTTTGTTTTTAGGCAGGGAAGGGACGCACTACGCTAGTTCCATGTGTGGAACTATAATCCGCTTTGTGGTTGTCAAAGGACAACTTGTTTTCATTGGATTTTGCTTCCATATGTTGCTGATATTTTGATGTTCATGGGGAGCTTTGTTTGGAGAGTGGGACAAGATTTGAAGGTGCCCATTGGGAGTATCATTCTCCCTACTATACATGTTGCATGTTTTAGGAGAGACAATGGGCAAACCATGATTGCCATACTACATCTCTTTTCTTCACGTGGGAGGAGCCATTTGGAGGACATGAGTTCTTGGAGGAGGCACTTCATGGCTTATTTGTTTAGTGGGGTAACTTGGGAAATTCTTGGAGGCCATGACATTTTAGCCCAAGGTCAGCAACAACCCCATACTTACCATAAATTGAGGGAGAAACAACGTGGATGGGAAAATCTAATCTCTCCATGCAGCCCCAACACATTGCATAAATCAGGGGTTGATGATTTCTTTGATGGGCTACCTATAATGGCTCATTTCATTTGGATGATAGCATGGGCATGGGAGAATCTCATTGGGGATGAGATTCCATATGTTTATCATCACTCCTACCTTGAGGAGGCCATTGGACAACAAGAAGGTTTCCACTTTCTCATGATGTACACCATTTGGTTTTGCATACTTGGGAGGAACCATTGGAGGGCAGCTTTATTGCAGATTATGTTGAGTTGTGGTGGAAGCTATTGATGAGGAGGCCACAAGAAGAGGAAGGGAGGAATTTTTCTCCACCTTTACAGTTGCTTGAGGACAAGCAACATTTTGGAGGGGAGGACTGTAATATTCCAAAAATTTAGACTTCATCTAAATGGAATATTATAGTTTGTTTTATCATTAGGAATTTAGAATTCACATATTTGGCATCATGCCAACCATCTACCATCCCTCACAGCGCAGTCATAATTCTGAACTACGTTATTTTTGGAGGCAGTTGCTTGGAGGGTTCATTGAGCTCATCAGGAGGGTCTATTTTTTAGTAGAGGGATCAACCTTCTATTTAAAAATACTATTGGAGGAGGAAATCATCATTTCAGAACTGTCATAGCCTCAATATTTTTAGATCCAGTTTGCAGTGACATCTCAACCCTAGGGTTATTTGTCATATTGTATATTTCTTGGTATCTCTAGTAATCTTTTTCGGATTGGCTAGAAATCATGTATTAGAGCCCACATCTTCTTTCTTGGGCATTTATTTTGTTTCTATCAACCATATTCCATTTGTGTATGTTTATAGCAACAGCTAAACTGATATAGACAACGCTATCACTGCTCTTCGGCATTATATACAGTTGCAACAACTCATGTGCTAATTGTTCTAATCATTGGAGGATTGTTCTTATTGCTTGAGTGGCTTGACCCTCAAGATATTTTTGTATATTTTTGTTGATATCTTTAACAAAATGATGGTTGTAAATTGATCCCTCTCATGTCATGATCAAATTTGTTGTGTTTTACATGATTATGTTTTGTATTACTGTTATTTCCATTTTGGGATATTACATTTTCTCTCTATAAAGTTCTTTCTTAGATTTAAAGTGATAGATTATGTTATCCAACATATCATTTTAAGTTTCCATTCCAGTTTCTTCCTTCCATTTCAGGTAATATTAGTAGATAATGGCATTGTGAAATCTTTCATTATATCAGATCATTGAGGGTTATAAAATATTAATTACCAAAGGTGCTTAACAAAGACCATCTGATATCTTAAATTTGTGACATATATTTAAAAATATCTTGAGCACAGATTCCTTATAACAGCCAAGGGATTGTTTCTTGAGATACAAAATTTTTTGGCGCCGTTGTTGGGGAATGAAGAAGCGAAGTTCATTTCCTTGGGTTTTCTTTCTATTTCCTCTGGTTGTTCAGTGAGGAGGAAATATTTGGTTGTGTTTATTCTTTTTCATAATTTTGGCTTTCAAAAGGCCTCACACGAGGTCAGATACCTCGCAGCAGAAAGTCCCTACTTTACAGATCCGGAAACATTGGTTTCTAAAAAGGCTCAGAAACTAAAAACCCTTTCGACACCTGATCCTCCATTTTCTGCTCTTGGCAACAGGTCTCATAATCCCTTATTCTTGATGGTGAACAAGATTTAGATATAAAATTTGGTTGTTTATTATTCACCTGGCGACTCCAATGATGAATGTTTCATTAGATGAAGAATTTTGCTGGCAAGAAAATGAGAAAGCATCGTGGAAAAAACATGTATCAGAGTTTGAGTTTTTTAAAGGAAGTTAGGTTTTTTACTATCAATTTAGTGATCTATTTTCCCTTATATATCAAGAATATTGTTTCCTGCTTTATATTCTCAGAAGATTGTAAAGCCCAAAAAGTACATTATTTATTGGAAAAAGATGATTTTTCTTCTGCTTGTATTATAGATCTCGACACAACTTTATCTCCTAAATATGAGAGGAGAGATGACTATTGCATTACTATTCCTAAAGATAATTAGTCACAGTCTGGGCATAAAGGTGATGATTCATCATATTTGGATGATAATATTCTACCTCACAACCAATTGACTATTTTTCAGCTCAAAAATAAAGAAATCTTTAAACCCTTGAAGCTGCCCATAATTCTTCATCGGTATCCTTAGAAAGGATTAAAATTTTTGCCAAGTTTCTTTGGAGAGGATGAGGATATTTTAGTTGAACAACATATCTTGGAATTTGAGTACTTTTTGGACAAATTTCAAATTATTTATGAAAACTTGGCTTTAACGATGTTTTTTCATTCATTAAAGGAGGGTGCTCAGCAATGGTTCCACTGTTTGGAAGCAAGTTCAATTAGTTCATGGCAAGGTTTTCAAGATATCTTTCTTAGATATTGGGGTGAGCGTAAGTCATATGAAAAACACCTTTTGGAATTATATTCTATCCAGAGACAAAGCAATGAATCAATCGTTGAGTTTAATAGGAGGTTTCAAAAAATTGATTTCAGCATGCCAAAAGAAATTCGACCTCCTGAAGCAGCAGCTATGGTTTACTATTTGAGGGCTCTTTCTATTGCCTTGGATTTTTATCTCAAGGAGAGAAAGCCTTGCACTCTGAAGCTGACTTCTTTATGCACAAGAAATTAAAGATAATGTGTGGGCTTGTAGAAATTTTTCCTGTCATGCTGAAAGAAAATTTTTTGTTGAAGACAAGAGGGTCTGTCAATAAAACATTGTAATTACTTTACAAGAGAATGCAAATTCAGAGTTGAACAAGGATTTTCAAAATGTGTCAGAGGATTCATGTATTGCTGAAACACAAAAATCTAAGCGTTATGAAGATTCTGGTCAAAAATTCGTTTCAAAAACTGAACTACACGATGAAAGCCTGGAAGATCATTGCAATTTTCATAATTTTAATGATTTTGTGAATAGAGGAGAAACTAGTGGAGCTTCTCAGGTATGTTTGCAGGAGGAGGAAGATTTTTGTCAAGAATTGGCATTATACGAAGAACATCAACATTATAGGGAACAAACCTTGGATTTCTCTTTCCAGCCTAAATGCCTGTCGACAAAAAATGGCAATGAAGTTCCTCACACACAATTCCAAATCGAGGAGTCAAACAATGAAGGAAGTTGCCCTATTCAAAGAAGTTTACATGAGAAAAATGTTCAAGAAAAGGAGGCAGCTGAAATTTTGTCTCATCAGTTCTATGATCCAGTGGCTGAGTATATGACAAATTTCTTCGATCAACAACAAGCTTTTATGCAAGGGTATGTACAAAGTTTTGTATATGGAAAATTTTCATGGTACATTCCTGTTTTGATTTTAAAATTTCAGCAATATGAAGGTATTAAGTCTTACATACAGATGTTAGGTTGGTGCCATTGGAAGGGTGACTTCACTGCCCCCGGTCCAGTCGATACATGCATATATATATATATATATATATATATATATATATATATATATATATATATATATATATATATATATATATATATCAATATTTAAAAACCGGAACGGTGGCGGATAGGTGCCCTAACGAACCGGGTTTCTAATCGGAACCGGTCTAACCGGGAGCGGTCAGAGGCCAATGAACCGGTTTAAAAAAAATACATTAAATAATTATTTTTTTAATAAAAAAACTATTTTTAAGATTTGCAACCATGATTCCAAGCCAATAGAGACAAAATATGCAAATTTTGCTCATTTATATACCATGCAAAGGTGAATATATCAAAATGGCACCGAGTGCAATACATATCATCGAAAAATACAGAAGCAATGAGGCTCCAAATGGCCCATAAAGTCCAAAAACAATGCTGCAAGCTATGAGGCCATTGGCCTAATACAAGACTACATATTAGTGATCAACAACATGATCACTCCTCATCATGATCAAAATCATCACCACTACTAGACAAGGGATCATCAACATGAGCTACATAAATAATATGGCTCAAAGTTTGAGGACTCTAAAACTCCTCTACAACTTTAGTAGTAGTAGTAGTAGCAAAAATAGACATCAAAACTACAAATCATTGAGCAACATGGTCTCTCATGAAACTCATCATTGATTCATCGCTAATAGAAATGGGATCATCAACAAGAGATACATAAACATCATCTAGCTCAAAGTCTTCAGACTTGGATTGCTCAACCTTATAACATGATAGAAATTGAAAAAGTTTAACATGCCTAACCAATGATTTTGGTTTGAGTGAAGGGTTCATTTCCTCAACCTTAAAATGCGATAGAAAAAGATTAGCATGTCTAACTAGTTGTTTTCCTTTGATTGAAGGGTACATCGAGGTTCTTAAAGGACTTCATGCTCTTGATCAAATGCCAATATCATACCCTTACACATGATAGAATCAAATGGGAACATTGCAAATTCCCAAACCATGAAACCCTGAAAACCATTAAGTCTGTTGAATTTTGAGTGAAACCTAAAATTCTAGTTTCTCCATATGAAATCCAATGAGGTCGAAACCACTCTTAAACATCTTGAGTCATTTCATGGTAATGTTAAAAATTTAAGTAAAAGGATGAAAATGAAAAATAAAGGAAATGTCACTTTTACTTTAAGAATTTAACATTACCATGAAATGTCAATGCTTCCCTTACCTCCACATCAGCCCTAAAACTCATTTCTGGCCGTGCGTGGGTCCACATAGGGAAAGAGTACCTAAATGAACCCTCCCATTGGCTCCAAATCAGCCCTAAAACATAACTGTCGCCGAAAATGTGGGTCCGCAGATGAGTTAGCACCTAACCGGCCAGTTAGGAACGAAACCGGCCGGTTTATGCATAAACCGGCCGGTTCCGTTCCTAACCGGCCGGTTAGGTCCGGTTTTTTCAAAAAACAGGCGAAATGCCCTAGGTAGCCGGGTTGCCTGGCCGGTTTCGACCGGTGGGCTATCCCCTAGCAGAACGGTTTGACAGATTCTTAGGTTCAAGCCAGAAGTAGGTTTTTAAAACTTGATATATATATATATATATATATATATATATATATATATATATATATATATATATATATATATATATATATATATATATATATATATATATATATATATATATATATATATATATATATATATATATATATATATAGGATTTTTACATAAAT
>CM076577.1:1140984856-1141094727 GCA_034641835.2 Pinus albicaulis | reverse complement strand
TCAACCTATTAGACTCGGTCTTGTCAAGTTGTTAGACTCGGTCTTGTCAAATGCTCCGCCAGAGTCAAATTCACTAGAGTTCATTTCTCGTCATTTACAGTCTGGTTTTTTCTATCTTGGTTAAAAAACAAAAAAGTTGTTTTAGTTTCTGAGTCTAGGGTTTTTGTCTTCTGATGCTATATACAAGATTTTGACAATGGAAGTCTTTGATTTGAATACTGTCCATGTTGAGGATGCAATGCCTTCTATAGTGGATGCTATGACCAGCTGTAGGTTTGAAGTAACAAGATCCTGCATCAGAGGAGGTGGTGTTGGTGAAGATACTCCAAATTCTTTTGGCTTGCATGAAAAGCAAGATTCTATTGTCTTGAGTAACCAGGATGTTTGTACCATAGTGAACACATGCTTCCGAGTAGTTCATCAAACTGGAACCAAGGGGGAGTTGTTACAGTGAAAAGCACGCCACAGCATGCATGAGCTTGTGAGGTCCATGTTTGCTTGTTTACCCGATTTTGATTCCACTGCTGCATGTACAAAGGGTGTGCAAAACTTTTCTATCATGTTTAATTCTCATGTGGACAAGAAAGAACCTTGGGTAACTCTCATTGGATTCAAGCAGAAGATTACCTTGTTTCCAAAAAAATGAACAAAGAATCTACAAAAGAGTGTTCGAAAAATGGAAGCAAAAGTCATGCAAGTTACAGGATGGATTCTGTTGCAAAGTAACCCAAGGTTATGATAACTGGTATGTTAATCTAGAACCTGATATTAGTACAAGTTAATTGAAAGAACAGGATGCTGTCAGTGAAATGGCAATGGATATGCGAAAAGACAGCCCTTAGCAATGACAATCTTACTCTCTGAGAACAGATAGAAAAGTCAGAGGACAAGCTGCAGCTATTGTAAAAAAGAAGAGCGCATAATTGTCACGTGGATGATGAATGGGTAGCAACCAACAGGGAGCTTCGGAAAACAGTAGTAGCTTACACTGCCAGTTTAAGGGAAGGAGCGATGTCTTGTTGGAGACTTTCTTCAGATAATACTGGCATCTGTGATGGCTTGATGAGAGCTTCCAGAGGAGAAAGTGCAGAAGATCTTCAACCATCAAGTGCCTTTGCAAAAAATAAGCAAATCGCAGAGGTATCTAATACTGTTATTGAAGTGCCATGTTCCAATAAGAATGTCACAGATGTTAAAGCTGCCAATAATAAAATTGATTTAAATTCTAATGTGCATGATGTTCATGTAGTCCAGCACGAAGGTGAAAGGACTAGAAGATACAATTCTCATAAAGGAACTGCTTTTAACTTTGACATAGTGGTGGTGCTGTGACCAAATCGATGCCAGATAGTGTGTCTTTCAGGACTGTAAAAAGATGAACTCCTTTAACTGACAAAAGATGAATCGAGGTCTGCTTCAGAAGATGGATTGTAGAAAAAATGACATTTGGCGTATCGAGGTAGCAGTTCCTCAAACTTGTCCTCCTATATCTGTTATTGACATTGAAAAATTCAGTAATATTTACAGTTCAGAGGTTTCAAGAGTGAGTGAAACTAGAGCTTCAAATACAAACACAAATGATGGTTTAAGACTCGAGATACATAGATATTCAGGAACACCAGATGGCAACTTCAAGCCTATAGCTGAGTTGTCTGCCCCTCACAATACCTGTTCTTCTCACAACTTCCCTTTCGAGAAAAGAAGAAATGACCAAGAATGCTCTGATTCTCTAACTACTGAAACAATCACCGCAAGCAGCAATTTTGCGAATATTGGGTGTGACACAAGAAGGTTATAGTGTATGCTATCTTGTACATGGTTTTCAACCATACTTTTACATCAGTTGCCTTGATGCGAGCTCTAACAGATGCCAATACAGACAATTTCATATTTGTAATTGAATTTATGGTTGTGCCCAAACACCGATTGAGATATCCCCAAATGCAATTCAACTTTGTTTTGAATTATGCTAATGTGGCTTACTTTGAACCAGGCGAGTGCAACACTTGGTATCAGCTGCGTATACGACTGGCTTTCAGCGACTGGAATTGGGTGTCTCAGGAATTGCAATTCATTTGATAGGACACGCTGCAGGTCTGGTAAGGTAAAGAGATATGGATATGAAATTTTATGGATCAATTCTGTGATGCTGTAAGCCCTTAGCCGGCTTGATTGGAATATAAGCCTTCAAATGCAACATGTTACCTTCAGAAATCTTTGATTTGTGCGGCCCATTTCTTCGTTCCAGCATTTCACCTTCAGAAAATCGAACGGCCCCAGCCCTTGGATTCAGGTAATCCATACAATATTTTACAGGAGCCCGCCATCGAATATGTTTCCACAAGAGTTCCAAGCATATCAATGATAATGCGATATATGTATCATTCTCCAGATGTTCACGCCACGTGAATTTGGAATTCCAAATAATTTGTGTTCTAACGGAATAAAAAAGGGAAAATGGGCAGGGGAATAATAGAATGCATTCCTCTGTGGGCGGAAATATTTTATATATCTGATGACAATTACATTCTCCGCCAACGTTGATGTTACGAGATAGTCTTCATCACTCTCATTGTTAATGTCTCTCCTTCGATCTATGCTTTATCCCTGCCACTTTTCGTGCAACTTGCGTATTCCAAAATTCGCTGTCAAATTCTTCAATTCTGTATCACGCTGGTCATACCGCAATTGGAATATATTAAGAGTCACGCTGGACACTAAAATGCTCAGCATCTACATCTTCGCTTTGGGGCCTTTCAGCGGTTGTTGCCTCTCTTGCGTTTAGTGCGGATTCCACATCTCTCAGAAAACCGAGAACCGTTTCTATGTCAGAAAGAGGAGGAATTGAGAGGCTAACTATTGTGACAAGGATGGTCAGCTAATGGTATGCGGGAGTCATAGGTCCTAAGGGGATATTTTTGAAGATGGAAATATGGTAGCTTGTAACTGTTTATATTTCTGTAAACATTGCTCGATGTAACTCGAAAAGAGACCAAGATGGTTCATTCAGTTTTCCATAGTGAGAACTGACATCGATTTCCAGTTTTAAGTTGGTCTAGTTGCGGTATAGTTGTCCTGTAGTTTCATTGTATGCAGCTGCTTTGTAGGCCTCGATTAGTTGTAAGCATGTATCATACAGTGGAAGCCTCTCGTCGATACTAAGAAATTCTAGTAAAGTCAGTTGGATGGGCGGAACAGAATTTAAAGCTGGAACTGTGTGTTGAAGGGTGTGCGCGGCGCACTGGACCAATTTCTGCAGTGTATTTTTACATGGGCGCGGCGCACATGGTGCGCACGACGCACTGAGCATGCTGCGTGGCGCACACAGCCAGGAAGCCCGAGAATCGCCCAAACTCACTCCAATCGCTCAAAAGCACGTGGATTTGCCAGCTGGGATCGTTCATTGACACGTTTTTCCCTTTATTAAAGGTAAAAGATCAGCTCAAAACCATTTTTATCAAGAATTAGTTTTTATTCAACGGCAAATGTAAAAGGTGGAAAGTCAAAGCACGCATAAATTTAAAAAGGAGATATTTACCATAGCAGAGAAAAAGGAATGTGTAGTCTATTTTACGTCTTCAGCTATGATTTAGAAACTCTATGCTGTGTGTGTTGCTTCCTCGTGGTCATCACCGTATTTGAATAGAAAATGGGCGCTGTTCTTTTACATGCTTGGGTCAGCTTTTATTAGTCAAAGTCTAAACAATTCCTTTTTTTGGGGTCGATCTTTTCTCTCTCGCTGAGTTTATTTATTGTATGAAAAATCATTTGTAAAAAGGAGAGTTATGGGAGAGGTGTGTGGAGGAGAAAAACAGAGAGCTTCATTGTACAGTTGTTTGACATAGAATTAATGAATGGCACAGCTCTGGTTTATAATATTCTTGTGGTACGAATTTAGCAAATGTGCCCTTCTTTCTGTTTCATATATCTTTTGTAATGTTTCATAGTTCATTCATAATCGTTTCCAGCTAAATGCTTTACAGTAAGGGAGGTAGAATCCAATTTATTTGCTCTGCCTTGAGAGAGCGTTCAGTATTTGTGTAATTTTCTTCTGTTGGAAAGGATTCATTGTTTAATGCCCTTTTCAGCTTTCTTAAACAGTCTTTACATTCCATTTAATTTCAGTTTAATTTTTAAACTTCATTCCTATCTCGCCTTATGAAATACCCTGTGCCTTTGATTAAATCTCTGCTCATGCTGTTCCTTGGTCCCATACAGCCCAGAAAACTCAGTTATTCATTAAATTTCCTTTTCACATTTATTCACTAGCCTAAAATTCACTCCCTTTTGAATTCATCTCGCACCCTATTGCTCATTTTATCGAGATTGACTGGAGAGAGCTCCTTCTCCCCGCCCTCGCAGGGCTAGCTACGAGGCCGAGTTTGGGTTGATGTCACTTCTAACCTCGCCTTCAAATGATAAGGATTCTGAGCTACCGGCACCTTGAAATTTAACTTTGGGGTGGGGGTCTAACATAGGTGGTTTTAATTACTACCCTCTCCTGTTCCCTCGTTTCATCATTTCACACCCTCTCTCCGATACCGCTTAATGGCCAGAGACCCCCCTCCCCCAAAATTTGGATCCCTGGCTAAAATGTAGCAATGTCTTCAATATGGAGCACGATTCAAAGTCTATAGCCCCTCCAAGACTTCCATACTAAATAATTCAATGTACATAGAGTAACCGACCATTATTTAGTCAAGTAGTGGAAATCATGAGAGCTAGAGAGGAATATTGAATGTACAGAGATGGAATTACACATGTTTAAACTGCCCCACCACTCACCACCCCTTGAAGATTTTGGGAATTGGTCTCTCAGTCACTGCTTTGCTTTATTTTACCTAGATAATGAATTTTTTCAGTAAACCTAATTTTACCCATTTCTATTTTGATTTTTTTTCTGTAGTAAAGAGCCATTGCTTGAAGCACGCTCCCGATAGTTTGTTAGGATATTTAATTTCACCTGTGTGGGTGACTGCGCACTGTATCATTCGATCATAAACCCTCATGGAGAACTCTATATGTAGTGAGTTCTTAGATGAAACAAATTTTCTTGAATTTTGAATAATTTTGTTGTATTTTTGTATTGATTGTATTCATGTGCTCTGAGATACATATTTGGGAGAGATGTTTGAACCCCATATAATATAGAGCTGATATTTGGATTCCAAAGGAGGAACAGAAAGGTATTTTTTTCTTTGTTATCGTACACTCTTCATGTGTAGAATAATATTTTCATGCTATTCTGCTGATAGTCATGTAATATAGTTGTCATGATTCTGTGAATTTTTACTAATAGAATGTATCTTATAACACCGAGGTTAACACTCACGTATTGCTTCTGTTGCATTCCCCACTTACTCTTCCCATGAGCCTCCTAATATTGTCCAAATTTCATTATATGGTTTCCTTTGAGTTCATAGGTATAGATTCTTAAATCTCTTAAGCCCTGCCTCTTGTGGGTTCCTTCTCCATTCTCTCTCTCACCTTTATATACATTTTCAAGATTGCCATTGTTTTATACTTCATCCACTTAAAAGCAACAAGCCTCTCAAATGCCGAGCCCTCTCACAATATAGGGAATTCAATAATCCTGACTCCAAGGTATTCTCAATCTATGAACCACCAAACCATTGTTCTCTTGTTTCAGATTTTTCTGCAGGCATTTTATACACTGTCCACATTCAAATCTTCCATTTTATATCTCACCAGTCTCAAGTAACTCATGCTGTCTCCCAGGGTTGTCAGACAAGTGCCACACTCAGACACTCAAGAATAGTCTAGAAATCATGTTACACCGCCTTGCCATCTCTATCACCAGGGACTCTACCCTAACATGTACTAGTTATTTTGGGCTGATGATCAGAAGAATTGTTGTACCTCTGAAGTTAGATTTTTTCCTGCTCCATTAAACTGAATTCAACTAACTTAATATAGTAAGAGTTCAATTAACTTGAATACAATTTAAAAATAATTGAATTGGACTATCCAAAATTTGGCAATCACACATGCATAAATAAAATCCAAGTCCTTTAACTCAAGTTTAATGAGTTAACTATGCCATGAGTCAGTCACACTAGCTAATTTTCCCAAGCCATGGCAATGTGGAAATTTGATTTACTCAATCTGGACTAAGCTAAAGGAAAATGAGTTCTTCCTCATATACTTTAAACATCTCCTCTTAGCAAGAAAGGGATATTCCACTACCCCTATCTTGCACTTGTGAATTCAAATTAACTTTGGAAATGTTTGTCAAGATGTCACATCTTTCCTCATTTGAAATGTACTACAACAACATAATTTCCCCGCACACAAAATTTACAAATGATGATATTGCATATCAATGTTTCTGACTCTACCAAGGAAATACCAGTTTCTCGCAGAGCTGGACAACTCTGACATCACAATATAACACTCGAATCCATCTCCGACCGAATATCCCCTGCTATCTTCCCATCCATCTCTTCACAAGTTTCTAACTTAGACTCCATGTATTCAACCTCTACTAAAGTCATAGTATACATCATAGATCTTCGTTTCTTGTTGTACTAGCAAATAGTTGCATAGCCAACACTAAGATAACACTCAAGAATTTTCCATGATGGACTCCCAAAACAATTTGAATCTATACAAGAAATTTCACTCGTTTGTCTATATGTACTTAGCACAATTTGACTCAGCTAAAAGTCAAGAGAGCTTCTGAGCAATTCAAGGTTGTTGAGGAACAATTATTAAATATTTAAGAAGAACTACAACATGTTCAGGAAGATAACCACAAGCTCAACATACGTTGCTCAATGATTCCCCTCGTCTCATGTCTTGGATGTGTTTCATCGCTCAATGTGTCAGCAAATTAAAAGGTACAAGCATGAAATTTTGAGTCTTCATGGAGGTGGAAAAAGTCTAAGGTAGGGAGATGCTTCATTGAAGAAATTTCAGTTGCCTAAAACAAATACAAATTCCCTAGTTGAGGATGGGTTACCTCCTCTTCAGTCACAAATTGATCCAGCCCTATCCAGTAAAATTTATGCTGCCTTGCATTCCTACGAATGATAATTGTTAACGAAGCTAGAGGAAATATTATGCCTTCTCATATTTTGGGGAATCTTGTTCTGCAGCATATCAACAAAAGTGTGCCTAGAAAGATAGAGGAATTGCTTGAAATAAATAGTATTGGAAAGTTTCATTGAAAAAAAAGAAAAGAAGCTTATCTAAGTCTACATACAAAGTCATAGTTGAGATAAATTAGAAAAAGATTTAAAGGCATTTGAAGAACTGTGCCAAGATGAATAATTAGGACATATGATTACACATCCCAGAAAACACAAACATTCCCATCACAAGAATATCAGGCTCAATTTCGGGCAAACGGAGAGAGATTTCAAAAATCCGCAATCTAGGTTTTGTGCATAATGACCCCAATTGACATACTCACGAGAAATTTCCAGAAATTTGAAGCATTTTCAGGCATTTTGCAGGTTCCTTCAAACACCAATTTTCTTAAAAAACGTCGTCCAACTTGGGGATGACTTTGTTCTACTTGAATTTGATTTGTCTGATCACAATTTCCGTCTCAAAAGAAGACTTGAATGATGAAGATTATTGTTTTTATTGTTTTTTTGACGTAGGAAGATATACTGTGAGTTATATTGTGTCAAAAAAATTTGGCAATATGGAAGGCCTTTTATAGCTAACAAAAGTAGCAACTCTTGTGGCATTTCTGGGCATATTTCTATGGAAAAATATAAACTCATCGATCAGTCACATCTAGATGAGTAGTGTCAAATTCCACTGTTCTCAACCAAATATAATTGAGTATGAAATGAATGGAATGGTAGCTTTTACAAGAAAAATCAGAATGTTGGTGGAAAGAATTTTACAAGTAAGAAGATTTGGAGCTTGACAAAGTGAAACACAACCATCTTATTTTGACTGCAAATAAGAAACTGGATAAATAGAGAATTATGTTGGTTGATAATGAAGCTTCGTAAATGAAGTTAGAGAAAGTGATTCAATGAGCCCAACAATAATTTCAACTTGTATTAGAAGAACAAAGCAGGTTTACTCTTCACATTGTTTTAGATGCTCCAAAACCAAAAATATTGTTTTACAGAGTACAATGTTCTGGGTATGAGGAAGAATAGATCAATGGCTCAGATATCTTGTGCCCAGATCCAACGGTAACCCGAAAGCACAACTTGCATGGAAATTATGAGAGAGAGTGCCCCCATAGAGTGTTTTGATCTAAACCACTATTCGCAGATCGACGGTTATATTTCAATGCAACATCACTGATCCTCATTTTTGGAAAGTACCGAAGGTGCCTCCATAAGCATTTTATGGTTTTGATAGAAGACATATGCATATAAACAACCAAAAGGACCCACATGAGTGTTTATATCCGTTGAAACATTCATCCTTGCCTAATTATTTAATATTACTTTAATTTTAAATCCTAAGATCCATATATTTATATTGTGAAATTTGTAAAAGGGACTCTTATTTGGGTTTTTTGTAATTTTCAAAATAACGATTTGTAACTTAGATATTTCAGAAAGATTAAAGAGATTTAAAAATTTTATAATTGTTAAAAGAATTAGTTTTGCAAGTTACACGGGAACAGTTAGGTTAGGAGGAGAATAAAAGGGAGAAATGAAGACGTTGGAGGGGTTCAGAGTTTTGGACTTCTGGAGGACTATAAATTTTGTACTGAATTTTCTAAAATTTAATGAAAGAAGATCAAGTTTCTTGCACGTCTTGATGTTAATGCATTTTTCCAGTTTCGTCATATGTTTTTTCTTTTGTGAATGAGTTGAAGTAATGTAGTTGCGGGTCTCTTTTTACAGTTTGTAAGTAAGAGTTAAATGTCCTTAATGTACGCTCCTTCACTCCAACTATTTTCTCTATATAAATTTCTTTCTGAGATTTAAAGTGATAGACTCTGTTATCCAACATATCATTTTAAGTTTCCATTCCAGTTTCTTCCTTCCATTTCAAGTAATATCAACAGATAATGGCACTGTGAAATCTTTCATTATATCAGATCATTGAGGTTTATAAATAATTAATTTCCAAAGGTGTTTAACAAAGACCATCTGATATCTTAAATTTATGACATATATTTAAAAATGTCTTGAGCACGGATTCCTTATCACAACCAAGGGATTTTTTCTTAAGATACAACATTTTTTGGCGCCATTGCCGAGGAATGAAGAAGCGAAGTTCATTTCCCTGGGTTTTCTTTCTATTTCCTCTGGTTGTTCAGTGAGGAGGAAATATTCGGCTGTGTTTATTATTTTTCATAATTTTGGCTTTCAAAAGGCCTCACACGAGGTCGGATACCTCGTAGTAGAAAGTCCCTTCTTTGTCAATTCCGGAAACATTGGTTTCTAAAAAAGCTCAGAAACTAAAAACCCCTTCGACACCTGATCCTACATTGTCTGCTCTTGGCAACAGGTCTCATAATCTCTTATTCTTGATGGTGAAAAAGATCTATATATAAAATTTGGTTGTTTATTATTCACCTGGCGACTCCACTGATGAAGGTTTCATTAGATGAAGAATTTTGCTGGCAAGAAAATGAGAAAGCATCATGGAAAAAACATGTATCATAGTTTGAGTTTTTTAAAGGAAGTTATGTTTCTTAATATCAGTTTAGTGATCTATTTTCCCTTATATATCAAGAATATTGTTTCCTGCTTTATATTCTAAGAATATTGTAAAGCCCAAAAAGTACATTATTTATTGGAAAAAAGATGATTTTTTTTTTTGCTTGTATTATAGATCTTTACACAACTTTATCTCCTAAATATGAAAGGAGAGATGATTTTTGCAATACAATTCGTAAAGATAATCAGTCACAGTCCGGGCATAAAGGTGATGATTCATCATATTTGGATGATAATATTCTACCTCACAAGCAATTGACTGTTTTTCAGCTAAAAAACAAAGAAAACTTTAAACCCCTAAAGCTGCCCACAATTCTTCATCAGTATCCTTCAAAAGGATTAAAATTTTTGCCCACTTTCTCTAGAGAGGATGAGGATATTTCAGCTGAACAACATATCTCGGAATTTGAGTACTTTTTGGACAAATTTCAAATTATTTATGAAGACGTGGCTTTAACGATGTTTTGTCATTCATTAAAGCAAGCTGCTCAGTAATGGTTCCAGTGTTTGGAAGCAAGTTCAATTAGTTCATGGCAAGGTTTTCAAGATTTCTTTCTTACATATTGGGGTGAGCGTAAGTATTATGAAAAACACCTTTTGGAATTATATTCTATCCAGAGATAGAGCAATGAATCAATCGTTGAGTTTAATAGGTGGTTTCAAAAAAATCATTTCAGCATGCTAAAAGAAATTCGGCCTCTTGAAGCAACAGTTATGGTTTACTATTTGAGGGCTCTTTCTAATGTCCTGGCATTTTATCTCAAGGAGAGAAAGCCTTGCACTATGAAGCTGCCGTTTGTTTATGCACAGGAAATCGAAGATAATGTGTGGGCTTGTAGAAATTTTTCCTGTCATGTTGAGAGGACAAGTTTTGTTGAAGACAAGAGGGCCTGTCAAGAATACACTGGAATTGCTTTACAAGAGAATGCAAATTCAGAGGTGAACAAGGATTTTCAAAAGGTGTCAGAGGATTCATGTATTGATGAAACACAAGAATCTAAGCGTTCTAAAGATTCTGGTCAAAAATTCGTTGCAACAACTGCACTACATGATGAAAGCCTGGAAGATCATTACAATTTTCATAATTTTAATGATTTTGTGAATAGAGGGGAAACAAGTGGAGCTTCTCAGGTATGTTTACAGAAGGAGGAAGATTTTTGTCAAGAATTGGCATTATACGAAGAACATCAACATTATAGGGAACAAACCTTGGATTTCTCCTTTCAGCCTAAATGCCTTCCTACAGAAAATGGCAATCAAGTTCCTTGCACACAATTCCAAATCGAGGAGTCAAACAATGAAGGAAGCTTCCCTATTCAAAGAAGTCTACATCAGCGAAATGTTCAAGAAAAGGAGGCACCCAAAATTTTGTCTCATCATTTCTATGATCCAGTGGCTGAGTAATGACAAATTTCTTTGATCAGCAACTAGCTTTTATGCAAGGGTATGTGCAAAGTTTTGTATATGGAAAATTTTCATGGTACATTCTTGTTTTGATTTTTAAATTTCAACAGTATGAAGGTATTAAGTCTAACATACAGATGTTAGGTTTGTTCCATTGGAAGGTTGAATTCACCTAATTAAGTTCAACCATGCATATATATATATATATATATATATATATATATATATAGGAGTTGTACATAAATAAGCTCAGGAGTTGAGCATTCCCAGTTGCAGTATTTCTAGTTTAGCATTTTCAGTTCAAGAATAAAGATCCTGGAAGAGAGAGGTTTTAGAGAAGTTTGAAATTTTCAGAGATTTTGGATTGGGAAAAAATTTCAGTTTGACTTGACTCCATGCCAAATAAAGGCTATTGTTCTACAAGTTCTTAGCACTTTTCTACCAAAGTGTTGTCCCCAATTGGAGCCAAATGTTGTAGCACAATTTGACTCAGCTAAAATTCAAGAGAGATTCTGAGCAATTCAAGGTTGCTGCGGAACAATTATTAAAAATTTAAGAAGAACTGCAACATGTTCAAGAAGATAACCACAAGCTCAACATACATTGCTCAATGATTCCCCTCGTCTCATGTCTTGGATGTGTTTCATGGCTCAATGTGTCAGCAAATTAAAAGGTACAAGCATGAAATTTTGGGTCTTCATGGAGGTGGAAAAAATATGAGGTAGGGAGATGCTTCATTGAAGAAATTTTAGTTGCCTAAAACAAATACAAATTCCCTATTTGAGGATGGGTTACCTCATCTTCAGTCACAAATTGATCCAGCCCTATCCAGCAAGCTCTATGCTGCTTTGCATTTCCTACGAACGATACTTGTTAACGAAGCTAGAGGAAATATTATGCCTTATCATATTTTGGGGAATGTTGTTCTGCAACATATCAGCAAAAGTGTGCCTAGAAAGATAGAGGAATTGCTTGAAATAAATAGTATTGGAAAGTTTCCTTGAAAAAAATAAAATATGCTTCTCTTAGTCTACATACGAAGTCATGGTTGAGATAAAGAAAAAGCTTTAAAGGAATTTGAAGAACTGTGCCAAGATGAAGAATTAGGAACATATGACTACACATCCCAGAAAACGCAAACATTCCTAGCACAAGAATCTTGGGCTCGATTTCGGGCAAACAGAGACAAATTTCAAAAATATGTGATCTGGGTTTTGTGCAGAATGACCCCATTTGACATAGTTGTGAGAAATTTCCAGAAATTTGAAGTGGTTTTAGGGATTTGCAGGTTCCTTCAAACACCAATTTTCTTAAAAAAATGTTGTGCAAATTGGGGATGACTCTATTCTGCTGGAATTCGGTTTGTCTGATCACAATTTTCATCTCAGAAGAAGACTTGAATGATGCAGATAATTTTTTTGATGTAGGAAGTTATACTGTGAGTTGTAACTAACAAAAGTAGCAACTCCTGTGGCATTTCTGGGCATATTTCTATAGAAAAACATAAACTCATGCATCGGTCATGTCTAAATGAGTAGTGCCAACTTCCACTATTCTCAACCAAATATAATTAAGTATGAAATGAATGGAATGGTAGCTTTTACAAGAAAAATCAAAATGTTGGTGGAAAGAATTATACAAGCAAGAAGATTTGGAGCTTGACAAAGTGAAACGCAACCATCTTATTTTGACTACAAATATGAAACTGGATAAATAGAGAATTATGTTGGTTGATAATGAAGCTTCGTAGATGAAGTTAGAGAAGGTGATTCAATGAGCCCAATAATAATTTTAGCTTGTATTAGAAGAACAAAGCAGGTTTACTCTTGACATGATTTTAGATGCTCCAAAACCAAAAATATTGTTTTACAAAGTACAATGTTTCGGGTTTGAGGAAGAATAGATCAATGGCTCAAATATCTTGTGCCCATATCCAACGGTGACCCAGAAGCACAAATTGCATGGAACTTATGAGAGAGAGTGCACCGTAGAGTGGTTTGATCTAAACCATTGTTCGCAGATCGATGGTTATATTTCAATGCGGCATCACTGATCCTCATTTCTGGAAACTACCGAAGGTGCCTCCGTAAGTAGTTAATGGTTTTGATAGATGACGTATGCATATAAACAACCACAATGACCCACACGAGTGTTTATATCCATTGAAACATTCATCCTTGCCTACGCATTTATTATTACTTTAATTTTAAATCTTGACATCCATATATTTATATTGTAAAATTTGTAAAAGGGGCTCTTATTTAGGTTTTTTGTAATTTTCAAAATAACGATTTGTAACTTAGATATTTTAGAAAGATTAAAGAGATTTAAAAGTTTTATAATTGTTAAAAGAATTAGTTTTGCAAGTTACACAGGAACAATTTGGTTAGGAAGAGAATAAAAGGGAGAAAGGAAGACATTTGAGGGGTTCGAAGTTTTGGACCTCTGGAGGACTGTAAATTTTGTACTGAATTTTCTGAAAGTTAATGAAAGAAGATCAAGTTTCTTGCACATGCTGATGTTAATGCATTTTTCCAGTTTCGTCATATGTTTTTTCTTCTGTGAATGAGGTGAAGTATTGTAGTTGCAGGTCTCTTTTTACAGTTTGTACGTAAGAGTTAAATGTCCTTAATGTGCGCTCCTTCACACCAACTATTTTCTCTCTATAAAGTTCTTTCTGAGATTTAAAGTGATAGATTCTGTTATCGAACATATCATTTTAAGTTTCCATTCCAGTTTCTTGCTTCCATTTCAAGTAATGTTAGTAGATAATGGCATTGTGAAATATTTCATTATATCAGATCATTGAGGGTTATAAATAATTAATTTCCAAAGGTGCTTAACAAAGACCATCTGATATCTTAAATTTGTGACATATATTTAAAAATGTCTTGAGCACGGATTCCTGATCACAACCAAGGGATTATTTCTTGAGCTACAACAATATGCATGATGGTTATGGTCGTTATACTTGGGATCTTGATGTTATATGTATCACATTAATTTGGATTGGTCTATGCATATGGTTATGGTTATGACATTCAGATATGAGTAGACATGCTTGTGATATTGTGTCATAATCATCTAGATTGATTGTGCATATGTGATTATTATGCACAAATGACATTTTTTATGAGTTTATGATGTGAACATGTTAGCTAGTTATTGTTATGGATATCATGGCCTTAATCACGTTGAGTTGATATGTTCTGAAGTCATATCATGCTAATATAGATTGATTTTGCAAATAAGATAGCCTCCCCTAAGATAAATTGAGGTATGAGTTTGATTATGTTATCTATTTAGTGTTTGAGTGTTCAATGTCTATTATGTCATATATATGTTGTTTGAATGTTTGACCAATTGCATGATATGAGTTTGTATCTATAATATTGCATGAAGGAATGATCTTGTTTGAGATAGGTTGCACTAACACATATGTGTTGAGAACAAACGAAATGTACTTGAGTGTGAGTAGGTGATAGTTGAAGCATTATGTATTATGACTGATGAATGTGATTTGGTTGTTAATTATGACCTAGTTGTTAGACTTGGTAAATGTTGATTTCAAATTAATAGATATGATGTCTTGATCTTTGGAACATGTGGCTAACATGTGTGTTCAGTTACAAGGCAACGTGCTTGGAACAACAAGGTCAGATAACTGGTATATTGTTATATTTATTTATACATTGACATTTATGTGTTTATGGCAGTATGATATAGTGAATTGCATGAAAAAGATACTTCCATGAAATCTTGGAGAAGGCATAGGATGATCTTTCCTTTGGAAGTATTAGGAAGCCATGGGGATTGAGTCATGGTGTTTGTTGCCAGTCTTGTGATTTTGGTCTTTTGTGATTTGTTGTGCTTGATTGTGGCTTTGTTTATGTCTAGTGTATCTCCATACCACTTTGTCTGTGGTGTCATATTATTATTTGTTTTCATGGGATTATTCTTGGTTCCTTTTGGTTCTTGCCTTTTATGTTTTAGGGGTCTTGGGAATTAGTTTCGGAAAGAGGAAATATAATGGAACTCGAAAAGAGTTGGATGAAACCCAATAGCTAATGTAAGACTCAAATGAAGCTTGGTGCATGAGTAAGGGTAGTTGAAGGCAAGAACATGAAAGTGAATTGGATTGGTTAGGTCCATTGGTGTAAATGTACGATGGCAGGACACTCATGAGAAAGGTAAAGTAAATGGATTTGAGGTGTCACATGTATTGGCTATGTTGGCAACAATTATTCTCAATGTAGTGCATGTTGTGCAAAGATACATGAAATTCTCTTAACCTTTACCTTATGATACCTGGTAATTATGTTGTGATCATGGTTATGTTGATGTCTATATATGAATATATGCGGTATGTATGCTTTTTTCTAACAGGATCATGATTATTTTATGGTGACTTATATATATATATATATATATATATATATATATATATATATATATATATATATACAGCCTGTCGGACAGGTATATATATATCGTTGTTTGACAGGGTCGTCAAGGATCATTCTTGTGGAGGAATGATTGTTTATGCAAGTGAATGGCATGAAGAGGTTCCTAGTTTATGACGAATCAAGTGGGAAGAGAAGCCCTAACAGATCTACGAGGTCAGTATCATGTGGATATGAATTGATATTATATGATTGCATTATGCCTATATTTATGCTATGGAGAGGTAATGCCGAGGGATACATCAACGGAAGGAAAGTAGTATGACCCACGACATGTTGGGACAACATGGATAGGACACTAGAAGCAAGGTTGCTTGGTAAGGACAATGTGCAATATTAGTGTTGTGTGCATGTAGCATATGCAGTATTGTCTACATATAATGTTGTGTACATGTTGCATATATGATGTTGTGTACTGCATGTTGCATATAGTGTTGTGTGTCTGGTTGCATATGCGTTTCTATGTACAGATGGTGCTATGTACATATTGTGAATGCGGTGCTATGTACATTTGGTGCAGTGTACATGTCGTATATGCAGTGTTATGTACAGATGGTGCTATGTACATATTATGAATGCAGTGCTATGCACATTTGGTGCATTGTACATGTTGTATATGCATGTTATGTACATATGTTGCAGTGTACAGGTTGTACATGCGGTGATGTGTACATATGGTGCGGTGTACATGATTGTACAGGTGGTATTGCATGCCTGTGGCGGTGTGTACATGTTGTGTAGGTGGTGCTATGTACACGTCGTACAATTGGTGTTGTGTACACGTGGTGTTGTTTACAGGTTGTGCAGGTGGTGCGGTGTACATGTGGTGTTGTACACATGTTCAAGTCGTGTCATGTATGTGTGGTGTTGTGTACACATTGTGCAAGTGGCATTGTGTACATGTGGTACTCTGTACATGTTGTATATGTGGTATTGTTTGCATGTTGTGTTGTGTATATTTGGTATGGTGTTACAAGTATTTTGTAGTCGTTGTATCATGACATGTGTATTTGTGGTATGGTACGATGTGTATGTATATATATATCGTTGTTGTACAATGGGTGTAACTGTATGTGTGGTTTTGTAAACCAGGTGTAGGTGTATATGTTATGTTGTACACCGGGTATAGATGTATGTGTTATGTTGTATACCAGGTGTAGGTGTATGTTTTGTGTTGTACACCGAGTGTAGGAGTATATGTTGAATTGTATACCATGTATGTGTATATGTTGTACAATGTGACAGGATAGGAAAGTATGGGATTGTCCAGGCCCTAGTTGTTGATATTGAGGGAGGAGGCAGTTTAATCTCCGAATTCTCTTGTTGCTTAAAGAGAAGGCACTGGGTGCCTGTCAGGTTTGGAAACTGATTTAGTGTGTGTACAGAAAGGATAAAGAACAAAGGCAGAAGGAGAGAATCATTGAAGGATAAGTATCAATATTTTACTTTTAGTTTTTAATTATGCATGTGATCTATGAATTTGGTTTATGATGGTTACATGTGATTTATGATTTTGATTTATGATGGTTACATTTTAATCTAACCGGATGTGATATGTTTATACATTATGACTTAGTCAAAGAGCTAGTTTGACTTGTTGTGACAGGAAGTAAACAGAGTTTCAAGTGTACCTTATTGACGAGTCACTAATGAGGTATGCTGCGAATTTATTTCAATTTATTTTGAATCTAATGGAATTTATGTGCTTGGTACAGGAAAGCACGAAAATGCCTGGTCAGGGTGGTTGAAATTGACTGCAAGAACTAGCAACAGTAGTGAAAGGAATTGGAACGTGCAACAGTATGATGGTAAAGCACTTTGAGAACAAGGCCATTGTGGGACATTGATACCCAATAGTTTCCACTAATTTCCATGAGCATGCTATGACCGGTATGATGGTTTATAGGCATGCATATTCCTTGGTTTTTTGACCTTCTAATGCAAGGAAGCCTTGCCAAGGGATGGATCGCCCAGGATAGGTGATATCGTGGAACTTGGAAAGTGAGTCACTACACGAAAGGGGGTGACCGGATTTCTTGAGGGACTGTGTAGCAGAGAAGGGAAGATTGGGGATGGATTTTTTTTTTTGTCATTAGCATTGCGAGATGGAATTAAATGCACATTGGGGATGTGCCCTAGAACAATGAGATGGTAATTGTTCACTGAGGGAACACATAGCTCTAGATATTGGATGCAAATTGACTTTGGTAGTGGATTCTGGACTTCCTGGGAAGGAGGTGAATCCTGGTATTACTTTGAGGGAGGAGGTGTGAGCCTCTAGACTCCCTTGTTGCAGATTCAGGCATTGTATCCTTTTATTTGATAGTTAAAGCAAATGTGAAAACTTTATCGATCTGGATTTATTGTAAATATTGTATCAAGCTGGATTTATAAAGCTCCATGAAAGTATGGTTATTTGCTGGTTGAAGCAAATGTGCATAAGTATATGGGATGTTACTATAAATACTGTAATGAGTTGTGTTATAAAGCTCTAGTACACAGTATGATTGTCATGTTTTCAGCATGATGTTCATTGTAAATACTGAAACGTGTTGGGTTATAAAGCTCCATACACAGTATGTTTTTTCTTTCCAACGGTTTTGCTGGGTATGGGTGTGGTTTAACACTGAGGACGATGTTCCCTAAGGGGGAGATTCTGTAATAGACCCAGGCTAAAAGTTCTTGTAATAAAAGTTAATAAAGGAAAAAAATAAGACCACGGTTAAGGGACACTTATTCAAACTTGAATGTTGGGAAAAATATTATGGTGGGCATCACTTAATGTGTTTATGGCTAAGGGGAAATTGGCAAAGGCAATAACTAAGGCTTTGAAAAGGAAAAAAGTATTTTTGGCACATTTATTTATGAAAATAAAGGAAATTAGGAGAAAAGGAAGGTGAAGGGTCACAGGTTGTACGTGAGGAGGAAAATGAAGGAAAATAATGGAAAATTGAAGAAAATAAAGGCCTCATTAATAAAAAGGTTTATGAGGATTAGTTGGTGGGATTTTGGTCAGTTCAGTTTTGGAGCTCTCTCTCTCTCACACCCTTGAACACTTAGAGAATTCTTGGAGCATTCTATCATTGGATCAAGAACGGAAAAGAAGGCAAAGGAAATCAAATATCAAGCAAGGAAAGGTTGGAACAAGCAAGCTTCAGTAGGAATCCGAGGTGGAGGTGGTCTCAGGAACATTCCCAAAGGCCTAGGAATCCCTTAACCGGTAATGGCGGGATACATGATAAAGCTTGAGGGTCGAGTCTTGGTTAGGGCTTAGTGATCTGGTGTGGATTGTGGTAAAGCCTAGAGACTTGGAGACAAGAAAATTTCTCAAGGATGGTGAAGGAATCAAATGTAACCCCATTGTGTTGGTGTTGTTCACATGTTAACACGACTGTTGTTTGGTTAGTAGTTCCCGAACTCTGCCAAAACTTTGGATAACGGTAATACATATGGTTTGGCGTTTAATTTAATTCCACCGTTGGTTATATATGTGGCTTACACTTTGGAGATGGAATATAACATAAAATTTATGTTACTCATATTTCGCATATTATATAGTTTGGGTTGGGGTTAGCCCTTAACCCTAGTTGATGGATCAGTGTCGGGGGTTAACCGTGGTCCCCACCTCCGCATATGAATCCATTAAACTTCAAATAGGACATTGCAACTATATGGTATACGGTCTAGTGGTTAAGTTTGTAGTTATTTGGTGGGAGGTCACGGTTTCAAAACCCATGGGCTACTCAACCTTCTTAATTTTTTTTTACATGGTCGATAAGAGGCCACGTGGCAACCACTAGTTGGCCCACTTGGCTCTCCCTCATAGGGACACCACACCAATTCCAACAACTAATAAAAAACCACCACGCCATAACCAATGAACTACTAACAAATGTTTTCCACCCATTAGGTGATGGAGGACCAATAATCCTGTCATGTCATGGCCCAGTCAGCGTACAGACTGCTGACTGGGCATCCCTGCAACCCAAATTTCAAAATCAATTGTTTCCAAAAATGAACAGAACGCGATATCAGGAGCATCCGATGTCAGATTTGAGTGAAACGAGTTGCGTTGGATTTAGGGTGATGAGATGTACGCTTTGACACTAGTTTAGAGCCAATTCGAGCACTTTATTGATCCACCAGATCAATTGGACTTAAGAAAATGCTAAAAAATGAAGTCATTGCATAAGTTTTTTGGTAACTTAACCAATCTCCAACACATTGTCTTGACAAAATGCAATAAATTGGATACGTTTCTAGATTCATTTGGTAATTTAAACAATCTCCAAAAAAATTGTTTGGTAAGTTAAACAACCTCCATCAGATTCAACTGATTATGTGCCAAGCTTTTTAGACCTTGACGGATTCCTTTAGTAATATAACAGAACCCCAATAGATTCAGTTATCTAATTTCATAACTTTGAAGAGACTTCCCGAAATTTTTGTTGCTTAACCAACCTCCTATTGATCAAGTTGCCTTGGTGCCCCACTTTGGAAAGGTTACCAGATTCCTTTTATAAATTAATTAAACTCCAACATCTCGATTTGGATTCTTCCACTAATTTAACCATATCAAATGAAATACTAGGAAATATAAGCATACTTGAGTATGTAAATCTATTTTACTGTAGGAAAATTGAAGTGTTCCCTTTGTGGGTGACACATTAGAGGTCACTTAAAATGTTATATATGTTACGTACAAATTTAAAGGAACTACCAAGTGTAATTGGAGAGTTAAGTGATTTGGAAGTTCTGGATGTAGGCCCTTTGTTGGACACACTGCCGTATGTAACTTAAAGAACTTGAAGAAATTGAAACTCTTTGTATGTAAGGAACTAAAATGTTTGTCAGCATCACTAATTGACTTAAAGGACTTGAAGGAATTGCAACTTCATGAATGTAAGGAATTGAAATGTTCGTCGCCTTCTCTTGGATCGTTGGCCTAGTTAACTGAGTTGAGTGTAGTTGATTGTTCATTGACACACAAGCTACGATTTGAGGAGGTGAAAGGGGAAATGGAAACATTGAAGGATTTGAACTATTCCATTCACAATTTGATACTTCCACGACTTCAATTGTTAGAGGATATAGGGACAAGGTTATCAGAAGTATAATTTGTTAGAGGTGTTTTCTACAACCTTAACGTTCTTACAGTGCCTTATTGTAATAATGTGGAGGAGGTTGGAACATTTCCAATTACACTCGTAGATTTACCATTTAGGGTTCATGATAATTTGACAAAAATACATATGATACATTGCCTTCCAAAACTTCAAAAGCTTGCAATTGTTCATTGCAATAAATTGGAAGAGTTTCATGTATGGAGTCATTGTTATCTTTTGAGTATTTGAACACAAGTGGGTTTGTGAGCTTGAATAAAGTACATGGATTAGGGTAGGTGTTACAACTTTAATGACTGTCTGTTAGTGGATGCTCCGAGTTAGAAGAGATGGAAGGCATCCAACATTGTTTGTCGTTGTAGAATTTGCATGTCGGAGATTATCCTAAACTACAACAAATGTTTTAAACATGCTGAATTTTTTAAGGGAACAATTATATTCGAGCCTTCATCGCTTGTCCATATCCACTTGGATTTTGTCACATGTGCCAACAATCTATTAAACATGCACTTGCATTCTTATAGTTCGTGAGATATGTACTATGTTCTACCATGATAGTAAATGGATATTAAGCTGAAATATGTGGAGAGAATTTCAACTTCAAACTCAATTTGGAAGGGAAGAATCTTTATTTCATCTATTAATCATTGTATAAATTAGATTTTTGCTTTACCAATCATATATATATGCATTTGAAATGAACTTTGTCATTCTTCCTTTCCCATTTGATATCACCAACATTTCTTTAATTAAGTAAATAAAGTAAAGACAATACTTCTTGAGATGTCATGATTAAACATTTCATCCATCATTAAATGCAGAAATTACATTTTAAGTTAATGAATTGTATATATACATTTGTTATATGTAATTGAAATGATTCTTATAATTATTCGTTTTCATTTGATACTGTAACAAATTTTTAATTAAATAAATAAAATATTTCAAAGACATGTCATTATTAATCTATTTAAAATGGTGAGTTATGTCTTTAGTGGAAGTTGGTCAACCACTTCCCATTTCAATTTTGGAAAAGAAAATGTAAGAAAAGTTACATAAGAGTTATATGAATGCTTTTGTTATAAAGAAAATATATAAAGGTACTTTGGATGTTGGAAATTTTATTATTACTTTTAAAAAACATCAACAAAACTAAATGAGAAAAACTAATTATGCTAAATGCATTTTTTAAGAGGGCGATTTTATTTAAATCTTTGTCATCTATCCATAAGCAATTGGAATCCATTTTTTTTCCAACCACCATTTATCAAACCTTCCACCTATCTTCTTATCATTCGTGGGTTAAACAAATTCACACTTTGATTATGTACTCATTCAATCCACACCTTTGCAAATTAATTTGTTTTGGAGATAGTTGAAATGTTTCTAAAAACAATTTGTTGGACCTTTTCCTATACATTCATGTGCCATCATTTGGCATGTTAATGGGTTTTGAAAGTTGAAAGCAAGGAGGCTGACATGGTTTTGAGTTCCTATGAGAGGGCCTCCGCTACCACATGCAAAAAAAAATGAGAAAGATATGGGCTCCCCTCATCTTAAGTGTGGTTTTGTCATAAACCAAGGTCGCTTCTTCTATTGTCTCAAACATTCTAAACAACATCCACGCTTCTTGTCAAGATGAATATTTGTTACGAATTCCCCCCATGGATGCCTCTACACTCCTTTATAGTGTGCCTTTGTAGGCAAGGAAATTGTCTACCTCTCTTTTTGAATCTTTGGTAGTTCGACAATCATTTACTAGAGTCAGAAATGTCCATGGCAGATACTATTTCATTAGTCTACTCTTTATTTTCATGTTGAAGTAATCATTCATGGCCGTGGCCATTTTATGTTTGGCACACCAGGGAGCATTGAATGGAAATTGATGGATCAGATGGGTCATGTTTCAAAAATCGAGGGCTTTAAATGGCCACATGTTTATCCAAGTATTTAATGTGGATTTGTTGTGACCTATCTACCTACAACCTACTTGCATGGTTGGGGATTGCGATTTGTAAATTGGAAGCAAGAGAACATCACTGACAAAGCCACCCATTGGAGTAGCATTGACAAAAACAACACACATGTGACTAATAACAAGATAAGAATCCCCATTTAAAACAAATAGAAGCATCAATAGTTTGAAGCCTCAATTTGGTTATTTATGGGTTTAGATTTATGCAAGTATGGACTTGAGGGGCAATATGCCAAGGTCAAGAGTGAAGATGGGAATTGCGATTTTGGAGATAGAGTTGAGGTGGAGGTCTTCACTTCTATTTCTTAGTAGCAATTCACCACCAAGGCTGAAAGGTTAAATTCTCATCCTAACAATGCACACTTATATTTTTGTCTTTGAATAATTGCTTTGCTAACACATAAGTTGCTTGGTGCACATTTGAATCGATAGTTCCGTATCTCTATTTGAATTGTCATATTGACACATGAAAATATCATTGTACAAAATCATACTCTATTTCCTTGTACTCCAATAATCAATAGAAGATTCTCTTTTTATATCTTTATTTTATTGTTCTTAAAAGTTCCATTATAGACACCCATTTAAATTAACTTAATGAAAAATATGTAACTAAAAAAATTCATGCATCCTTCCTTTTTGTGCATTCACATTGCTCAAAAGGTTCTTATTGCTCAATTAAGAACTAACTCACATCAACTTCGGTGTGAAACAAGACAGTGGAAGAGACCTAAAGAAGCTTAGGAAGAAAGGGTATGTACTTTTTGCACTTCTAGGGCAGTGGAATCAGAAAAACACTTCATTTTGGAATGTGATGCTTTCAGAGACATCAGGGACAGTTACCGCAGTATGTTAACATCAATTCCCTGGCATTGTCTTTTCAGTGATATAATTGTTAGAAGGTTGGGTCAGCTTACCATCAATTTGAATAAGAAAAAGATTGAATTACAAAAGACAAAAAACAAAAAAGTTGGTAATCCCATAGACTATTTTTTAGTCTTGTAGACATTAAAATATCATTCATTCATTCACCGTCACTAAAAATCCCTTTTTAAAAATTCATAAAAACAAATTTTACCATCTTTACCTAATATAATTATTAAGCGTTCCTTTCCCACTTGAAAATATACTGTTTTAATTATTAATTTGATTTAATTAGAATACTTAATTAACATAATATCACATTACAACGTCTCTTAAAAAAGTGTGTTTTTTGTTGGTCGCTCAAATCTCGCCCGGTAATGACTTTAAAGGTATCACAGAAGAAAAGAAGGATCTAAAGGAAGCCGAAAGTCAAAATAATTTGGAATTGGTGTTATCGAAGAAGCCGCGTCCCTGGGAAGCTTGCGGTAGAAAACTTATCTTGCCTAAGTTGAAGTCCGCTGTAAAATTCCAAATATTTAACCAGCACCGTTAAGCGGGAACGGCGTCAAGCGGTGTAAATGTTTCAAACTTTGAAGGAATTTTAAAATCCCAGCTGTTGGGAATTCGGAATGTAGGTGAAATTTAGAGAGTAGATGGTAAATTTGAGCTGTGTTTGACTTGCCGTCGCTCGCACATTGAGAACTTGATAAATTTTTAGGTTCCGAGCTGAAAAATATTGTTTTCTTCAAATTTTTTTGAGTTAGGTATATTTACCCTGGAAAACAGCTTAAGCAGACTGAGAGGGACGCAAGTGCAGCTTTCTGTGAAGAATTTTGCTCAAGTCTGCATGATTAGCTGCGGCTGAGGAAAATCTGTCTTAAGCTTGTATTGCTGTTCCTTAAATTTGACGCAAGAATGGCATTGGAAGCGTTTTCACTGTTAAGACAAGCTGGAGTGTTGAGGAATTTCGCCGAGTAAAGCTTTTATAGCATTGCTTATATATACCCTACGGCAGGAAAACTTCACCCGCAAGGCAGGTAAAAATCAATGATTGTTTGACATCTTCAAATTTTTTGGTCTGGAAGGTGAATAGAGTACTAGCCTCTCACAGCAGGGGAATCTTCACATGGACGGCGGTCAACAACGAATAAGAATTTGACATCTTTAAATGCACGAAACAGAAATTGAAATCTATGAATGAGAATTTCAAATCTTTAATTTTTTCATCTGTGAGGCAAAAGCTTGGAAATAATATTTTACTTTTTTTCCAGTAAAGAATTGGCTGGCCGGCCATTGGTGGCGTCCGGATTTAGGAAACCACGAGCTAACTTACAGAAATGAGCTGAATCGTGTAAAGTTGGTAAAAGGAGAATAGCGTGCAAGCTTTGCAAAAGAATTTTGAACATGTTTTCTTTATTTGTTACAATGGCCAGCGATGATGATTTAAATAGGCTGCATGGCTCAGGGTGTGCTTACAGTATTTGGCATGTTTTGTTTAAGTGCAAGATAAAAAAAGCGACCTGCACAGGCTGTTATGTCCATGGAAAACGTTACATTATACGGAACATTAGATATATCTATTTACGAGGCCAGGGCATTGCCTAATATGGACCTCTTTGCCGAGAGGCTCAGACAATTTATTTCAATCTTCGAGAGCTGCAAGGCACCCTTCCAGAAGTCGAAGCATGGTGCCGAACATCGCAAAATTATAACCAGCGATCCATATGTATCAGTGAACCTTGGTGATGCCACTGTAGCCCAAACGCGTGTAATAATCAACAGTCAACATCCGGTCTGGAATCAGCATTTTCAAATTCAAGTGGCTCATATAGTGGACGAGGTGCGCTTTGTTGTTAATGACAATGATTTTCTGGGAGCGGATTTTATAGGGACAGTGGCGATTTCTGCGGAAAGAGTTTTGAGAGGCGTGACGATTAATGATTGGTTCCCTGTGCTCCGTCCCAACGGACAACCTCCCAAGCCTGAAACTGCATTAAGGATTGCAATGGAATTTTATCCAGCGGAAACCAATCCATTATACCAATATGGTGTGGGCTCTGGCCCTGATTATCGGGGGGTGCCTAATACCTATTTCCCACTTCGAAAAGGCGGGAGGGTTTCCCTTTATCAGGATGCTCATGTGAAGGATGGCTTACCTCCAGATATTAGGCTACAAGGAGAGGAGTTGTTTCAACATAGAACATGCTGGGAAGACATATGCCAATCAATTTTAGAAGCGCATCATTTGGTATACATTGCAGGATGGTCCATATATGACAAAGTTAGGCTTGTGAGGAAGCCTACAAGACCATTGCCAAATGGATGGGATTTGAGCCTGGGGGAGCTTCTGAAATACAAGTCTCAAGAAGGAGTACGAGTTCTGTTGCTTGTATGGGACGACAAAACTTCACATGATAAATGCTTCTTTGAAACGGTACGTTTACTGTTTCAATGCCATTTTTAAAGCAGTGTTCATGTGGACATTGAATTGCAATACTCTATTTTATCAATATGAGCTTCCAACAACTGCTATAACTAGAAAATGTGACACAGGACACTTGATATACACCCTGCCTAATCCCTCAGTGTGCAAGGCAAGGATGGAACCCAATTAAAACGCACGGTCCTCGCAGAAGCAAAACCAACAACATACATGCACGCACAGGAAACATGAAGCACACGACAGCTTTTATTAAACCGAAATCAACTTACATGAATTTGACCTCAATGGATTCCTTGCTGCTTTTAAAAAATTTAACAAGGGACTAACCCTTTTCTTATAGGATGCCTGCCGGTCTCGGTCTCCATTGGGCTTACAACAAAGTAGAACTGAATTCTGCCCCACCAAAGGGATTCTTTTTGGCTGTAATGTTATAACGCTCTTGTCACCACCGTCTTCTTCATTATTCTACAATTTTACCCGGCATTCACAGCTGGAATTGTGTCCTATGGGTCAAGAACTATGGGCTCTCTCTTCTTTATGAGCTGCAAGCTCACTCTCCATCAGCTGCCTCTCTTTGCAATTTTGTCCATCACTGAAAAACTGGCATTGTGACTTTTTTGTCATCTCCAAGGAATCTACCTGGTGACTTAGACTGGAACCCTCTTCTTCTTCGGCTTGCTGAGCTTCCCCTCCTTCACCAGCTACAGACTCATCATCTTGTACGCTGACTTTTCCTTCTATAACTTCTACCTAGACACTAGCTAGAGCTACAAGTGTGCCAGTTCTCTATGGTGTTTCTACGGACTACCTGGCAACCACAACTAGAACCACCTTCTACGAGCTACAGGCTTGTCTGCTTCAACTGGCTTTCCATGCAATTCTACCCAGCGATATGGAATTGAGTTCTAATTCTTTTTGGCTGCCTCTCCCTCATGGTCGGCATTTCTCTACAAAATGAGAGCTTCACTTCGTTTTCCCTCATTTACATATTCGACTTTTCCTCTCCTTGCTTAGATTTGCACAGATGAATTGTTCCCCCCTCTCACCCTTTCTCCTTTATTCATGGTCGCCTTTGATTTTCTCATCAAACACTCCATACGATAGTTCTAACTGCATGTGGGCTCCTTGTGCCCCTTGCCATGCATCGGCCTTTTCGTTGTTTTGCAAGACATTTGGGTCCCCTCTTCTTAACGTCATCCCTAATTTAAACCTTTAAATAGAGCCCCCTCTTTTCTAACCTTGCACGAGCTCCCAAGAGTCTTCACCTCCGTCTGTTGTCGATCTTGAGGAGGGAGATTTGTTGGCTCTCATATATGCAGACATTCCTTGTACTTCCCTTCTCAAACTTTACAAACAACCTCACAAATGATGGGGATACTTCACAGATGGGTGATGCTACCATGGTCCATAACCCCTTCTCACTGCTCCTTTCAACATGTACACCTTTCTGTTCATTGTTGTTGGTGTTTTTTGCAGTGTGTGCAAGGATTCTCATGCATCAAAGTACAACCTTCTGCTAAGGCCACATGCCAATGCACTTTAAAGTCGTTGCCTTTTTTCTCTATGCGCATGCCACCCTAGCTTGTACACAAAAATGATCACCACCTCTTTAGCTTCTTTCTGTTGCTCTAGTTTCTATAACATTCTTAGTTTTACACTTTTCTGCTGGAAGTCTTCTTCTGCCCTAATTTGCATGATATATGGAAATCGGTATAAGTTAAGGCTTGAATAATGGTCAATATTAGGACATTCAATGGCATATAGAAGCCTAAGAAAAACCCTACAAATGATCTTCAACAGGAAGGGAACAAAGGTTTCCAATAGAGACTACGGTTGATGCAAGCAATAAGGTCTTAAGATCTTAGGGCTGATCCAAGAAATAATGTCTTAGGGCTGTTATAAGTTAAGGCTTGAATAATATTCAATATTAGGGCATGCAATGGCATATAGCAGCCTAAGAAAAACCCTACAAACAATCTTCAACAAGAAGGGAACAAAGGTTTCCAATAGAGACTAGGGTTGATGCAAACAATAATGTCTTATGGTTGTTAGATGTATGTAAACAGCAATAAATTAAGGTGATGTCAGCCCTATTAGGCCATGCAAGACAATCTATGATGCTAGATTTTGCTTTTAGATGGTTTTTGTAAATTATCCTATAATTTAGAGCCACTCTCATGCAATAAAACAACACTTTACACACAAATATGCACCTAAAACCCTAGCAGCTACCCTAGTTTTCTAGGAGAGAGAAAATTTAAGGGAAACTTATTTAGTTTTGAGATGATCAACACACTTCTAGATCGATGCCTTAACCTACAAGGGCTAATGGAGTCTTAATGGAGCTAAATATCAGTGAAGGATTATGATGGAGTAAGGGGGGATGCTCTAGGGCTTCCACTTGTAAAACCCTAGCTATTGTTTTTGTGAGGGGAGAAATTAATTATAAGGTTTGCACACTAGGAGTTTATAGACTATGAAGATAATTTAACATGCATTCATGAAGCAAAGTTTCATCAATGATAAGCATTTAGACATGGAACAATAGAAACCATACTTGAAACATTTAGAGCATGCAAAATATCAATAATTAGCAACAAACTTACAAAGTCCTCCACAATAGCTCTTCTTTCAATCCCAAAATAGTGTCTCCAAGCAAAAATCACATCCAAGAGCAAGTCACACTATAAAAGATCACATAATGCCCAAGTAGCGAATAAGTAAGCTAGTTCACACTCTTTTTTGAGAGGCTGAATTCACATGTGGGATGATGAAATAAGAAGTGAGGGGGAGGCTCTATTTATATGAGCCTTCTTCGACTCACTTTACAAATAAAATAGCTAAGAATCCCTAGAGATAAGTCCACTTTTGAGTGCTCCACAAAAAAGAGGCTTGAAGCCAACCTCACAGCTCAAAAACAAGCCGAATGTGCCATAAAATTCCACACGTGTGGGAATAAATGCTCCAGTAATATGATGTCACCCTCCAAGTGAGCTCAATAAGCCCTCAAAATGTGAGACAAGGGCTGAGTACTCTATACTCCAAGAAGTGCCTTAAGGATCATGTGCAAGCGCTAAAAAATCTCCATGCCAACATGTCATGCCCAAAATTGCCATATGCCACATGTTACCACACAAACTAGCAAGGCCCTAAGGAGGGAAACCTATGGGACAACTGCTAGACGAAGTGACAACAATGGGACAATGACCCACTATCACCACGGTCAATGTTCCTTGCTCTTTACAGAAACTGGCTCTCCAAGACTCCTGTGCAAGGCTCTGCGTAGATGTTGCGCAATCCCTCCCACACACTCCCTGGACCTGCCTCTGAATTAGACGTCCTTCCTGCTGCTGCCTCTGGAAGTGATTCTCTGACCCTCTGGCAATTATCCTAGTCTTTGACAACTGCATTGACTTCTCCTCTAGTTGAATTGAATTGCCTCTTTGAGGCTCCCGTGGAATAACTTGGCCTCTCTCTGCTGGATCTTCTGACACTAGACACGTCCACAAGAATCTCTGCTGTTGCTCCTTTGCCTCTAATACTGATCTTTGTCTCGAATTCTCTTCCCTGTTGAATCTCTATTATCTGGGAAATTCGATTTGCCTAGATCCCCCACTCACTCGATCTATCTTCTTCATCCCCATCGTCTTGCTCTTATAATCTCTCGTTGGTGAACTAACGACCATAATAAGATCTCCATCAACAACTAAGATCATCTCAAACTCAATCTGTGTGAGTTTTTAGAGCATTCTCACCTTCTCAATTAATTCCCTCTAATTAATCGATTTCCCTAAGTTAGACTTAGGCATTTTAATTATTGACCAATTAATTTAATTGAGTTGTCTTTGGGTGTTTTCTCCCAAAATTTTTTCTTGGTTTTGGAGATCTTTTGTTTCTTAGCCTCTGACCAAAGTCGAGCCTAAAACACCTGTCTGATGCTACAAAAAACTAACATTCCCTCTTAGCGAGAAAGGTGTTCTCTCCCATAACATCTTCCCTCACATTGCTGATATCTAACAACTGTGACAACCTACCACTGCCCACCAAGCTACTGCACATACTCTGATCATCTGCCAATCCTCTAGTTGAACCATCCTGCACAAGCGCTATTGCTGACACTAAATTGTGCCACCCTACACTGCTGCCAACTCTGCGCTGCGCTGCAATTGATCTCATGCTGCTGCTACTGCAACTACTACAACTAAGAACCAATCTCTGAATCTATTGTTTCCCTATATTGCAATGAGCCTCTTCATTGTCTACTGAGTAACTGTCTGCGCCCAACTGGTTTTGCGCCCCTTATTAATTGATTGCAACTAGTTTTGCAACTGTCCCTCAAGAATTTGACTGCGCCATCTGACACTGATCTATTTGCTACTGAAATGCTATGGGACCCTATAGCAAGGGTGATGATTTGTGAGGAAACATCTTTCTGATGCTGTCCTCCATGGATCTTGCCCACATCTATGCAACTCTAGGAACTAGAGTTGAATATCTACCCACATCTTTCCTCGAGGTATAACTACATACTAAGCGAATTCGTCCTCCAACTTGTTGGACAAATTATTGATCTCTGTCGAAGCTGCTGCTTGCTCTTGCTTCTCCTTCTTGTCCTTCTTCTTGGGAAACTAGGTACTGCATTGACCAATGTAGCAACAAAACTTGTATGTTTGTTGACTTTAATAGCAAAAATGGCTTTAATTATAAAAATACACAAGAGGTATTTGAATAATAATATTTTATTAAAAATATGATATGATATAATAAGATGATTGAATGATTACAATAAGGTCTGCTTTTATACCCATGCAGGGGCCTTTTCACGAATGGGCATGTCTTTTAGACATGCTCTTTCATTAACCTAATGACTATTAACATAATTCTTAATTAACTATTTAATAATTATATTTATTACTTTAGTTATGAATTATATTCATAACATTGCTTTCTTCTCGAAAATCTTTGTCCTCAAAGCTTAATTTTTCGACAATTTTCTTCACTTGGAATTATCTGCTAGGCATGTCATTCATCACTGGTACCTTCCTTGTACTTTTCACACTGTCCTAAATCCATGTGATTTTTTTTTTCATTAATTTAATTAATTAAATAGTAATTTTAATTAATTAAATTAATACTTTTTTTTTGACTATATATATATTTTTATAATATATATATATATATAATTTTTAAATTAAATAATAATAAATTTTTATTTTTATTTATTTATTTATTTTTATTTAATTTGTAGTTTAATTTTAATTATATGTTCAACTTAGCCCAATTCACAGATTCGTGACCCAATTTAAAAAACACGACGTTTCTTCATTCGCTATCGCTTAAATCTCCACGTTCTAACGCAAAATAATGACCTTGACTATCCAAAAACCGAAATTATTCATCCCAGCTTTACGAGAATTTCGATGTTCAAGTCGTAAAACATTCGACGATTTCGCTTCTGTTTATTGTTGCTCTTGTCTGGCGAATTTGAAATTACTAATTTCCCTTTGGAATTGGCAATGCCATGCGAGCTGCTGTTCGAAACACCATTTAAAAAGACTGCCATCTCCCCGTTGTCAATCGATGTGCCCAGTCGAGGGTCAAATATTGTGCTTCGGCGTCTTTCATATCTTGTTTGGTGCGTATAATTGCGTCTTTCACGACTGCGACTGTGACTCCTATCACCACTGCAATTTTCTAAAGTTGTCCTCACTGAAAGCATCTGCGAGGATGTCGCAGCAGTTGCAGCACCAGAACCCGTATTTCCAAATCCAAATGAAGGTTGAGATGAGCTAGACCCAGAAAATGAAGAAGTCGGGGTTCCAAAAGTTAAGCCTGGTGTCGAAGTCGATGATGACGCGGGAGTTCCAAATGGAAAATCTGGGGTGAAAATCGAAGATGGCCCAGAAGTGCCAAAAGACAGACTTGATGTTGAAGACGATGAGGCTGCCATTGCAGTGTTGAAAGCAAGGGGTGCGGCTGAAGATGCTTGTGGCATAAAATAAATCAACTTACAAATTTGGTAAGTGATAAATTCGAATTTGAGATTTGATCCCAGGGCTTCACATATCTCTCCCTTATGTTATCCATGGCTAACAAACGTTGCAGAATTACGTTTAAGAAACAGGTCTCACTAACATTTTTAATTCCTCTCTAGATGAACGATCCCTGCACTATGCCTCGACCTACATTTGAATCTCTAGCCTGACTCTCTTCATCAATATCTACTTTCTGTTTCCTACTGGTTTCTTCATCCATGTTACTCTCACGAGTTCTTATTTCATCATCATAAATGTTTTTTTCAATATCTTTTTCTTTTATTTGAACCGTGGCAATTTCATTTCTTGTATAAAAGGCACATATATGTCCTGCGGAATATTTGTCTCCACACTTCCAACATTTCCCTTCCTTTTTACTTTCAATATTAGTTGGTTGTTTCTTTTACGCATTGGGGGGGGAATGTATTTGCTTGAATTTTCCATGGATGTTCTACTTGATTTTTCCTTGGCATAACTAACTGCTTTCTCATTATTACAACATTTTTCATCTTTTTGTTTCCCATAATTTTCTTCTTTTTCTTTTTCCACATTTGTTCATCTTCTCTATTATGGATTACTGCATAAATTTTTTTAAAACGTTTTGTGACTTCTGCACATGAATTCTCTAATTGTTGAAGCTTTTCTAGAATATTATTAATTTTTTCACTTTCTTCAGGTTCTTCACGTAATGGCACATTGTATGGTAAACAATGTTCATAGGCTTGTAAACTACATTCGTAGGCTTGTAGAACGATGTTGTGTGCCATTGCTTCAACTTGGCTTCAATATGGCTCTGATACCACTGTAGCAACAAAACTTGTAGGTTTGTTGACTTTAATAGCAAAAATGGCCTTAATTATAAAAATACACAAGAGGTATTTGAATAATAATATTTTATTAAAAATATGATATGATATAATAAGATGATTGAATGATTACATTAAGGCCTGCGTTTATACCCATGCAGGTGCCTTTTCACGAATGGGCATGTCTTTTAGACATGCCCTTTCATTAACCTAATGACTATTAACATAATCCTTAATTAACTATTTAATAATTATATTTATTACTTTAGTTATGAATTATATTCATAACAACTAAACTCACCACATCTGAAGCATTTGATCTTTGACAAATTTTTCTTCTTCTTTTCATCTCCCTTTGAGCTTTGTCCCTGACTGGGACCTTTCTTTTACTTCTTTGATGCAAGGGCTACATTCTCCTCGTCCTTCACACTCTTCGGTCCTTTGCTATTGCTATCGCTGGTATTACTCTCAACCAGAGCAAACTTCATCTCTTCCTATGTGAAATCGGCCCACAATTGATCCTAACCAGGTAGTTTATCTCATCCAGTGATACCTTGGACAAAAGTTGCCCACTCCTTGGTGATATTGTTGAGAGCTGTACGCACTAGCTCACTCTCGGGAGGTGTCTCTCCAACTGTTGCAATCTCATATCGGACATTATGAATTCGAGTGAGATAAGGAGTGACTCCCTCACTCTTATGTATCCTGGTGGTCCTCAACTTCTCTTTCAAGTATATCTTTAGGTTCTCGGAAGGGTTCTGGGTTAGAAGGGAGAAAATTTCTCCAATTGATTTTGCCAGATTATTTCCAGAGGATTGCCAGCTGGGCATTGTTAAATTTAGATAAAAATGGTGTTCTATGCTTGATGCACTTTTACTTCAATCTTTCATAGGCCCAATACAAGATAGCAATCACATAAACTTGAAAGTAAAATGCTGGTAGAACACAATAATAGATCAATAGAAGACAAGCCAAATATAGATTAGATTTACAATTCCTTATGTCCAACAAAGATATGAGATATTGTTGCGTTACGATGGTCAGTGGGATGCTTCAACCAACAAAGTCTTTCTCGGTCAGCCAACACTTTCATATGTCACACCCACAACCCTCAAAGACAACTCATCACAAGTCAATGCAAGTCAAACCAGGGACAACACAGAAAAGTCAATGTAGGCAGCTTCAGAAAAGTCAACGCAACAAGCTAGGGCTTCAGTCAAACAGCCTGGAATTCCTCGATTTTATTGCCCAGCTGTACGACCTTCTAAAATCGGAATTTCTGCAGAAGATTGAGGTCAAACGACCAAGGGTTGACCACGGTCAACGCTGCAGCAAAAAAAGCCCTAAATAGATCAACGCAGAAAACAACAGCAAGCCCTAAACAGATAGGCGCAAAAAATAGCAGCTTCGCTCCACACGTGTGAGAAGAAAAAGGCCTCCAAAGGCTATTGAACCAATCAGATCACAAAGAGAGAATGTGTGATGAGATGATGAGAAAATGACCTCCAAGTCTCTCCAATTTATATCCATCAATGGGGGTGTGTGACACATCTCTTAGGCATGTGGGATAAATCTGGCTGACCTTGCACATGTGGAAAATAAATTCAAAATCAATGTTCTGCCCATCCGATCAAGATGATCTTTAGATCAATCTTGCACCTCTCCGAAAGAGGAATCCAACAAAAATATGACTATCATCATATGAGTAGTGCAACATGGAGTTTGAACCTAGTTGCCCAAAATTAACACTCCCTCTCAACTAGGGAGAACTCCATCTGTCCACAAGTGCCATCCATCATGTACCAAACCAAACATCATGTGTCATCCCGCCGTAACTTGCTTTGCTGGCTCTTTATTTCAGAACAAAAGGTGAGTCACAAAGACATCACACACAGCTGACCCGAAGTCAGCTTAGAGGTAAAAACCTCTCTTGGACTCAAAAAGAGTCTCCTACTAACCCAAAGTTAGTTTACCGACCTGAATTCAGTTTAGAGGATAAAACCTCATCATACTTGAACCCAAATCAAGGTGTTGGACATGTGCCATCCTAGACATAGACATTACGATAATCTCCGATGCGTCCATCGGTCTTGCTATGGTCTCTATCCACATTTCCCACCTCATTGGCCAAATGAGAGGTACTTCCCATGAGTCCGAAACTTCATGGGTAGGATGTGTGTGAGGCACATATCAGAGAGAGGTGAACCAAATAAATATCATAATGGTGGCGAAAAAGCACAAAAAGGTTCAACAAGCCTAGCCTCGTATGTGCTTATAGCTCCAAAAAGCTTTCCCCAAGCCCCTTGGATCTCCCAGAGCTCATAGTCCAACTCAAGCAAGACCCTCAGAATAGGGTCTTTCCACGATTCCAAGCTTCTCACAGAAGGTTAGGAACTTGACCTTCCTAGGGGCTTCGTGAGAATATCCATGACCTGCTCATCAGTTCCTATACGACCGAGCCTTATGACGCCTCGTTGTACCATATCCCGGATAAAGTGGTACCTGATATCAATATGCTTGGATCGATCATGGAACACAAGATTCTTAGAAGGATGAATCCCACTCTGGTTATCACAAAGGATAATGGTGGTATCTAGCACATGCCCAAACAACTCACTGAATATATTTCGCAACCAAATAGCTTCACAACATGCCATACTCGCTGCAATGTATTCGGCCTCAGCGGTGCTCAAAGCCACCGACTTTTGCTTCTTGGTCATCCAAGATATCGAAGCAGAACCCAAAGTGAAGCAACATCCAGATGTGCTCTTGTGATCCACCACACTGCCAGCCCAATCGGCATTAGTATATCCATGGAGTCTTAAACTCCCAACAGTGTATCTCAGCCCATGGTTGATTGTGCCTCGAAGATATCTCAACAGATTCTTGGCACCAATCCAATGAATGTGATGATGATCAACCATATGTTGACTGAAAGTGTTCATTGCAAAACATATGTATGGACGAGAGTTCACTAAGAACATCAAGCCCCCCACGAGTTGTCGATACTCAGTAGGATTTGCTAGCATGGGGCCAACATCGTTTCCACTCAACTTCTTAAAGTTGAGTTCCATAAGTGTAGACACAGACTTACAATCCACCATTCCAAATCTTTCCAGCAGCTTCATGACATATTTTCCTTGGGAAAAGAAAATCTCGCCTGGCCTCCTCGCGTACCTCCAAGCCTAGGAAGTAGTGCATCAGTCCTAGGTCTTTCATCTCAAACTCAGAAGCTAGCTCCCTCTTACACTGATGAATGAGAGGGTCAGCACCTGTCAGGAAGAGATCATCCACATAGAGAACCAAAATGAGAGGCCTTTCTCTATCAACCTTAAAATAAAGGTTCGGATCAACATTACTTCGAGTGAAGCCCAACTTCATCAAGTAGCTATCTAGCCTCTCGTACCAAACCTTGGGGGCTTGCTTCAACCCATAGAGGGCTTTCTTCAACCTACATACATGGGTGTCTCTATCTCGGACTTCGAACCCCAGAGGTTGCTCCACATACACCTCTTCCTTTATAGCTCCATGCAGAAAAACGGTCTTCACATCCATCTGATGTGGACTCCATCCTTGCTTAGCAGCAAGGGAAATAATAGATCGGATGGTGGTATAGCGGGCCACAGGTACAAATATATCGTCATAATCTATGCCTTCTTTTTGAGAGAAGCCTTGGGCAACGAATCTTGCCTTCTACTTTTCAACACTTTCATCAGATCCATGCTTGATCTTATAGAGCCATTTCGAGGTGACAATAGATTTGTCCTCCGGTCTCGGGACCACTTCATAGACATCATTCTTCATAATGGATTCATATTCTTCGTGCACAACATCCTTCCAAACTTGATGCTTTACCTCTTCTTCAAATGTTTCAGGCTCAGATTGTATTATCGTACTCATGGTTGCTACATACCCTTGGTATCTCTTCGGCTTCTTGCTTTCACGGAATGTCCCTCATAGGGCAATATGTCTCTCGCCATCTTCGAGAGTATTCCTAAGCCATGAGGGTCTTCTCTTATTTGAATGAGGTGGATCAATGGGATCCATAGGTCCTTCAACATCGGGCATTAGGTCATCCTTCGGCTCTTTCGTCTTCCCTGCTTCTTCATCTTCTTTGTCTTCCTTGGAGCTAGGAAGATTTCTTACTTTCTTGAGGGCAACATCTTCATCGAAGGTGACATCGTGGCATATCTCCACTTCTCTTTGACCAGGCACATAGATTCTATATGCCTTCGAATTTTCACTGTAGCCCACAAACATTCCCTTCTTTCCAGAAGCATCCAATTTGCTTCTCTTTTCTTTCAGCATATGAAAGTAAACATGACAACCAAAAACTCTAAAATGAGAAACATCTGGTTTCTTACAAGAGAAGACTTCTTCGGGATTTTTGGAGTCCAAAGCAAAATGCAGGCATCTATTTTGAACATATACAGGAGTGTTCGTAGCTTCTCCCCATAAAAACTTTGAAGACCTTGGTCACATAGCATGGCGCGGGCAGCTTCCACAATGGTCCTGTTCTTTCTTTCAGCAACACCATTTTGCTTAGGAGTGTGCAGTTCTGGTCTCCCTCTTAATGCCAGCTTCTTTACAAAAGTCATTAAACTCATTTGACGCATACTCGGTCCCATTGTCAGTCCTCAAAACTTTGATTTTCTTCTCGGTTTGATTTTCCACCAAGGCCTTAAAGGTACGAAACCATTTGAATGCTTCGTCCTTCTTTTTCAAAAAATATATCCAAGTCTTGCGAGAGAACTCATTTGTAAAAGTCACGTAATAGGAACATCCTCCCAAGGATGTCACAGGGAACATACCAAATAAGTCAAATTGTATCAACTGCAAGATATCAATTGTCTTTGTGACACTTGAGGAGAATGGTCCCTTTGTATGCTTCCCTTCGGCACAACCCTGACATATACCTTCATGATCATCTCTAAATTCGGGCATCCCTGTCACCACCTTCCTTGCTTCGGGAAGGGCTTTGTAATGAAGGTGTGAAAACCTTCGGTGCCATAACTCTGTTTGAAGAGTTGTATCACATGTTATAGCCCCTAATGGACTTCCTCCAACTTGGTAGAGTGTATCAACTCTAAAACCAATAGAAAGAGCTTCCTTGAAGTTCTTCTTCCGAATAAGTACCTTTCCATCAATGAATGCCACCTTGAACCCTTTGTCTTCCATTGCCGAAATGGACACAAGGTTCTTCTTCAAATCAGGTACATACAACAAATCTTGTAATTAGATGACTTCACCTTGATATAAATTGAGGGTCACGGTCCCTGTCCCTTTCACGCAATAGGTGGCATTATCTCCAATGATAATTTTCAGATTAGTATCCTTCTCAACCAAATCAGAAAGGGCTTCTTTATAACCAGTGAGGTGCCTTGAAGCACCACTATCAATTAACCAAACATCCAGGGTTTCGGGTGGAGATGCAACAGAGAGGGCAGATACAAGAATAAAATCATTTCTCTTATTATCAACAACATTAGACTCATCGTACCTGGAATTTCTTGACCTCTTGAAAGATTGCCCATTTCCACTACGATCAGAGGGAGCCTTCCTTTTTCCTTGGAACCTGTTGTTCCTACCATTCCTTCTCGAGTTGTTGTTGTCATCATCTCTGGGAGAGTCCCTTCTATTAGGGAACTCTCTTGCATAGTGACCAGTCTTGTTACAAGTGTAACATCTTCCCTTCCTTCCTTTGGGCCCCGCTCTACCATGGTTTTGATTTCTCGGGCCACCATGGTTCTTCTTCTTTGCATGAGCGCCGAAGGCAGTAGGGTCACTTCCATTGCCATTAGATGCATACTCCATCATTCTTGTTTCCTCTTGAGTGCATCTCGTCAATATTTCATCAAAATCAGGAATCACATTATTATTGAGAATAGTGGTATTGAATACATGACAATCACGGGGGAGACCTCCAAGTGCAATAAGGACCATCTCTCGATCAGATATTGCTTCTCCAATAGCTAGGAGGTTATTCTTGATTTCAGTGAGCCTCATAAAATATGATTGAATAGATTCATCCTTACCCTTCTTGATATTCTTCAATTGATTCTTGAAGAAGAGGATTTGATTAGCATTGCTAGCCCTGAACATTCTCACCAGCTTATCATACATCTCCTTAGATGTCTTTAGCTCAGAATTGTAAGCAACCAAGTGCTTATGAATAGAATCTCGGATAATAATCTTTGCTTTGATTTACCCTTTTCTATGCTTCGTTTTCGTGGCAGCAACTGTATTTGATGGAGGCTCTTGAATATTCCCCTGTACATAGTCCATGGCATCTTGATCTTCTAGCGCCAAATCCAAGGACATCTTCCATGCATGATAATTAGACTTATCAGTCAATTTATCATCAGCCTTGAAACCCTTGTAGGTTGAGGAGGCCATTTGTCCTTAATAGGATTTCTTCCTTCAAAGATAGCTTCTAACAACATCTTGGACTCTTGGACTTTGCCATCACCTCAACTCTGATACCATGTTAAATTTAGATAACAATGGTGTTCTATGCTTGATGCACTTTTACTTCAATCTTTCATAGGCCCAATACAAGATAGCAATCGCATAAACTTGAAAGTAAAACGCTGATAGAACACAATAATAGATCAATAGAAGACAAGCCAAATATAGATCAGATTTACAATTCCTTATGTCCAACAAAGATATGAGATGTTGTTGCGTTACGGTGGTCAGCAGGATGCTTCAACCAACAAAATCTTTCTTGGTCAGCCAACACTTTCATGTGTCACACCCACAACCCTCAAAGACAGCTGATCACAAGTCAACGCAAGTCAAACCAGGGACAACACAGAAAAGTCAACGTAGGCAGCTTCAGAAAAGTCATTGCTACAAACTAGGGCTTCAATCAAACAACCCAAAATTCCTCGATTTTAGTGCCCAGCTGTACGACCTCCTAAAATTGGAATTTCTGTAGAAGATTGAGGTCAAACGACCAAGGGTTGACCATGGTCAACGCTGCAGCAGAAAAAGCCCTAAACAGATCAGCGTAGAAAACAACAACAAGCCCTAAATAGATTAGCGCAGAAAACAGCAGCTTCGCTCCACACATGTGAGAAGAAAAAGGCCTCCAAAGGGTATTGAACCAATCAGAGCACAAAGAGAGAATGTGTGATGAGATGATGAGAGAATGACCTCCAAGTCTCTCCAATTTATATCCATCTATGAGGGTGTGTGACACATCTCTTAGGCATGTGGGATAAATCTGGCTGACCTTGCACATGTGGAAAATAAATTCAAAATCAGTGTTCTACTCATTCGATCAAGATGATGTTTAGATCAATCTTGCACCTCTTCGAAAGAGGAGTCCAACAAAAATACGACCATCGTCATATGAGCAGTGCAACATGGAGTTTGGACCTAGTTGCCCAAAATTAACAGGCATCCAGTTGTAATAATTTCCGAATTGTTGCATAATAAAATAACCCTCATTTGCTGCACCGGTTTTCGCTTCGGGGTTTTTCTGGGGACGTTAGTCCAAAAATATTTTTGTCAATTTTTAAATGTGTGCATTTATTTCTCAGTTTTTGATTTTATTTTCCGCAACGTATTTTATGGTGAAGATTGCAATTGTGAGTTATTCGTTAATTTCCATAAACAATTAAACTGCTAAAAATTAGGAGAATAATATCCAGTAATTGCAATCAAGGAATTTTGACATGGTATCAGAGCGTTGTTGATCAGATCAGAGGCTTAGAGGCTAAATATCAGTAAATCATGCAGTTCCAAAGGGAGATCTGAAGCATACAGTTCAAATCTACACAGGCCAGTCAGGAAATGCAAATTGTTGGGCAGGAAAATCGATTTTCAGTGGCAGGATGTATGAAAAGTTCGATTTGCCTAGAGTAGGATTCTAGCAGGAAGTGGATTTGCTGGGAAGCAGTTTTGGTGAGCAGATCAGTTGATTCGTTGAGCAGATGTAGGCGCAAAAGTTTTGCAACAGGGGTTTCAGCTGTAGATTTGCACGGGGTAGGAAGAGAAAAGCACACTAAGAGGAATTTCTAGTGTTTCTTAGAGGGTTCCAATTTTCAGTGTCCAGGAGGAGATCTGAAAATTTCCAGCTGTAGAGGGTTGTAGTAGGCAAAGTAATTTTCCAGTGCAAGCTTTCCAAATTAGCCAATTCGAGTTGTAGAGATTACAGTCTGTGGGCTAGTTTTCGGAGAAGGACATTCGGAAGGTAGAGCGAATAGTCTCGTTGAGCAGCTGAAGGAAACATATTAGCCGGAGAAGGACATCCAAAGGAAAATTTGCGCATTCCTAAGGGAGTGCGAGTAACAGAGGGAAGGCCGAGCAGGAAGGAGATTTCTAGATCCAGTCTCTAGTTTATTTGAGTTTCGCAGAGATGGCCGCAACAAGTCTCAGAGATTAAGATAGACTTGATGAAGCTTCTAACTTTGGTGTCTAGAAGACTAGGATGCTATTCCTATTGGATGAGCATGGCATGAAGGAGTTCGTAACAACACTTGTAGCTGAACTGACAGATCTTATCCAATGTCTTGATTACAAGAAGGATATGGCCAAAGCTAAGAGGATGGTCCTAGACGGGGTTCATGATCATATCGTCTCGCATAATGCAAAAAAGAATACGACAAAGGACATGTGGGAAGCCGTTGTGAAGCTATACCAGGATCCATCAAAGAATCGTAAAATGATTCTCAAGGAGAAGTTGAGGACCACAAAGATGCATAAGGGTGAGAGAGTTACTTCCTATCTCACCAGACTTCAGAACGTCCGTAATGAGCTAGCAGCTGTAGGGGAGAAGCCTAGTGACAAAGAACTTGTGCTAGTTGCTATAAACGCTTTTTCCAAGGAATGTGAAACCTATGTTTATGGGATTACTAGACGAGATAAACTTCCTGATTGGGAATGCCTGTGGAGTGACTTCACTCAGGAGGAACTAAGGCTCAATCTTGTCGAGAGTACTACCAGTAGCAGTAGAAGGGGGTCGAATGTTGAGAAGGAAGAGGAGAATGTAGCCCTTGCTAGTAAAGGGAAAGCGAAGAAAGGTCCCAACCAAGGACAAAACTCAAAGGGAGACTAGAAGAAAAAAAACCTGTTGAAGGTCAAATGCTTTGGATGTGGTGAGTTTGGTCACTACGTCACCCAGCGTCTCAAGAGAAAGAAGGGCAAGAAGGGGCAACAACATATAACAACTTCGGCATAAATATATGAGTTGACTCCCAGATTGGAGGAGTTTGCATTGATAACAACTATACCTCTAGATGGAGGAGGAGCATGATGCTTCGGATTTGCAGGATCGGGCAACGTCCAAGGAGGCACAACATTGGACAAGTGTTTCCTCATGGATCATTACCTTTTCTACAGGGGCCCACAGTATTCAGTAGTAGGAGGATTGAGATGCCAGCAAGGTGTAGTGAAATGAGCTAGTTGCAATAAGATACTAGAGCGACGCAGAAACAATTGGGTGTAGTCAAATACTCAATATACAGAGCAGAGCTAGTTGTAGTCAGAGACTCAAGGGACAGTTGCAGAACCCAGTTGCAGTGACAGTAGATCAATTCTTAGTTGCAGTAGTTGTGGCGACAACAGCATGAGATCAGAAACAACCCAGGTAGAGTTGGTAGCAGTGCAGGGAGGCACAATGTAGTGTCATTAGCAGTGCAGATGCAAAGTGGTTCAGCTACAGGGTTAGCAAGTGAATTAGAGTATGCGCAGTAGCTTGGTGGACAGTGATAGTAAGTAGCAGATGTCAAACACCAACATCGTGGTCCGGCTACAAAGGAGAGATGTTGGGGAGAGAGCACCTTTCTTGGTAAGAGGGAGTGTTGGTTTTTTATTGTTTTGATAGCTTCGGACAAGTGTTCTAGTCTCGATTTATGTGTAAGAGGCTAAGGAACACGAAATCTCCAAAATCCAGAAAAGTTTCATGAGATAAGCTTGCGAAATGCCTTAATTAAATTAATTATCCATCATTTAAATATTTCCTAAGTCTAACTTAGGAAAAATGGTTAATTAAAGTGACTTAATTAAGGAGATCGACTCATGCTCTAGAGACTTCCAGAAAATGACTTAGATCAAGTCTAAGATGATCTTAGTCGTCGATCAGGATCTAATTGTGGTTGCTGAAGTTCCAGCGAGAGATTATAAGAGCAAGGTGATGGGATGGAGAAAGACACAAGAGGGGAGCGAGTTACCTTGGTAGATTGAGCTATCTAGTTTTAGTGATTCAACAAGGAAGAGAATTTGAGCCAGAGAAGGAGAGCATCAATGATTGAGGGAGCAGTAGAGGAGAATTCTGGAGAGTTTCCCCACAATTTTCCAGTGCTAGAGAGAAAGGAAAAGGGAGGCTAAAATTATTCTGTAGAGAGGCCGAATAGCTAGTGCGAGTGTCGAAAAAAGGGTCATTTCAGTTGCTGAAGGCTGAGAGCACCCGAAAAGCAAAGTGAGCCATTTCCAGAGGCCTAGGGAGGTTGGACGACTTAGTTAGAGATGAGTAGCAGGTTATATGAATTTCCCAGGCCAGGCAGTGCGAATTCCAGGCAGGTCGAGTTGCTAGTAAGAGGGTTCGGGCAGTCCAGAGGGAGGCCGGATTGATTGTAGAAGGGAGAAAAATTTTCCAGTTGATTTTTGCCCGATTATTTCTGAAGGATTGCCAGCTGGGCATCCAGTTGTAATAATTATCAAATTGCTGCATAATAAAATAAACCCTCATCTACTGCACAGGTTTTTCCTTCGGGATTTTTTTGGGGACGTTAGTTCAAAATTTATTTTTGTTGATTTTTAAATGTGTGCATCTATTTCTTAGTTCCTGATTTTATTTTCCGCAGCGTACTTTATGGGGAAGATTGCAATTGTGAGTTATTTGTTAATTGCCGTAAACAATTAAATTGCTAATAGTTAGGAGAATAATATTTAGTAATTGCAATCAAGGAATTTTCACACTAACGCCATTTTTTGTTGAGGAGGCCGAACCCTGTGGAGGAGGCAGAGTTCTAGAATGCGAGTTCTGATTGCTTGCGGGCTGAGTTTCGTGCATTAAAAGTCCAAGTTTTAGTCCTAGTTTGGGCCATGTTGAGGTCGATTTCTGCTGATAAAGAGGCCGAGTTCAAGGATCATTTCTTTAGGGAAGTTCTGTTGCTAAGAAGGCTGTGTTTGGGAAACCGAGTGCTTGTGTGAAGGATAGAGGAGTAGCTGTTAGGAGGGCAGACTTTCTTTGACTAATATTGACTCTTGTACAAACTTTGATACTGAATCCTGATAAATCGTGGAGTTGGTGCTTCCTTTCAGTTGGTGTTGATAAATTTGAATGTACTCTTTATGCATATTATAAAAACATTCCTTGGTTTTCCACATAAAAATCTCTGTGCTATGTATATTTATGTGCTTTGCTTAATATTTGTGAATGCATTTACCAGTTTTTGAAGTTAAAAATTGCTAATATTGGTTCACCCCCCATCTCAGTATTGTTGAATATTCCAACAGTTATATATATGTTGGTTAGACCTGGTGATTAGCTTAGCTAGAGGCCATTTTAAACTGCAGTTTTCATTTCACTTTCTTTCTGTTGGTTCCAACATTATCTAGGAGTTGCTTTTGCATTCCCAGATTGTATTCACACTGGATGTATCTTTTAGTCCCATTGAACTACTTTTGTGGTCATTTGATGGACATTAATAAGATTATTTGATCTTTATCTTATCTTATTTCCTATCTTGGACTCTTAGTGCAATTAGAGGCAACTATTATTAGATTAGTTAGAGATAATCAAGTTGTTTGTCTTTGCCACATAACTTCACAGTGACCACATTCATGCATTATGTGATTGTGTTAACCCTACTTAAAGGTGCTTTACTTACCCTTAGCTCCCGTTTAATACCTGATAAAGTAATAGGTAGGTTGGTGTTGAATGCTTGAAGGACATTCTAATCCTTTTTAGATTAGTTTAGCCAGTTTGTCTTCAACAATGTAGCCTACGTAGGCAATGGAATTCATGGTTTATACTCACACTTGTGTTGACTTGAAACCTCACTTTCTCAATTCTACTAATACAGGACTAACTAACATGCTGTAGATGATCCTTTCATGTCTTTAATATAGATGGGGATGAACTCAAGGTACAAAATGACAAAGTCATCCAATTAAGGTTGAAGCCTTTTGTTCACCAACCTTTGGAGCGTTGTAGGTGCATTTATAAGTATGAAAGGCATTGCCATCCACTTTTACGACTTTGTCTGGATTTAAAACTAGTCTTCCAGTCATCTCTTCCTTCACTCATACTTGGTGATATCCCAACTTCAGGTCCAGTTTGGCAAACTAGTTGGACACATAGAGTTGGTTGAATGGGTTTTCAAACATTGTATGCTGAGTGTTTAGTAGCTGATGCACATTATCCAAGTATCACATTTAATTGGGATACACATTACTGTTGATCCTAGGAAGATGCATCATCTTGCTTCATTTGCTATTTGAAGTTCTTAGGATATTTTCTTTGATCTCTGTTTCATCACTTTCAAATATAAGTTCAATGTCTATTCGTACAAGATAAATGACCACTGGTTAGTTGTTACTACAATTGTAAGTAATAGATGTTGATGTGGATTTTTTCTTCTTTTCAGTTGATGTTAGATGGTCAAGGTCGATAGCAATCATTATGCTGGTTGATCCTCCACTTTTTTGTCAGGTTAGGGATGAATTAGGAGCATCTGTAGCATTCTCCCTTATGAATTTTCTTCATCTGAAGTGGATGTTTTATGCAATTATTTTTTGTATCTTTTTATAAGCATAATATGACTTTGTACTTAGAAGTAATTTAATTCTTCTGATTTTCTCGTGCTTACATGTGCTATTGAGTGACAAAGCAGTGTAGTGCTCACACGAATGTCAACTGCATGTACATTTTTTCAATGAAATGAATTTAACTTACTATATTTATTGGAATTTATTGGGGTAATTCAAGGTATTTGCTTTAGGAAATTTTGAGCATCAACGCATTGACAAATTTTTCTTGTTACATGTAGATAATTAGCTAAATCCCCAAGACTAGTTGGAAGTTCTTTGTCAAGTGCATGGTTCTGAATGTGATGACCATATTGTCTTGGAAATAATTTCTTAACTCGTGTTATCTTATTGTTGTCAGGAAGGAATTATGCAAACACATGATGAAGAAACTAGGAGATTTTTCAAACATTCTACTGTTCATTGTGTGCTTGCACCTCGCTATGCAAGCCATCAGCTTAGTTGGTTCAAACAACGGGTAACTTGACACACATTTCATATTTTAACATTTCAATAATTAGCTAGACTGTCAATGATTTTTTTCATAGGCATGTAAATATGTAGTCAATGTGAATATTCCATATTATTGTCCTTATTTTAAACTCCACTAAACATCAAATGACGCCATCTAACCAACTACATATCAGATCAAATTCATTACATATATTTGGTGGCATCAGATATCAAGATCAAAATATTTAGTTACAACATGTCAATTTAAATTGAGTTTATTAAAATTTGGTTTTGTATTATATGATGATCATGAATAAGATTGCAAGCTGGTGCCTTACTGTTACTCGGATAAATCCCTCTTGTGGACAAGAGCAATTTCCCTCGAATCCTAATGGAAAACTAGAAACAAACAGACAAAACAATAACTCTTTCCTTAGCCTATAACTGAAACATGAAACATGTAGCATGCGAAGGATCACTTACCTATTAACGAAATGCTTGTAGAAGTCCTTTCAGTGCTTTTCCACAGCCAACTTTTCTTTCCAAATGCTTTCCATAGCTTCTCCATGACGCGCCAAGAGAGATCTGCATTGACAAAAACATTCAAAAAGATCAAAGCATCTTGCATATAAAAGCAAAGGTGAATGAAATCTTTAATTTAGCATACAACATATAAATGAATCAATAATCAATTATAAACCATGTGAGTGATCAAGGAATCCCACAAATAACATCAACAATAGACACAATTAGGAAAGAACAATTACTTTGTATTAAAAATCAAAGGGAAACAAGCTTACAACTTGGTGCCTTGATGTCACAAGCCTCTTACAATGGTCTCCTTTCCTTCCCTTGATGACAAGCTCTTCAGACCCAAAACAAGCAACACGAGTTTACAAATTCCAGTCCCAATAGTCTCCAAAAGTCTCTAATTCCTTTAATCCTATGTTGAATTTATAGGAAGGATGAGGAGGTTTCTAGTTCCACTTCTCAAGGGATATGATCCTTAAGAAAAGGAGTTTAGTTCTATATACCAAGGGTTGAGGAGCAGGTATGTAGTGGTTTGAGGTTTCTAATTTGGATAAGAGTCCTCAACCAAAGCTTCTAGAACTTACTTTTTTATTTTTACCTGTGTGAACAGACTTGCTGTTAGGATATTCCGGCACAATGGAAATAGTTAAGAATAACTTAGTCTAGTGTAGAGTTAGGTAAAGTGTGTTTCTTTATTATGTACATTGGTAATTTATAATCCGACGACCATGATTTGTAGTGATCCGACGGTTCACTCTCTCCTCGGTATTAACAACACTTGATCCGTGGCTTAACACCCGATTGGTCCATGATCTCTATTTAAAGAGCATGGAGGGTCATTTTTACAGTAACCATTTATGAGAGAAACATATGTAACTTTTATTTTTATATTAATAAATTGCATGAAGTGGCCGCGTTGGCTCAGGCTGTGAATTGTTTCCCTCTTTGAGGGTTTTAACCATGTGATAATACTAGTGTACTGATTTGTGATCTGTTTGTGAGCGATGACCTTTGTTTTTGATCTACGGAACTTCCCCTGTAAATTCCTACATGGTATTAGAGTTATTTTGAGGGCTGCATCCGTCGTTGATCCAAATCCGAAGCCGGTTTGACTGCATGTGATTGCCGTTTTCTAGATCGACTATTTCTGAACATTTTCGGGCTTGGAGAACTGCCCTGTTGTGTCCGAAACATCTGTTACAGTGAGGAACCCCTTTCGTTTCATGCGAAAAGGTTTTCGGTTGCCCAAGTTATGTCAGTTTAGATCTGGAGGTATAAAGTATCTGTTTTGCAGTTATATTTGTTAATAGTTATGGTTATTTTGGTTCCCTCTGTTTATTTCAGTTATTTATTTGCCGGATCTATACCCTCTTCTTTGTGTATGCTCTTTGCTCTGTGCTGTGTACGATCTCGGTAAATCAGAAACAGGAAGAAGGGAATTTTTTTGCTACGTATACTCTTTCCTCGCGTCTTTGTGCGATCTTGGGAAATCAGAAATAGTGAAAACATAGTAGTTGCCGGTAAGGTTAACAGTAAATCTAACGTTCTGCTGTAAGGCTTGCATTTCGTTTTTGTTTTGCTCGGATTTTGTGTTTTTTGTGCAGGAAAAAGGCACGCACACCAAAGACTAAAAAAAAAAAAAACCCTTCCTCCTTTCAAACGATTACAGAATCCTTTTACTATCTCACTTGGTGAGAAGTTAGTTTATGAGAATAGAGGTCTTGGGTTCAAGTCTCTTTCTCAAGCTTCTTTTGTAAAAAGTTTTTTGTTAAAGGGGCGGAATTTTTTTTAAAAGTTGAACTTCATCATCAAATTTCAAATTGTTCCCATAACTATTCGACATCTACAACTCGGTTTTTCAAAAAGGCATAACTTGTTCATCCGAAAGTCGTTTTTCGAGCCGTTTTTTTTGAATCGGACTAATTTTTCGAGATCTTTCCATTGAAGCAGTTAGTTTTAGCTCTTTTCAGCTTCTGTTTTTAAAAAAAATGAAAAGTGCATCCCGGTTATTCTTAACAACATCAATTATTTCCAATGGCTACTTCACATGGTAGATATACTTAGAAGTAAAGGGCTTTATATAATAGCCACTGGACAAGAAACTAAACCTTCTGATGACGATAAAGTCGCTAAGTGGGAAAATAAACAAGATCAAGCACGAGGGTTGATAGGAATATCCATTGCTCAAGATCTTTGATTTCATATCCTTGAAATTGACACCCCTGATGAAGCCCTGAAAAAACTAAACACTGTTTTTGGCATTCAAAATCAAATCAGGGCCCACCAGCTTGAAAATGAGTTGCTTACTTTGGACCCCAATAATTTCTCCTCTATTGAAGATTTTTTGTCCAAATTCATGACCCTTAGACTTCTTCTAGAAGGTTGTAAGGTCAAAAAGGACGATGGTAGCCTCATCTATTCCATTCTTGTTAAGCTTGACCCTGCATATTCTGTATTTGTTTCCACCTTCCATTCCACTAGAGAAGCTATCATTTCTTCAGGAACCGCCTACAAGAACCCGAACCGCCTACAAGAACCCCTCTTTTGATGCCTTTTGCGATTCTTTGATAAGAGAACAAGAAAAACTCTTACACCTTGGTCTTATCACTTCTGGAAACACTTCTAAGAAAGCCTTAGCAGCCCAACAACAACCATATCAAAAGAATCCCAAGAAGCAGTATCCTAATAAGTATGGTCCTAAATCAAACAAGGGTCCTAAGCAATTTCAGCCGCAAACTGAAAAAACAACTCACCAAAATGACAAGGCAAATAAAAACAAAGCGAGGAAGACAGATAGATATTTTTACTTTTGTAATTGGGATGGCCATATAGAGTATAAATGTTTTAGGAAGATGGAAGCCTTAGAAGCAACAATGAAGAAACACAACATCAATTTGGAGCACTCTTCACCTTCATCTTCAGGAATGGCACTTTCTGCTTGTGGTTGTCAAGCATCAAGATCTAGTTATGCATCAAATGTATCTTCTTCTTCTCATTCTCATGAGTGGCTCATTGATTCTGGAGTTTCTTACCACATGGCCAAAAATAAAGCCATGTTTTCTTCTTTAAATGATTGTAACACCAAACATATTTAGTGTTGTAGGATCTCTTAGTGTTGTAGGATTTGGCACCATTCATCTAGATAATGGTCAGTTTAATGATGTACCATGTGTTCCTACCTTGTCATGCAACCTTCTATCTGTTTATCAGATAACTCATTCAGGTGAAGGGAAAATAGTAGAATTCTCACTTCATGATGTTGTAATCAAGGACCTCAAATATCCTAGACATATTTTAGCTACTGGAATTGTTGATGATTCCACAAGGTTATATGAGTTTGACAACTTTGGGTCATCATGTCTTCCCTCCGTTTTTGTTGCTCATAATGATGAAGTGAGCAAACTTTGACATGGACGATTTGGTCACTTAAACTATCGCTCTCTTCAAACTCTATATAAAGAAAATATGGTGACAGGTCTTCTTATGGTATCTTGCCGAGATGGTGTTTGCTCCGGATGTGTACTCGGAAAACATCATCGAGATAGTTTTAACAAACGTGCCTCTTGGCACGCTTCAGCCCCTTTGCAGCTTGAGCACAGTGATTTATGTGGTCCACTTCCTGTTGTTTCTTTCTCTGGTTGCAAGTACTTCTTAACTTTCATTGATGATTTTTTCAGATGCACTTGGGTATACTTCTTAAAACTCAAGAGTGAAGTTTTTAACATGTTCTTGGCCTTTAAGGCCTTTGTTGAGAAACAATCTGGCCATCAAATTCTCAAGTTAAGATCATGTTGGCCACATTTTGTCAACGACCCCATAGCAGTACACCCCCATTTTTTCAAATGGGACTTATCATGTTCGAGGCTCGTGGCATCCAGATTTCATTGTCGATCGACATTTTTATAATGATGTAAACCCATTCTGCATGTAATGATGTAAATGATCTAAGTAAGACCGTCAATGTATGTAACAACCTAGGTAAGCTTAGTATGTTGTTGATGACTTCCATCTTAGAAGGTTTTTTGTCTCACTGATTCACGAAAGTGATCGACAGAGTTTTTCCCTCCAGCCTCACCCCAAAGCTAGGGTGGAATTTGTCATCAACATGCTAAGTGAGTCCTAGTGTTCTATCGAGTCCTTGTAAAAGTAGTTTCAACTACTTGGTCTACTAGATCATGTTTTGAGTCGCAGAATTGGGTATTTATTTGAGGGTCTATACAAATGGGTTTTCCCCCTTCATGTATGTAAATGTATTATCTCATGTAAAAGAGGGTTGGAAAAATAATTATAATCCCTTCTTAGTCAATTAATTAAATTTTCTGGTCAATTAATTAATAAAATCTTAAACCAGAAATTTAATTAATTTAGGGTCCTAAATTAGGATTAAATCTTTAAAGGCAAAATTTGTGGGTCCTTGGAAAATGATTTTGAAAGCCCCGGGCCAAGGGAATATTGCGAATTTTAAGAAATATTGGACCCTTGGGCCTTGGTGGTTAAGTCAAGGTCAAAATTTTGGGGTAATTAACTCAAAAATAATATTTTTGAGTTAATTAAAATTGAATTAAATGATAAATTGGTTTTTTCCTCAAAATTTTAATTTCAACGCTCCGGATTAAAAGATAATTAAATATTTTGGACGGTTCAGATTATTTTGACGAGGATCATCCAAACTAGCCGTAAGAGATCTTGTCCTATAAATTCAGAGGTCTTTGTCATTCTTGAGTCATCCGATCTCAGGATCGTGCACTTGTTCTTAGAAGCTCTTGTAAATTTTTTTTTGAGGAATAAAGCATAAAGACTTTGGGGTTACAAATCTTGATGTTCCTTTTCAGATCTATGTGGTGAATTGTCTCTAAACTCTGCTACTTTGTTTCTTGCATTTTATGGTTGATGACCTTCATGGATTAATCTGCATACAGGTATCTTGTGCAGTTTTCTGGGTTTATAAAATAACATTTTGATTTTTCTGCAAAGGTCTCATGTTGTTTTCTTAAATCTCTATCGATCTAAGATTCAGATCTAAGTGTGCAGGGCAATATTTTTTAAGATTGAGCGTCTGGGGAAGTCTTTGGTTGGACCAACCGACTCTCAATAAATATAAATCTGATAAGCTCTTTATTTGTTAAATTCCAAGTCTATCTTACGATATTTGTGATTTTGCAGGGTTTCAAAGGCTTGTGCCTCTCATTTAAAAATTTTAATTTCTAAGCTGTGCTAAAAAGTTTCAAATCTGGCTATGAGGGCTTTCTAAATTGTAAATTAATCTTGTAAATTTGTATATAGTTTTCGTTCTGTCAGGTTTTTTGCAGGATTGCAAGAGGTTTAGCAGAAATTTTTTGATCTGGGCATAATTTCAAAAAAAAAAAAAAATTTTCTCTGGTGCATTCAATGAGATAAGAAACTGGATTTTGCCAGGAGAAAATTCGAGTTTACTGTGTACTGGGTTTATTTTAAATATCGGCCATCGAACAGCAGCCATCCTCTCCATCGAATGTCCTCCTCTGTCCGATCCATCATTCCTCGCTGCTTAGCCACTGCATAACTCTCGATTTTCATTTCGAAACCCTATCCGCAGCTTCTCATCTCTTCACGCCATCGATTCGCTGCCTTAGCCATCCGTCCAACATTTTCATCGATCCCTTTGTGTTGCCTTTGACCTGACCCTCGACCCTTGACATCCGTCCATCTCCACTCTGCAAATCGATTTGCCCTCAAGCCGTCTCACCTAACCCTCGATTTGCACCAGACTTCGATCTGCTCCCATCTGCGTCGATCATCTCCCTCACGCCGTCCAACTTCAACCTGCAAACCGACAAAAACACACATCTAAATTTTGAAAGCATTCACATGTATATGCATCGTTTTTTTTTATTTAGTGTATGGATAGATTTTAATATTGTATTGGTAGTCATAGGTTTTTCGATTTTGTTTTGTTTCGTTTTAGTTTTAATTTGTTAGTGGCTTAGTCTTAGTTAAATTTTAAAGTTAGATTTGTTGTTTTTTTTTTCGATTTTGATTTATTTCATTAGATAGCGTTAATTTGGTTCCTTTTTTAATTTCATTCGATTTCTTTCAGCTTTAATTTAATCATAGTTTTAATTTTTATTTTATTTTAATTTTGTTTTAGATTTAGCGTAAGTTAGATTTTAGGACTTTAGTTTAGTTTTCATTTTTGTTAGATTTTGAATCTTTTAATGTTTTTTTTTAGATTTTAATTTTTTACTTTATGTGCATATTTTTTATCTAGATAACTTTGTTTTATTTTTTAGTTTTAAATAAAAATAATAAAATAATAAAAAATTAAATTTTTTTTTTCAAAAAAATCCTAAAAAAATAGAAAATAGAAAAATATAAAAAATTTCAAATTTTTTATAGTCAAGTGTGCTAAATTTTTCTATCTAAGGTTTTGACTATAGAAACATTTTCTGGATCAAAATTAATTGAAGCATCATAAATCTGGAAATATTGCAAATCTCGGGCATTTTCATCTTGTATCGCTGTGGGTTTAAGATATTTTAACGCATGGTTGTGTGTTTTTTTTTTTAATTATATATCATTGTGATAAATCGTGTTTTAATAAGCAGCAGTTAATCGTCACGTACTTACAATTGCATAATGGGGTTTCATTTGACTCCATAAGGCACTGGTCTTAAACGTGAAATCTAATTTAGATCTGTGGAATCTCGTTCATTTTATCAAGTATTTGGATGTTTTAGCTGTGTCTTATGGATTCTTCCTCTTCATTTCTAATAGGGTCTACCTCCCTTAGCTTGCAAGGAGACAACTTAAATAGAGATATTGGGGATAAAGGTGACAGCCCCCAATCTGAGCCGTTGTCGCGGTGCTTGGACAATCTGTGCGACAACAGATTAGACAATGGAGGCGAATATGTTAACAACAAATTTATCAACTTCTGCACTGAGCATGGCATTCAATTGCAACATACTGTTCCATATACTCCACAACAAAATGGTGTAGCTGAAAGGAAGAATCGCCCCTTAAAAGAAATGACTAATTGTATGCTTCAATCTAAAGGACTTAGTCTCAATTTTTGGGCAGAAGCAATTAATTGTACAAATTACATAGTAGATCGCACTCCTACTAAGGTTTTAAAGAATATAACTACAGAAGAAGCTTGGAGCTCAATCAAACCAGATGTAAGTCACTTTCGTGTTTTTGAAAGTGATGCTTGGGTCCATATTCCAGATGTGAAAAATAAAGCCTTAGAACCTAAGAGTGAAAAATGCATTTTTGTTGGATATTCTGAAGATGTCAAAGGATATAGACTTCTTCAACCAAAATCCAAAAATATAATCATTAGAAGAGATGTAAAATTTGATGAAAATATATCGGCCTGCGAGCCTAGTTCGGCGGGTGTGCCACCTTTGGCCTGCGAGCTTGATTCATCATATGTGCCACCTCTCTCTCTCTTTTCTTTTTTTAATAGCATTCCTTCTAGTTCAGATGATGACAACGAGGACGACAATCCTCCTCCACCTCTTGAAATTATTCCTTTTACTCCACAGCTTCCAAGATGGGTCCGCTCTACTCGGGATGCAGCAGGTTCTCTTGCAGGTGACCCTGTAGATCGACGATGTACACGTTCTCAGTTCCAAAGAGCCTCTTCCTTATTGGCTTAAGTTCTAGAAAATCTTGATCCAGACACCTTTGAAGAAGCTTCCGGTCATCTAGATTGGGATGAAGCTATGAATGAAGAATATCGTTCCTTATTGACGAACGATACTTGGGATCTTGTTCCTCTTCCAAAACAAAGTTTGGACCAGATGGAAAAGTGGATAGACATAAAGCTCGTCTTGTCGCTAAAGGATTTTCACAAGTTGAAGGCATTGACTATACTAAAACCTTCTCCCCTGTTGCCAAAATGAATTCTATTTGCCTTGTTCTTTCCCTTGTTGCCTCCTTTAAATTGGAAGTCCATCATATGGATGTTAAATCCGCCTTCTTACATGGAGATTTGCATGAAAAAATCTACATGGAACAACCCCTTGGCTTTATCCAAAATGACTCCAGCCTTGTTTGTCGCCTTAGGAAGTCTCTCTATGGTCTCAAACAAGCTCCTTGGGTATGCCAAAATGAATAGATTTCTATTAGATAATGGCTTTTCTAGGTGTCATTCTGACAACACTGTCTACACCAAGAAAGTGGGTAAGTCCTTCACCATCCTTGTTCTTTATGTTGATGATCTTATCCTTACTGGTAGTGATCCCAACCATATAAACCATGTGAAGTCTAGCTTCAAAAAGAAGTTTGAAATGACAGACTTAGGACACTTATTTCCTTGGTCTTCAAGTCTTGCAATCCAAAGAAGGTATTTACCCTTTCTCAGTCCAATTATGCCTGTGATCTTCTACGCCACTTTCACATGGAAGATTGTAAAGCCAACCCCTTCTCCCTTTCAATCTGGAGTCAAGCTTTCAGTCACTTGTACTACCCCTAAAGTTGATGCTACCTTATACCGTCAACTTGTTGGTAAACTTTTGTATCTAACCCATACCCATCTTGACCTTTCCTTTGTCGTTGGTCTTGTTGCTCGGTTTATGCACCAACCTCATGAAAGTCATTGGAAAGCAGCTAAAAGAATACTTCGATAGGTTCAAGGTACAATTCAGTTCGGGATTCATTACAGTGCAGGGGCATCTTCATTGTTGATTGGTTTCACTGATTCTGATTTCGCTGGTGACCTTGATGATCGAAAGTCTACTGCAGGATATGTATTCACTCTTGGTTCAGGACCTATTACTTAGTCTTGTAAGAAACAAAGTGCCATCTCTCTTTCTTCGGCCGAAGCAGAGTATCGTGGTGCAGTTGAAGCCAGCAAGGAAGCCATGTGGCTTTGTTAGATCCTGTTTGAATTTGGTCTTCATCAGCAGCATCCAAATACACTTTGGTGTGATAATTAGAGTGCCATTCAGCTATGTAAAGATCCAGTTTAGCATCAGCGTATGAAACACACTGAGCTCTACATACACTTCATTAGAAAGCTCATTCATGATCGTGTTCTTGAAGTGCAGTACTGTCCAACCAATGATCAAGTAGCCGATATCTTTACAAAGGCTCTCACAGAAGCACAGAAGCAAAGTTCACCAAACTTCGATCCATGCTTGGAGTTCAGGAAAGTTATCATTAAGGGGGGATAGGCTCTGATGCCTCCTTCCTTCTTCTATTGTGTCACCTTTGTAAATCTTTCAATCCTATCCCAATTTGTTCTTAAGGGGGGATGTTAGGATATTTCGACACAGGAAATAGGCTCCTTTTGTGTCAACTTTGTAAATCCTTCAATCCTATCCCAAGTTGTTCTTAAGGGGGGATGTTAGGATATTCCGACACATAGGAAATAGTTAAGAATGACTTAGTCTAGTGTAGAGTTAGGTAAAGTGTGTTTCTTTACTTTGTACATTTGTAACTTATAATTCGACGGTTCACTCTCTCCTCAGTATTAACGACATTTGATCCGTGGCTTAACACCGATTGGTCCATGATCTCTATTTAAAGAGCATGGAGAGTCATTTTTTCAGGAAACCGCTTATGAGAGAAACATATGTAACTTTTCTTTTTATATTAATAAATTGCTTGAAGTGGCCGCGTTGGCTCAGGCCGTGGACTGTTTCCCTCTTCGAGGGTTTTAACCACGTGATAATACTGGTGTACTGATTTGTGATTTGTTCGTGAGCGGCGACCTTTGGTTTTTGATCTACGGAATTTACCCTGTAAATTCCTACACCTGCGCAGTTTTTACTGGAAGAATGTGCGCAGATCTGTGCAGTTTACAGTGGAAGAAACTGCGCATGTGCGGGTTTTGTTTAGGAAAACTGCGTAGATGATCAAAAAGGGGTTTTAAGCAGTGAAAACCAAAATTCCTTTTGTCCTTGGTATTATTTTACTTCAAGCTTCTTAAGGGATTCACTTGAGACACTCCATCGGATGGTGAGATATCCAAATCGACAGTCACGGTGACAAATTTTAGTGTAATAGATTGCTCCCTAAAGTGCAAAGCTAGAAAAAATGTTTGACGACTGAAGCACTTTATCATGTCAAAGGTTCGAATCAGAGACCAATTGGTTGAGGACCTGAAAAAAACAATCAAGGATTACCATATCATGCTTTCATATAAACATCACTGAGGTAGGAATTCCCATACTTAGAGTAAACATAACTCAATGAACTAGTAGGGAAATACACAAATATCCATGTCAATAGTAGACATAGTATGGACGCATCCATTAATGGATCTATATTTACAATCATGAATATTTAATAACTCCACTCAACCTGGATGGATGAAACTAGATCTAGGGTCTTGATCTCCATCTCTCGATCCATAGTACAAATCTAACCATGCGAGTGAATGTCTCGAAGTCAAACATGGCAGAAACCACTTGATTATCGGTCAATGATGGAAACCATTAACAAGTGCGAGAGAAACCACCAATAATGACAATGGTCCTCAAGGTACTCCCAGTACAATCTATGAAGTGTGATTAAATGTTTTGAAGTCAAACACTCATAGAATCATTCAATCGAAGGCCAATGATGAGAACCTATCGTCAAATGTGAGAAACCTGCCAATAAGGCATGCAAGCTTCAAGGTATTGAAAATGGTTTCTAAATCAACTTCCTAGATAATGAGCTGAAGTTGATAGGAAGCGATCCATCGTAGGAGGGCCTACGACACGAAGCTTCATCTCAAACAATATTTGAAGTGATTTGGGATTGACTCAGGGATGACCGACGTGATTGAAGGTTATGAATAGCAAGGTAATTTTCACTGAGGTTGGACTTCTCTTGAACATATTTGCGACACAACATGTGACTTGGTAGTATTTGACTCAAAGATAATACCCAAAAGCAGCTGAAGACTTTCAATGAGGTTTCATTAACTGTGAGACAAATGGATTTCGCAACTTGGACACAAATGTGATGGAGTGTCATGTTCAAGAGCGACATACTGCCTTTAATAATACAAAAATGAGTGTTCTTTTCAAATTCCGCCCCCCCACACCATTACTGGGAAGTACCTCTTTATTTTTGTCAAGCTTGAGGAGGATAACATTTGCTTGTTTGTATAAGCTCATCCTTTGGATGAATCCTCTGAATTATTTTTAACGAACCCTAGGAAGGAGTGGTTCGGTCTAGTTGTGATCGACGAGTCCTCAATTGTTTAAGTTTTTATGAGTCCAATGTAGGGGTAACTCGATGTCATTTTCATGTTTAAAGAGTTTGAAAAGACACAAAAAGAAAACTCATGTTGTTCTTACAACGTAAAATTTTAAACGAGCCTGGAGAAAGTGAAACTTAGTTTTTTTTAAAAAAAAATCAGTTTTAGGGGGTTAGGAGAAAAACATAAGTAAACTCCATAATTTTTTTTTTGTAAATTTAGTCCCTCAAGCCTGAAAAAGGATAAAATGATGCAGGAGAGAACTCTATTGACCATGCTTAGTCAACGTATACCATTTTCGTAATTAGTCTAGTTCAGTCCGGAAAAGGGGTAAACTTATACTGAATAGACAACTGTTCATTTATTTTAACGAGTTCGAATAGTCAAGTGCTTAGCAATCTTTTCATATTTAGAGAGTCTAAAAAGGGCTTAAAAGAGAACTCCATGGTTTCACTTTTTTCGTAAGTTTTAACGAGTCCGAAAAAGTGATAAAAGTGTATTCATACGGCCAACTTTCAATTAATTTACGAGTAGGAAAAGATGGAAAGAATTCAACATTTTCATGTGTTTTACGAGCATGAAATATAGCAAAAGAATCTCGAGATTTTCATGAGTTTAACAAGCCATGAAAATAATAACTGAAATGGATTCACGATAGGTTTCATTTTTATACAAGCTTGAAACAGAGGAAAACTATGATGGAGATTAGTTTCATTTTTACACGAGCTTGAAATAAAGAAAACTGTGCTTGAGATAAGTTTCAATGCCCCCAAGCATAACCTGCAAGGGTACATGCCTCCAAGCTTCATTTCATTCACCTAAGTAGACTACTGGTTACTAATAGCTGGATGGAATGAAGGTTCATTTCCAATATTAGATGAAAGAGTCGACTCAATATTAGGGGAGGATTTGTTTCATTGTTTAACAATCTTGACACAGGAACAGAACTATGCTCATAGTGACATGTTTCATTTTTTAATGAGGTTGACACAGTAAAAGGAACTATCCTCATGGAGCCTGTTTCATTTTTTAACGAGGTTGACACAATAAAAGAACTATCCTCATGGAAGTTGTTTCATTTTTTAACGAGGTTGACACAATGAAAGAACCATCCTCATTGGAACCTGTTTCATTTTTTTTAACGAGGTTGACACAGTAAGAGAACTATCCTCATGGAAACCTGTTTCATTTTTTAACGAGGTTGACACAGTGAAAGAGCCATCCTCATTATGAACTGATTCATTTTTTAATGAGGTTGACATAGTAAAAGGAACTCTCCTCATAGGCACCTTTCATCATGGCTTCCAACTGGAAGGAACACATGCCAAGGGACACACCTCGATCATGGCTTCCAAGGGGTCTTCACCGGAAGGAAGAACAATTCACTGGAAGGAACACATGTCAAAGGACTCAATAGGGATAAGAACATCGCGTTCAAATACCCTCATAGGGTTTACCATGTCAATTACCAGATCTAAGTCAAAAGAAGTCGAGCAAACAATGAGAGGCTTGCTTGCATTGGTAACTGAAAACATGGGACTGGTTGCCACATAATTAACCCGTGGCGGGGTGGATACCACTTCCAGATAAGGAACATTCATGGATGTCGGATTATTGGTAGTCGAATCAAGATTAACGAACGAAAGCTGGTCAACAATCACAATGTTTCCATTGTGAGGCATAGACATCACGCGAAAGAGTGTCAATATGACAACATTGATGGCATAGACATAGTCTCGCCCATGGAGTAAGTTGAAATCCAAGGGGCCTTGGACTACCATAAGATCAATACAAACAATTTTACCTTCCAAGGTAATAGGAAATTGAGGAAGGATCCCTAAAGGTTCACTAATGGTTTTGTTAAAAACTGATAGATTCTGTGTAACAGGCACAAGCTGAGGGGAACCCAAAGCTTGCCAAGCAGTTGAGGATAAAATACTAACAGAAGCACCCTCATCTACATTTGTGCGATGCACATTCTTAACACAAGTCTTAACAATGATTTGGAAAGGAATGGAAGAAGGAAGACGAGGTTCTGTGAGTCTATTCCAATCAAAGGAAAATATCTCAATACTTGGAAGGGGTTCTGTAGAAACAGGTGAAATGCCCCCTAGTGTAGAAGAATCTGAAGTAACAAGAAGAACGTGAGCGGAATGAATTTCACTCTCTACAGGGAGAGTGGGATCGACCGATTGTGAAATAAAGTCGACCATTTGATCAACTAATGGTTCATCAACCTGAGTGATATTTGTTTCACTCTCCAATGGAAGAGTGGGATTCACTGTACTTGGAATTGGATCAATCATTTCGTCAACTGACGATAGGTTGGGAGAAAGTTTACGGTAACCCGTTGGAAGTTTTTGCTATGGAACAATAAGGTTTTTCAACAATTTTGAGGCTTCATCTATGTGAGGCAAAGGTGAGTTTAATGACTCCCTTTACATAACCTATAAGGAAACCTAACTTTACCCTTTTTCCCCGGAACCTGACAATCACTAGTTGATGGATCAACAGTAAGTTCATAAGAATTTTCTGACCATACTTCCAAGACCTTAGGAATTCCAGGACAATTGATATGGAAGTGGTCAACCTTACAAAGCTTGCAAGGGTATTTGGGCTTACGATGAATGTTGGAAGTTTCCTCAACATTACCAATACTTACAATGATGGTTGGTTGGTTGACTTCTTTCTTATCTTGCTTCTTCTTCTTCCCTTTCTTCTTCTTCTTAGCCACCTGGTTACTAGCATCGAGGCTTTTACCAAGCGAAGAAGAAGAAAGGGAGGAAGACATGTTGGGTGAAGAAGGTAAAGGGTCAACATGAGGTTGGTGATGTTGAGATGGTGAACTCTGTTGAGGTGAAGCATCCGGTTGAGGTGGAACAATTTGAGTAGTGGAGGCCAACGAAGTTGAAAATAACCATACCAGTAAACCTATGGTAAATCCAGGTAATGACAATGTAGCCATATAAGGAGGACCAACATTTCCAAAGCAAGGAAAATGACTAGGATTCTTGTTAAGAGGGGTTCTTGGTTGGTAAATTCTGGAACTCTTGCCCTTAGATTCAACTTCAATGAATTTTATTAACAATTTAAAAATATTAAGAATTCAAATTCACAACTCACACCTAAGGTCTCTAAAAAGTAAAAACAAACAAATGAACACTCACTATCAAATCTAAGAGTCAAACCACATACAAACAGTTTGTTTTCACAACGAAATCACTAGTTGGTGATGAAATCCAACGTCGCAGAAATCAATGTAAAAAACTAGCGGATGGAACCAGTTACCTTGACAACCTGCTTAATGAAATAGTCTGGTGCAAGTAACTCCACTATGCCATCTTGAGTGAAGATTACCCTCCAAAAATTCCAAGTGAGTCTAGTCAACGTTTGTTCCAGGAACAATGGAACCTTCCCTCCACCGTCACCTTGGGAAAAATCCTATGATTATAGCTACTAAGGTTACCAACTGAGACAATCAAACCTAGGGGAATAGTCTGTGGCTCGATATACACACAAGGGCAGAGTATCAAAGCTTAATCCCCTTGAAAGTTTCTCGACATGGTAAATCCGAGGTTTACTGACAAGTGAACCCAGGCTCCTCGACGATGGTTAATCCGAGGTTTACCATTTGTAATGCGTGCACATATTCTATCTTTGCCAATGAAGTAGGTACGATTACTCCATTGGGTCCAATATGACCTCGTGCTTGACTCTTTTAAGAAGAGCTTCCTAGAGCAAAAATGTAATAATTGGAATTTTTCCCTACCGCAAGATGCTATTTGTTTGTTTAATTGCTTTGGAAAGTTAATTACTCCCTATTGCAAAGCACTAATCCTGAACTAGATTGGTGGAATGAGCCCTAGAAAATGTAAAAATTTCTAGATTAATTTTAATTAGCGCTGTGTTATTTTCGCTGTTTTTTACTCAGTAGGTAAACGAAGGTGAAACTTATGGTGTTATGACCCGACTCAAAATTCTAATGCATTCAATCATGAAAATGTAATCTTTTCTTTTCAATGAAATCCTAGTTAAGGGAAAGTAAGAGGTTTTTTGAACTTTAAAGTGCAAACTTCTAATATTCAATGCAAAATATTCGGATAGCGTTTTCTTGTTGGAGCTGTAACGATCGTGGAGTCGGGGTTTGCGGGTGGCCAGGTAGTAAAACTTTACAGTTGTTTCCACTATTTTCTGCCCGGGTTTCACTATGGTGCTTAGAGGTTCCTCTGGTGGTTTAAGATGGTCAAACCCTGTTAATGTGTGGATTTGCAGCCGAATGCTGCGAATATTGTTGCAGTGTGGGGAATGGAGCCAACTCGACAGAATTTGGCCAAGGTGGCTCTCCCTCCATGTTCTCTTGCTGACATGTGGAAGGAGGAACGTTTTTCATGGGACTCGGTGGAGGGTTTTGGTGTTATGGGTGATGCTGACTCGGGTTTAAACAAAACGAACACTGGCGGTCATGATTGTCGCTCTCAGGAAGGGTGGGTTTCCCCAGTTTTCATGGGAGATGTCTTGGCAGAGAGCTCAGCGGAGAAGGTAAGTGTTTTTGAAAACCCTGTTTCGGTGTTTCGGTCGGGAGGGGTAAAGGACATGGTCTTTGGTAGTGGCTTGGTTCCCAGTGTGGGGTTGAAAGCTTTCTTGATTGACTCTGGTGATTAAAATGGATGCTTGGGGAAAAACGGTGGCGGGGTTCTGAAAGTTGGGGGTTTGGAAAATAGCTAGTTTGAGGCGGGTTTTGAGGTCGAGCATACCTTTGCCTGGCACGGTGGTTACGGCCACAACACTTCGGAGGAGAGGCGGTCGCTGCAGGAGGAGGTGTATGACGTGTTACACAAGGGGGTTGAAGGGGAGTTTGCGGGTTTCCAGCAGGGCCTAGACAAGCCCATAGAGGATGTCTCGTCTGTTTTGGCCAAGAAGGAAGGGGGGTTGTCAGAGTGGGGTTTGGTTGGTAAGCAGTTGGGGGCTGTGTTGTTGGCAGGGGAGGATTTATCGGGTGAAAAATTAGGGGATGGTGGCAAGGGCTTCAATGAAAGGGTTGGGGAGGAAGATGAAGTGTTTATACTTTTTCCTGAATGCAGTGGCCAGGTAGGAGTAAAAAGGAAGAAAGGGAAGGTGATTAAAAATATTTCAGAGTGTCTGAGCCTGGTTTTGGGAGTGGACATTCAAGTGAACAGGGAAATGGCAACTTCAGAGTCTATTTTGTTGGGTAGAGCTCGTGGTAAATTTTCTTGACTCAGTTCATCTCTGAATGGATTGAGAATTCATGGGGAGCGACTCCGGACAAGGATGTGGAGGTTTTCACCCTGTCAAAGGGCTGGTTCATGATTAAGTTCGTGAATTCAGTTACACTGGACTAGGTGCTTGCCCAGAATTGAGGGTTTGGCATTGCACCGATTCTTTTTAAATGCTGGTCACCGATTTTTGATGCTAAGAGGGAAAGGGTGGATGAGATCCTAGTTTGGGTTCGATTGCCGGCGTTGGCTCCTCATTTATGGACCCTGGATGTCTTTAAGGCAATTGGGAGCAATCTGGGTATTTTCTTGGAAGCGGATGTGTCTTTCGTGGAGACAAAGGCACTGAATGTGGCTCGTTTTCTAGTTCCTCTAGTTCTTTGTGATGGTTTAGTGGAGAAAATACATTTGCATTTTGAATGACATTCCTTCTATCAAATTATTGACTATGAGCACCTTCCTATTCGGTGCCATAGATGCTATAAGTATGGGCATTTAGCCAGAGATTTCCCTTCGGGAATCAGTCGGAGGGGGCGACATAGGGGGTCTAACAGGACTGCTTTTGGGACTCGGGAAGCCCATCCGGATGTTGAAGATATTGCCTAGGTGGAGGAGGTGGGGCAGGTTCAGGACGAGGGGCCGAGCCCAATGGAAGGGTTGGAAGACCAGGAAGTGCAGGTGGGAATCCCTCCTGTTGATGCTTTGATCTAGGCTCCGGAACAACAAACTATGGTGGATACTGCTATGGATTCGGTGGGTACTATATTTCACTCCTCTTGCTTTGTTATTGCTACTCTTGATAATTTATTGAATAATATAAAATTTCCTGGTCCTTCCAGGCCACAGGACATCGAGCCTCAGTGTATCAATAACTTTTCTATGGTTATGGACAGTATCATTACGAATATTCCGAAGCTAAACATTGCCACCTATCCCTATAACCTAAGACTGAGGAAAAAAAAATTATTGCCTGTGGAGATATTTGGGGGGCTGGGAGGTTCACCTATGACTGCAAAACACAGAAAACGTAGAGGTCGGAAAACAAAGATCTCAAAAGTCTAGCTGAAAGCTACGTTTGATATTGCTGATGGGAAACAACTGTCTATTACTGGGGTGCTTAGAGCAGCGCAGACCTCGGCCCAAGTTTCAAAATGATCTTTCTATCCTTTAATTGTAGAGGGTTTGCTAGCTCCCATAAGAAACTAGCCCTAAAATCTCTTTTTTTCACTATAAGCCCAATATGATTATGCTTCAGGAGACATTGGGACAAGGGAATTTGGTTTTGGCCTCTCTTTCAAAATTTCTCCCGGGTTGGTCTTTTGTTGTCCTGGATGCCAAAGGAAGATCTGGTGGATTGGCTCTGGGGTTTAGGGACTGTTCCATCAAGTTGATCAACTCTTGGGGATCAGATAAGGTTATTGGAGTGGAGGTTTTATCCTCTAAATTGGTTACAGATCTCATTATTGTTAATGTCTATGGTCCTTGCCTGGAGAGGGTAGGTTTTTGGAACAACCTTCTGTCGAAGTCCTTTATGCAGGCCAAACATCTGATTGTGGGAGGTGACCTTAATTTATCCTTTGGGTTGGCGGAAACTTGGGGTCCTCAGGCCCGACCTAATCCTCTTGTTGAGTTTTTCCTTAACAAAATCAGAGATGGGAGACTAATTGATCCAAATTTAATTAAAGTTTCTCTTACTTGGAGGAATCAAAGAGTGGGGGATGCACGGGTGGCCAAGAGGTTGGACAAATTCCTCATCCATGAAGATTTTGCTAGTCTGCTATCAGGCTTTAGACAATGGGTTTGGTCGGGTGGGGATTCAGACCACCTTCCTATCCAAGTGGACTTGGCAGGGCCTTTTAAAAAACCTAGTGCTCCTTTCAAGTTTAATGCAGGCTGGTTGAAGGATCCTGATTATATAAGACTTGTAAATGAAACTTGGTGCTTTAGGGAGAGACGTGATCATGGATCCTTTGCTCAACCTTTTATGAGCAACCTAAATCGATTAGAGAATGTGACTGTATCGTGGGCCAGAGAAAGAACTAAAAGGGATGAGCGTGCTCTGTCTGAGATTGGGGAAGAACTGGGGAGTTTGGAGAGTTTGAAAGCTGATGGTTATGAAAATGAGGCAAAGCGGGATATAATAAATGAACTTGAGTCCAAGCGAAGAAATATTTTAGCTGAAAAAGAGGAACAATGGAGGCTAAAAAGCCAGGCTATAAGGCTTTCTGCTGGGGACGAAAATACTAAATTTTTTCAAAACTATGCAAAAGGAAGGAAAAACTCTAACACTATTTGGGAGCTGGACAAACATGGAGGTGGCAAGGTAAAATATTTCAATGATATAGCTCTAATGGGCAAAGAACATTTTAAAGCTCTCTTTAGGGCACCTGAGGGAGCCACTATTGCTAAAGTAATTAGGGTTGCTCAACACTTTCCAAGATATGCGGATGAAGAAAAGAATGGGGATCTTATGGCCCCTGTGTTGAGGTTGGAAGTGGACAATGTTCTTAACTCCATGCAAAAAGATAAGAGTCCTGGGCCAGATGGCTAGACTGTGGAATTTTTTCAATACTTTGAGCTTTTTGGGGACGAGTTGGTGGGAGTGGTGGAGTCCAAAATTAGGGGTCATGTTCATGATCCTTTTAACTTGACTTTTTTAGCACTTATTCCTAAATCGGATTCTCCCTCATCTTTTGATGAATTCCGACCTATTTCCTTGTGCAACTGTATATATAAAATCATTGCAAATGTTATTGCTCTTAGGCTGAAACCTATCCTGTCTCGAAACATCTCTAGATAACAATTTGGATTTTTGAATGGCAAGCAGATCCATGATGCAATTGGGGTGGGTTAGGAAACAATGCATAGCATCAAACATGTGAGGCAATAAGGGCTGATTATAAAAGTTGACCTATCAAAAGCTTATGATAGGATTAGCTGGCTTTATTTGAGATTATTGTTGACTCATCTTGGCTTTGGTATTGATTTTATTAATTGGATAATGGGTTGTATTTCAAATGTGTCTTTTGTTTTCCTTATCAATGGGGTTGCTTCATCCCTTTTTCATAGTCAGAGAGGGCTCAGACAAGGGTGCCCTTAATCTCCTCTTTTATTTCTGCTGGCAGCTGAAGGTCTTAGTTAACTTCTTAGTTCAGCCAAGAGAAGAGGAGACCTAAAAGGTATTGAGGTAGCCACAAACATGTTTATCACTCAGTTACGTTTTGTGGATGATATTCTCCTTTTTAGCAATGGGAAGAGGGAGGATGGTGGTCAGTTAAAAGCCTCCTTGGATCTTTTCTTGAAAGCCATTGACATGACTATAAATGCGCAAAAATCTTCCTTAGTTTTTGCTAATGGGTTAAGGTCGGTGCTGGGAAGGATCAAAGATTTTTTTCCCTTTGATTGTCAACCTCTGGGGGCTTATCTCAAGTATTTGGGGTTTTATTTGAAGCTAGACTCTTATAAAAAACATGATTGGTTATGGCAAGTGTCAAAATCGAGAAAAGGTTAAACCTCTGGAGTTATAAGTGGCTCTCTAGAGCTGGTAGATTGGTGTTGATATTTGGTAGCATCGAAAGTTCTCTAAGTCTCAAAATTTGTGGAGAGGCTTAGACACATGTATTCCAAAGAACCCATAAATCGTTTGTGGAAATTCCACTCCGAACATGTTTTATTAAAATAATTAACTATTTCAATGGAGACCCTAAGTCTAAACTTAGGGAAATTAAATAATTAAAGGGAATTAGTAAAACAGTGTGTGAATCTTCTAGAAAACATGGATCAAGTCAAGTTATGATCTTAGCCATTGATTAAAGATCTAATCTCGGCTGTTGATATCTCAACGAGAAGACTATAAAGGAAGACTTGAGGGTCATTACACTAGTGCAGATACTCAGTTGCTTGAGTAAATCGATTTTCTCATTGGCTGGAGTTCAACAGGAGAAAATCGATCCAGAGGGAGAGTTGCAGGTGGAGGAGACGATAAGAGGGTTGAGCAGCAGTCCGGGGTGCAGGAGCAGGTGACGTAGGGGCAGGAAGGGACATTACAGGGGCAGGAAGGGAACAATGCAGAAGGGTGACGCAGTTCTGCGCAGTACCCACGCAGTGGTGACGCAGGAGGTCTAGGAAGGTCCTTTCGAGGTCAATTCTCATCAGCTAATTTTGTGAGAAGGTTCTCCAATGTTATCATAGAAATGTTCTCTTCGTTACTGCTAATTGTAAATTGTACAAGAAGATTACTGCTGAATAATAGAAACCCTCATCTATTGCACCGGTTTTCTCGGATTGGGTTTTTCAGGGAAAATTGTCCAAGTATCTGTTTCATTCGTGTGCTAGTATTTTCCTTATTGTTTTGCTTAGTAATTATATGGTGAAGTTTGCATTTGAATTTATTTCAATATTTACTGAAGAGATTTCTGCAAATAACTTATTTCTGAATAATAAGTAGAAGAAATAACATCAGATAATGCAATAGGATTTCAAGTTGAAATTTTCACACGGTTTCAGAGCAACGTTAGGCAAGAAAGCAGGGGAATCTATGCCAAAGGGGATCTCGTGGTGCTACCTTGGCAGAAACTTGTACCCCCAAGGGCTTACGCATTCCTTTTGCAGAAACTACTGGAGAAGGGAAAGGCACTGAGAAGATGGAAGATCGAGTTTTATCAGAGTTGACCTCTAGGCTGGAAAAAGAATGTGCGTGCTTATCCAGCACTGCATCATCGGATGATTGGTATATTGATAGCGGGGCATCAGCCCATATGACTGGTGAAAGAGAGCATTTCTCTAACTATCAAGAAGAACGGATGGACTTCCAAATTACTATGGGAAACAAGACGAAGTGTACCCCTATATGAAAAGGGACCATAGCATTTCAGACAGAAGCAGGAGAGAGTCTTCGATCCACTAATGTGCTGCATGTACCAGGTATGGGAATGAATTTACTTTATGTATCTCAATTTCAGGACAAGGGATATGACGTATACTTTATCAAAAGAAAAGTCTATGTCAAGCATCCAACCTGGAAGAAGAAAGCTCAAATTGGGACTCAAAGCAACAAACTATACAAGTTGCAACTTGAGTCTCCAATGGCACTAATAGGTGACAATCTAAGTGGCGAATCAGATCTGAATGAACTATGGCACAGGCGAATGGGGCATCTACACCATGGAGCTTACGGGAGTTCCAGTTCTTAGTATCAAACATGATGACCTGTGTAGAGGGTGCATTTTAGGAAAATACGCTAAAGCAACATATTCCAGGAGAAACAATAAGGTGAAAAGTGTATTGGGACTAATACACTCAGATATCTGCTGACCAATGTCAACTAGAGCTCTTGGTGGAAGTGAATATTTTGTCACTTTCATAGATGACCATTCCAGGAAGACTTGGATTTACTTCCTTAAGACCAAGGATGAGGTCTTTGATCTGTTCAGAGAATTCAAAGCTTTGGTAGAAAACTTGACTGGGAAGAAAAATCCAAGTATTGCGTTCAGATAACGGTGGTGAATATACTGATAAAGAATTCACAGACTTCTGTGCAAGGGAAGGCATCAGAAGAGAATGGACAACTCCTTACAATCTGGAGCAGAATGGAGTTGCAGAACGAAAGAACAAGACTATTGTTGGGGCAATAAAGGTAATGTTGTATGACTAGGATCTGCCTAGATTTCTGTGGGCAAAAGCATGCAGAACAATTGTATATATCCAAAACAGGACCCCTCACAGAGCATTGGGCAAGACAACGTCCGAGAGTGTCTTTACAGGGATGAAGCCGGAGGTAAGTCACCTCAGGAGTGTGGCGTATTGTCATGTGCCAGATGGGAAGAGGAGCAAATTAGATCATACTGATGAGAAAGGGTATCTCGTGGGTTATAGCGAGACATCCAAGGTGTACAAAATCTACATTCCGGGAAACAGGAAAGTGGTAGTAACGAGGGATGTGAAATTCATGGGGGATCGAGCCTTCAAAAAATCCCGTGAAATGCATACCGAAGAATAGTCTGAGGATGAAACTCTTGTCTAGCGGCAGCTAGGAGAAGATCCAGCAGATGGACAACCATCAGGATCTAGCACTATGACTAGTACTAGCATTTCTTCAAGAGAAGAAAATTCAGATAGCTCGCAGCAAATGGGACAACATGAAGAAGAGATGATTGAGCCACCCACTACTAGTAGCAGAATCAACAGAGAAGTGCAACAAACGTTGAGGGACACAGAGGAGTTTGTTGGGGCTCCTAGAACCGAGAAAAGGTAGCGTAGACAGCCTGACAGATACCAAGCATTGGTACCTAAGGTTGAAGAGCCCTCTAGCTTTCAGGAGGCTGCATAGCATCAAGTTTGGGTGGATGCTATGGTAGAGGAGTACAACTCTATCATGATCAATGATGTCTGGGAAGTCGTACCTAGACCACAGGACAAATCAGTTGTAGGTTCCAGGTGGATCTATAAGATCAAGTATACTGCAGACGACAATGTAGAGAAGTACAAGGTCAAGTTTGTGACTAAGGGGTATGCTTAGAAGGAAGGGATAGACTACGAAGAAACCTTTGCCCTGGTAGCTAGATATACCTCTATCAGATCCATTATATCCCTTGCCGTGCAGATGGGATGGGAGATTCACCAGATGGACGTCAAGACTGCATTCTTGAATGGGGTTATAGAAGAAGAGGTTTGCATCGAACAACTAGAAGGCTTCAAAACACATGAGAAGAAAACTCATGTACGCAGGTTGAAGAAAGCCTTGTATGGACTTAAATAGGCACCTAGAGCATGGTACAGTTGAATTGATGGATACTTGCAGTAGATGGGATTTGTCAAGAATGACGCTGAGCTCAATCTCTACTATCTCACAATAAAGAATGAGCCTCTGATTTTGGTCTTGTATGTAGATGATTTGTTTTTGACAGGATCATCTAGGCTCATCAAAGACTGCAAGAATAATCTCTAGCAGAAGAATTCGACATGAAGGATTTGAGGTTGATGCACTATTTTTTAGGATTGGAAGTTTGGCAATAGAAAGGCGAAATCTTCCTTGGGCAAGGGAGATACGCTACAGAAATTCGAAAGAGATTTAGAATGCAGGACTATAGACACATGGCTACTCCAATGATCACCAATTGGAAGAAAATTGATGCATCTGAAGGTAAGGAAGTGGACCCCACCTTGTACAAGCAGCTCATAGGGTCTCTCATGTATTTGGTCAACACCAGGTCAGACATTTGCTACGCTTTTAACTCCCTCAGTCAGTTCATGGTAGAACCGAAGAGGGCGCACTGGGCAGCTGCTAATAAAATTCTCCGATATTTGTGAGGAATAGTCAGATATGGATTAAAATACACCCAAGGCGATGATATCATTCTGCATGGATTCACAGATGCAGATTGGGCAGGAAGTTTGGTAGATCGGAAAAGTACCACAGGGTATTGCTTCAACATTGGATTAGGTATGAGTTCCTGGTGCAGTGAGAAGCAAAAGTCTGTAGCACTGAGCACAACTAAAGCAAAGTATATGTCAGCCAACAAAGCTTCGTGTGAGGCCATATGGCTTAGAAAACTGTTTGTGAATTTATTCAGAAGGAAGATCAAAGCGACTAGTATTCTATGTGATAATCAGAGTTGCATCAAGCTCTCTGAAAATCCTTTTTTTCATGATCGGTCGAAACACATCGACATCAGGTGTCTTTTTATCAGAGACTATGTTCAGCGGGGAGCAGTATAGTTGCACTATATTCCCAGAGGAGATCAGGTAGCAGACATTCTCACCAAGGCCCTAGAGAGAACAAAGTTTGTTCACTTCAGGGAAAAGATGGGGATGATTGAGAATCCGTTTCAGTAACAGATGAAACAACACTTTGTTGAAAAGTGTAACTAGGATCGGTCTTGATATTGACTATGTAATTATGTATTTATGTAAGGAAGACAAAGATAATAGAATATATTTTTGTGGTACTTGCTTCATGGGTTTCATGAGCAAGATTTTATTATAGATAGACTTCTTCTTGATGTCTACTAGGGTTGTGTCTTCTAGTTATAAATATAATTAAGGGTCATAAATATGAAGAGTCTAGTCATCCAAAATGCTCCAAGACCTTGTGGAAGAATGGCTCATAACAACCCATATTCAAAGCTAGAATAATTGCACTACATGTCAACCTAATTCATAGTGATGAGATCAGCTTACTAGTTGGCTCTAAAGTCGGCTCATTTATAGACAGGAACAACTATATATACCCTAGTATACTGTGCAGAAAGACCAAGACACAGATTCGATTGGTTTGAGTTTTTTGGATAGAGTTTAGGATCTTAGGACAGGAAAAAGTTGCGGATTCCTCTAAAACAATGCATATTCCTTTGAGATTTTACAGAGTATATAAGTGCGGATTTCTGAGGTCTTGTACAGCGTTATAGTGCGGATTTGTCCTTATATCAGGAAGAACCTGGAGATATAACACAGAAGTATTGCATACTGTTTTGTGACACCAAGCAGAGCAAAGGACCTGAAACATAAGCGAAGTTAAGGGCAGTGTACAAGTATTATAAGTGCGGATCTGTTTGAAGAAGGATTTGCTAATTGTCCTGATGTTAGATTGCGGATCAGTATACACCTACAGTACATGAAGTTGAGATAGTGACCTAAAGAAGAAAGCAGTCTTAAAGGTGTGGAAAAGTGAGGAAGGCAAATCTGTGATTTACTTTCCTAACTACAGTTCAAGGAATAAGTTACAAGTGTATGCAAAGTGAAAATGATTCAATCTCCAATAGTTGACTAAGCAATAAGAAGTTAAACTTAGAGACTGAGTTCTCCAGTGCTAGTGCAGATTGGTGCAGATTAGTGAAGAATAGAAGAATCAAGTTTGAGATCATCAAAGAAGAAGTGGCAAGGTCTTGGATGCATATAGTTCAAGGGTCTGAGTCTTGGTCATGGTACTTGTCATTTGAAAATCTAGAAGAAGAATTTCTCGTGAGTTTTCCTCTCCAAGAGGGAGAGGTTTTGCCTTGGCTCTAGGAGCCTAATTTTTTTGTGTCTTGTGTATTTTGATAATTGACTTGATGAAAGACTAAATAAGCTAAAGAAGAGAAGACATAAGTAACTCAGTAACCTCACAAGTAGTTATCAAGAAGAGAATTTGAATTAAACACCAGCCCTCTAAATTCTCAACTTAAGAGGGAGCTGTAGTACGGATGCAACAGTGGTAGTGTCATGGGCAGCAGTATAGTAGTAGCAACATCATAGTGGTTGATGGACAGAGGATGCTTCAGGGTCAAAGCAGTATGCAACAGGCATATTGTTAGAGCACCTTCCTCGCTAAGAGGGAGTGTTGATTTTTGGTAGCATCAGAAGTGCTCTAAGTCTTAAATTTGTGGAGAGGCTTAGACAAATGTATTCCAAAGAACCCATAAATCGTTTGTGGAAATTCCACTCGGAACATGTTTTATTAAAATAATTAATTATTTTAATGGAGACCCTAAGTCTAAACTTAGGGCAATTAAATAATTAAAGGGTATTAATAAAACAGATTGTGAATCTTCTAGAAAACACGGATCAAGTCATGTTATGATCTTAACCGTTGATTAAAGATCTAATCTCAACCATTGATATCTCAACGAGAAGACTATAAAGGAAGACTTGAGGGTCATTTAGAAAGTACACCAGTGCAGATACTCAGTTGCCTGAGTAAACCGATTTTCTTAGTGCCTGAAGTTCAACAAGCAAATATCGATCCAGAGAGAGAGTTGCAGGTGGAGGAGAGGCAAAGAGGGTTCAACAACAGTCCGGGGTGCAGGAGCAGGTGATGTAGTGGCAGGAAAGGAACAACGCAGAAGGGTGATGCAGTTTTGCGCAATACCCATGCAAAGCCTGCGCAGTGGTGACGCAGGAGGTCTAGGAAGGTCCTTTCGAGGTCAATTCTCATCAGCTAACTTTGTGAGAAGGTTCTCCAGTGTTATCATAGAAAGTTTCTCTTCGTTACTGCTGATTGTAAATTGTACAAGAAGATTACTGTTGAATAATAGAAACCCTCATCTGCTGCACCAGTTTTCCCGCATTGGGTTTTTCCGGGGACAATTGTCCAAATATCTGTCATTTGTGTGCTAGTATTTTCCTTATTGTTTTGCTCAGTGATTATATGGTGAAGTTTGCATTTGAATTTATTTCGATATTTACTGAAGAGTTTTCCGCAAATAACTTATTTCTGAATAATAAGTAGAAGAAATAACATCAGATAATGTAGTAGGATTTCAAGTTGAAATTTTCACAATTGGTGCTCATTAAGTCTGTTTTAATTGCCTTTCCGGTGTACTGGATTTCATTGTCCTGGGTTCCGAAAGGCATCCTTCTCAAGATAAGGAAGATATGCGGTCGTTTCTTATGGGCCGGAAAAAAGGAGGAACATGTCATCCCATAGGTGGCTTGGGAAAAAATTGCTAGACCAAAGGAATGGGGGGATGGGGTATTAAGGATCTTCATTTGTTTGTTGCCTCCCTTGTAGCAACGCTGGGCTAGAGGCTCTTGACTGAAGACAACCTTTGGACAACTGTTGTCAAACGGAAATATAAAGACCCGACGTCTCTGGATCACTGGATTAGGATTAAAAGGAAAAAATCTATAAATGCTTCAGCTACTTGGAAGGCTACCATTGCCTATATAAGTCTGGTGGAAGAAGGTTTGGCATGACAAGTTGGCAATGGGGAAAAGTACATCATTGGCATGGATCCATGGGTGGGGTGCAATGAAAATTATGCTCTTCAAGGGTTTTAGTGGAGGAACTAAACTCAAAAGGGCTCTACTATATATCTTAGATTGGAAATCTGGAGACTACCACTATTTGGCAGTACGGGTGGAAATTGGGTGGGGACTCTGGAGATCCAGATTTCTCAACAATGGTGTAGGAATGGCATTCCTATATTCAAGAGCTTCTACATTCAAAGGTTAGGTTAAAATACTTCCTAGATTCGGTTCGATGGATTCATGCTTAGACTGGCTCATACTATCCAAAGGTCGGTTATCAATATTTGATGAAGGGTCGGGGTTGGGATGAACATGTTTGGTGGTATAAGCAAATATGGTAGTTGAGCTGTCTGACCAAATCAAGACTCTTTTTTTGTTGCATCCTTAAAAATAAAGTGCCTACATGGGATTTCTTATAAAAGAGGAATACTCATGGGCCAGGTTGGTGTATTCTGCAAGGACGCTGAAGCAACTATTGAGCACCTGTTCCTAAAATGTAGATTCTCACAAAAAAATTGGGATCATACTTTATCTCTATTAGGCATTCATTCTAGATGGAATGGGAATAACTGTGCGGATGCTTGGCATGGCTGGTGGCATTCTATTTCTGATGAAAATGTTAGGAATATCCCTTTAATTATTGCTTGGGGAGTTTGGCTGGCTAGAAACAGGGGTATTTTTAATGGATCACTTATCTCTCCCTCAGTGGTTACTGTTAAATGTGCTTCAACTTTCTCTCAGATTCCCACAATAGATCATGTCATACGTCCTCAAAACATCTCCACAGAATAGGTTAATCACGACATTCCATGGGCCTACTTTGACGGTGCCTCGGATGATCAAAACAAATGTGGTGCAGGAATGGTGGTCCATCTAAATCACAATTGGCAAACTGAAGCATCTATGGGTATTGGTACTGGTACAAATAAATTTGAAGAAATTGTCACCTTAAAACTCCTTCTATGCTGGCTCATCCCTTTGGGTATTGGTTCTATACAGATCTTTGGAGACTCTATGAATGTTATTAACTGGTTCAACAACTCTCAGAGATGTCAAAATTATATTTTGGTTCTGATTCTTGAAGATATACATGTTTTAAAGTTATCTTTTGATTTTATTACTGTATGCCACATTTACAGGGAACACAACTCTTTGGCTGTCAGGCTTTCTAAAGCTTGCTCTCAATAGGTTTTGGACTCGTGGAGTGTAACTGAATAGAAGGATGGATTTGTCTGTGTGTCGGAGACCTGACCTTACTAAAGAAAGGCCTATGTTTTTTAAGTTTTTTGGATCGTCTGTTAATTATTGTACATAGAGGCTGTAAATATTAAAATTTTACTAGTTCCATTGGACAAACAATTTTTTGAGAATGGTTATATTTTGTGGTTATTTTGGGCTGTTTTCCCTTATGGGGAGGCCATTATTTTGATTTTGTATCCAATTACTATTTATAGTGCTGTTGTTTTGGACTGTTCACAATTTTTATGATCAATTTGGTCTGCTACCTTAAGTGGTGATCAACAATCATATGGAATGCTTAAATGCATAAACGATGTAACTTCTCATTATTAATGGAAAGTTCGATTTTTTCCGAGGAAAAAAATAACTCAATGAAACAAGAATAATATGACAATTAGGTTGGAATGTTGGAGCAAATCTCACAATGCATTTAGACCATTAGTGTGATTTTTTAGACGTTCTCACTTATACTATTGAACAAGCAAGAAATTATAGAAATGTCACACTTATAATATAGAAATAAGATTGCTAACAATGATTTCAACGTTACTTTAGATCATCAATTGAAACAAGATAAACAACTTAGAAGATGCTATAAAGTGAATGATGAAAATGCTAGTGCAATGCTTCAATGATGTATAATTATAACAATACGCTTCAAAGAAATGAAATACCAACCCACTTAAGATTATAAATACTTTTAGTACGAAGTGAGATAATGAAGCAAATGAAGCAAATAAAGGTCACTCGATGAAACAAAGCGTTAAATAAATAACATGAGTGCCTTAATGGAAACCACTCTTAATATGAAATGAATTATTAATTAGATTTATAATATCACTTCACTTAGTATATGTCTTTACGAATGTTAAGAGTATATATGAATAAAAAAGGCACAAGTAATTATTCCAATGATTATAAGCAACTTCAATAGAATATAAATTAGATCTACTAGCTAAATAAATATTCAGTTGTAACAAAAGCTATTTAGAACAAGATGTAGTAATAAAATGAAGTGCTTAGACAAATGCAAATTATGAACAATTGAATTAAATAGTTAGTGAACTATTCTAATTAATGCAAGAAAATAAAAATGTCGTGCAAGACAAGAGAAGTTCCTCCTAGAAGAGGGGATAGGGATAACAAGGCGTGGGGTCCCAAGCTCCCTCTAAAAAAATCATTTTATTAAAGGTACAGAATAACCTCTTAGACAAATGAGAGGGTTTTAAAATTTTGAGGGGGATTTGCAAATGAAGATCTTATACCACTCCCCAAAATTAATACTCAGGCTTTTTTTTTTTATAATGATTATGTAAACATTATAATGATAAAATCCCCCCCCCAAAAAAGGACTGAATGAACTTTCTCAAAAATTATACTCTAATGAAGTTTGACATCCAAGTTCCAAATTTAAAAGAAACCCTACGAGCATCAACAAATTTAATTATCGATTCCCAAGTTTCAAATAATCAACTTCAGAAAACTCAGCTCAAATGTCATAGAGGCTCTTGCTCATGGATCTGAAGAGAAAGAACCCAAAAATGCTCACGAATTCCATAAAGGAAGATTAAAACTTCCTTATGCTCAAGACTCACGAGAAAAAACCCTCCAATGGCTCTTTGCTAAGCAACGAGACGAGCCAAGAAATTAAATTTGAATTTTATGAATTTTTTTTGATTAACTTCTTTAAATTTTAAGCTCCAACCCCATTTAAATGTCTCAACTATTTTGCAGGATGTCCAAGCTAGCAGAGGGATTTCGCACCAGAGAAGAGGACGACTTTTTTTAGGCTCTCAGTTAAATGGAAAACGACTCCAGAAAAAGTCTCACGTTCAGGCAAAGAACGACTCAAAAACAAAATTGTAAGCCGTCATTAAGAATAAATCGAACTGCTCCAAGAAATTTCGATCTGCTTGAATAGATATGACGTCTCTCCACCAATTCACCAGAATTCCCAGCCAATCTCGCTGCCAAGCCAGTCAAGTCCACATCTCCATGTCTTCAGCTGAACCCTTTGCTTCATGATCTAGATACCCAAAACTCCCTTTGAGTTGCTGCGCTGTGCACACTCTGATTCACTGTCCCTCAAAGTAGCTCAGATATGCTCTGATACCATGTTGTTTTTCCACGATCTTGGTGTCTGGGATAGAATCTTAAATCTCTGATGCTACCAAACCAAGAATCACAATGATACTACTTTGCACAATGGAATATAAACAACAATATATCTAATGGTGCACAAAATATGGACAAATTTTTACAATTTTCAACCCAAATTCTTTATATTAATCAACATATAATACAAAAGTCCAGGGCTCCCGTACCAAGGATAATGGCCCTCAATTATCTACTAGTACAAGAATACAAAATTGGGGCTTGGTGTCAGTCCATTGACAACCAATCTGCCCTCAACAAGATGCTCTGACCATTTGGCTGACGTAGCATGCACTCACAACTCCTCTCGGTCGTACCCTGTACTTGCTCGGTCCTTCGGCTCTTGATCAGCAACTCTTACCTCTATCAATGCTCCAAGTCCATCTGGGCACTAAACCTCGACTGTCAATCTGCTCTCTAGTTGTGCCTTAGTCCATTAAGGGTACAACACATCGAGACTCCTGTTGAGTTGTTTAGAATTCCGTTTGTGACCAACTCTCAATCTGCCCACTGCTGCTCTTCAACTACTTCAACCCACTGTAGTCTTCCTACGCTGCTCTAATGGATACCAACATAGGACAAGGAGGGCTGCCACCTATCACTGCAAGATGTCCATCTTCCACAATGAACACGGGCTAGGAGGACTGCCCATCATCTGCTGTGGAAGTCCTCCACACACAAGTCTAGAGATACTCAATTGCTCCTTTGGCTGATCAAACCTTGAGCTCAACTTTTGCCACTCTAGCAACCACCCAAGTCCATGAAGATGGTGCACACCGGGCTCCAACTTGGACACTATCACGCTGTCCTCCAACAAAGCATAAATGCCCAACGCATGTCCACACTTGGTCCACTCTCACGCTGCCCTCCAATAGTCCACGAGTGACCAATACTTGCTGTAGCATTTGCACTCTAGTTAGGGCATCCAACACCTATGGAGACTGTTCCACATGGCTGCTAACAAACTTCACCAATTTGTCGTCTCTTAGGACACCCATCCAACTAGCAAATCACATCACCAAGAGACCATCTGCAACCAATCTGCTGCTGCCTTCTTTCCCTTGGGTTTTGTGCACACTGCTGTAGCTTCCTATCACTGGTTAGGGCACTCAACACTACGAGACAATTGTCCAAAACTGCTCCAACAGTCCATTGATCACTGTGTTTCCCTTGCTCAATATTGTTGCCTCCTTTGTTGCCCCTACTAGGTCCTTTCCTCACACTGTTTAGCCTTGAGATCCTCCTCAAGGTAACTTACATCATGCGGATATACTACAACAATAGGTCTCAGCCTCCTAGCAAAGGATGACACCCCTGTTCAATTGCGCTAAGCATTCATGTGACTACGACTTGAGGGGAAGAGCTTCCCTAGGCCTTACGACCCCTCAAACAAGTCACCCAACATGCTACTGTTGCAACTCTTTTCCTGTGGCTTGAACAAAGACACAAACCCACACAAATACTAGCACAGAAATCACCCATACTCACCTCTGAAATGCGACTCCAAGTCTGCAAGCTGAACACACCAAAACTAGTGACAAGGCACACCAAACAACTTTCCCAAGCCTCCTCAGGCCTGCAACGTCTTCTTAAGGTAACTCGCACCAAATTACAAAGATATCCTTCCATAACTTGTGCTCTTGTCCTTGCGTCCTTGCTGCCCTAACTCGATGTCCAAATCAAAGCTATTTCTTTTATGTGAATTGCACTTTGGATGTGGCTAAAATGCCTCAACAAATCCTCTTTTTATAGTTTTATGTGGGTGTCAATGAATAGCCCTAAAGGGCACCTCCAAACTAAGCTGACCTTAACTTAGTAGGCTTCTTCACCCACACTACACTTCAAAAATTCATATCTCCATATCTACATGTCGAATTTCGATGATTTTCGTTGGTTGGATTCATCTCAACGTCCTCTATCATCTCCATCCATCACATGTCCAATCTCGTCACGGTCTTGTCGCCAACATCGATGGGTGCAAAACCCCAAGCTTGGGTTTCAAGCCCACAAGGCCACTTTTGGAGCTCCTTCCTCGAAACCCTCGATCCTCTAGGCTTGAAGTACCTCCCAAGCTACCAAAAATCAACAAGGGACTAAAAAAAATTTGAGCCACAAAAACCCTTTCAAGCCAATGGCTAGCTTAAAAAGAGAGATCTGAATTAAATAATGGCCTGAAACCCTAGGGGAAATCTCATAAATTTTTGCAAATGAATGTGGAGGTAAACCCTTGAGGAGTAATTCAATTTTGGAGGAAAAAGTTTTCAAAACCCTTAACGACTTGTTACCGCTCAAACTAGCAGGGGTCCTAGGAGGGGATCCTATAGAGCAACTACTAGGTCAAGGGGTAACAATGGAGCGATAGCCCACTGTCACCTCAGTTAAGGCTCCCTGGTCTTCACAGAATTTCACCTATGGGAGGATACCCAGTATGAGAGGAATCACAAGGATGGATAGATCGATAATGGGATAAGGAGTGATTCCTAAAGCCTATTCACAAGAGAGACTCAATCAAATGGCTTACTTGCTTTAGAAGCAAGGTGGTAGGCTCTCTAGGAAGGGCTAAGGGGATACTTAAGCCTAAGTTTGGAGAATTCCCGTGACAAGATGTATTCCGGACCTAAGGATCCCTAAGGAGAAATGGCTCCTATGCAGTCCTTGTAGAATTTGGGTTACAAAGTTGTGGGACCACAGAGAACCCAAGCGGACCCAAACTAGGTCAAGGGTGTGGAGTTGACTGACAAGGGAGGGGCTTGACTAGGTTAGGGAGGAGAAAAGGATCAAAGGAGAAATTTCTTTTGAAATTCAAATGCAGTGATCCCAAGTAAGGACAGTAACCCAAATCCACCTAGGGAAAGAGATGGTCTTGTGGCTAGGGCTTGCTATATCTCGGGATTCCACTGTCGGATTTGCTTCAAACTTGGAGGACCCTTTGAGAAAACTCTAGCACAGTAGTGGACCAAAATTCAACGGTTTTGGATGGCTATAAAGAATTTTGCTTGATGCCCCAGGTGATCTATATGGTTAGGCCTAGAAAGAAGAGGAAAGGTGAGAAAAGAGAGGTAATTTTGACCACCAAGGGGATGCAAGGATCAATTCCTTGCTTCTTGGGCTTAATGGAGTCAAGATACACCTAGATCGACAATTTTCACATGCTAAGGAGCCCTAGATGACTTTCACTAGCCTTTCAAGGCGCAACAACAAGGTCATTTCGGGATTTATACTACGAATTGTAAAGGAGATGAAGTTTCAAGGGATTTTGACCTATGAGGTGCCTCTAGGAACATTCACCCACTCCCTCAAAGGGAAACACATGCATTAAAACACTTATTCCAGGTTCCAAGAAGAATTTCACATTACTTTAACCCATACAAGAATAATGATAACAATACACAAGCATTAGACAAGTAAGATAACAAGAATAGCATTAAAATTTCACTTACACGGGAGAGAGAGTATATCCATTCATCAACTTTGCATTAGAAAGAAGCTCCAAAGACAATATCAAAAATCTAAACATCATAGTGCATCTAGAAACTCCAAAAATTTCATCCTAGAAACAAGTGCGAAAATCTCTCAAGAGATACTAATCCAATCCATGTGATGATGAGAGGAATGAATTAGCCTCTCGTCTATTTATACCAATGTTAAACGATCCTCCCCCCCCAAGGATCCAAGGCTGGAACCGTGTCCTGTATGGATCCTTAGACGATCCTCTGCTGGAACCGCAGATTTGAAAATCGGATCCGCGGTTCCGACATTTTGAGGCGATTTCTGGAAATCCAGAACTGCGAGAGCTTGATCCGCAGTTCTAAAAAAGGATTCGCCGCGGATCCTCGGAGGTTTGGACATGAATCTGCGTGGATCGCCAGTGGATCCAGTGGGAGAAGGGCGATTCTACTGGGTTCTAATTTTTTATTTTATTTTTTCTTTGACTTAAGTTAGGTTGGGGCTTCCCGGACACTCACAAGGTTGTCCCTTGATGCTCCTTAGATTCTTCCTAGATGCTCCCTCATGGTAATGTTAAATTATTAAAGTAAAAGTGACATTCTCCTTTATCTTTCATTTTCATCCTTTTACTTACCATTGCCATGAAGTTTCTCGAGTGTTTGAGAGTGGTTCCCATCTCATCGAATTTCATATGGAGAAAATAGAATTTCATATCGAGGTAGAGGCAAAGGTGAGACAAGAGGAGAAGAATCTAGATTCTAGATGGTTGATGCTCGAATAATTAATCATTGATGTACAATGGATGCCATATCTATCTTGATTTACGTACAAATATGAATGTTTTAATATCTTCTACAACTAATTTGGTATTTTTGACGTTTTTTATTAATATAAATGCAAAAAAATATTATATATATATATAGTAGATGCTTTCGAGATGCTTTGCTTCCTAGATTTTTGGGAAATGACGCTTCTGTGTATCCGCTTTAAAAAAATGTCCCCGCTTCACGCAACATTGATTTATACAATCCATAAGGGAGTTCAAATAGCTTAATTGGTCTAATTGAGCCCCAAATAGTAAAATAATGTGCAACAATAACATTCCTTGGTGACAAGCCCACCAAGATAGTTCAAAATAGAAAGATAAGCCTCTCAAGAGGGCAAAATAAAAAACATGATGAGTCGTTGGGCCATTGAGAAGGCCTAATGGAGTCCAAAGTGTGCCAAGGTGAAGGAATAGGCCCCAAAGATAACGATCAAGGGGGTGGTGTTGAGATTTTGTGTATTTGGGGTAGCATCAGTGGTGCTCTAGCTCTCAAATTTCGTGGAGGGAGTAGAGTACACTTGATCTACAAGACCTAGAAATTGATTTGGGAAATTTCATCTGGTTTAGGAGATATTAAATTAATTAATTATTTCACTGTATTTCTAAGTTAAAACTTAGGGAACTTAAATAATTAAAGTGAATTTAATTAAACATGTGATGAAATTGTCTTAAGTCACACGGATCAAGCTTTCTTTTAATCTTAGCCATTGATTCAAGATCTGATCATGGCTGTTGATTTGTCAACGAGAAAAGTATAAAGGAAAGGCTTGGGGTCATTTGTAAAAACACACAGAGGCAGAGCACTGAAGCTAAGCTGAGCTTCTAGGGCAGGGTTTGCTAAGAATACTCAGAAGTGTTTCAGCTGCAGAGAGGGGAATTTAGACCAAGGGGATGATCTGATCCCAGGGTCTAGAATACACAAGAGGTAGAGAAGAGATCAGCTCAAGGACAGTGCAGAGGAAGGCAGCAGCAGCAAGGACAACGTAATTTTCAGGAAACCCTTCAGGGGTTACGCAGAGACCCTTAGGGGCAGCGTAGTGACTGCGTCACCCAGTCTGGGATAACACAGTCCCTTCCGGAGCAACGCTGAGGGTTTGGAGGCCATCCAAGGTTGATGCAGAGGCTTTCAAGGGCTTCAGAGGCTGACACAGAGCCTTTCAGGGGCAACGCTGGGGTTTCTAGGCCTAGATTTGGCTGAGTTCGCTAAATCTTGTTTGAGGGTGTGGACCAGTGATTATTTTGGCCCTAGATCAGCCAATGAGTTGTAGATCTAGAGTTTTCTCTGTCAGGTTTTCCAGATTTGGAACCCAAAGTTGTGTATTCAGAAATATTTTTAATAATAGAACCATCCAGCAGCTAGAGACTGGTTTTCCCACATTGGGTTTTTTCAGGGACTATTTGTCCAGAAATAACTGTGTCACTTTGTCTATGTGTGCATGTGCTTATTCTAGATCTGAATTGGTAGAGATCTGCTATGTGTTTTTCTTCGATTTTAACTTGAATTTATTCAGTTAATAACTTGTATAAGTAGGAGGAGCATAATCGGGTTAACAATAATAAATTCTGCATAAGATATAAGATTCAGAAATTCCTACATGGTATCGGAGCAATTACAAATCTAGAAGGGTCATCAACTGAAGAATCTGAAGGATCTAGCTACAAAAAGAAGCTGGAAAAGCAACAAAGAAGAAGATCTGAAGGGACAATGAAGTTTTCAGGAGCAGATTCATGTAGAGGGAAGGGTGATGCTGTCCAGCGCTGTGTCCTAGCAAGCCCACGCAATTACTGCGGAGAGGCAGCTCAGAAATAGCGTTGGTTGGGTCTGAAGCCAGCCAGTGTGATTCAGATTTGAATCTGTCAGATCCAGGAAAAGTCTGCAGAAAAGTTGCAGAGCTGGTGGGGTAAAACTCTGAAGATTTCAGATTTTTAGCCTTAGCACAAGTGACAAAGATTGGGAAGAGATCAACGTCTCAGAGAGTTTCTTGCCAAAGGAAACTTACAGTTTGATCATAGTATCAAAGAAGACGCTGAATCATAGTTTATTTGGTAGATTTCCAAGGAGGGAAATCAAGTGTCAGAGGGAGCAAAGGGTGCCCAGTTCGTAAATGACCCTAGATCCAGATATCTAACAAAGAGAAAAGGAAGTTCCGACACATTCTGAGCAGATGGCTTCTCATGGACTGCATGATCAGGATAGGCTAGAGAGCCTCTCAAACTTATCGTTTTGGAAAACAAGGATCCTGATTGTCCTTGAGACCTATAATCTAAGAGACCATGCAGAGCAGACTCTGGCCACACTGACAGATGCGGATCTCCTACGCAAGCATAGGGAAGATGTTGGGCATGCCAAGCGGCTGATAATGGACAGTATCAAGGACCATTTTGTACCATACATAGTTTAGAAGAAGACAACTAATGAGATGTGGAAGGCCTTGACTTTTTTGTATGAGGAAAAGTCTGTCCAAAGGAAAATGTTGTTGGAGACCCAAATGAGGTCATTCATGATGACCAAGGGAGAAGACATGGAACACTTCCTCTTCATATTGCAGGCAATCAGGGATCAACTAACTGCAACGTGTGCAATGGTAGATGATGCTGTGACAGTCAGGATTGCCCTCAATGCAGTCACGGATGAGTGGGAAACCTTTGTCCTAAGTATCTTGGGTAGAGCGGGCCTCCCAGATTGGGACAGCTTGTGGTCAATATTGCGGCAAGAATAACTATGCAGATTCACCATGAGGCAGCACAGCCCAACGTTGCGCAAATTAAAGAAGGAAGATGAGGAAGATGCAGCTTTGGCATTGAAGAAACAACCGAAGAAGAAGAAGGATCTTTCAAAGATCAAGTGCTTCCAGTGTGGTGAAATGGGACATTTTTCCAGCCATTTTCCGGAGAAGAAAAGGGACAAGGAAGCATCTTCTTCCAAGGCAGTTGTGGCAGATGATGGGTCAGGAGATGATGCAGCCATGAGTGCTCATGAACCACGGAGGTGGGTGACATGGACAAGTAGAGGAGCTACATGGAAGTAAGGCGGGATCCTTGAGCAACTCATCTCTTGGATCATAAGCGAGCTACGACAGCATTAATATAGTAGCGGGACAAGTGGAGCAGTGGGTGCATAGCTCATAGATGAGGCAGAAGCAGAGACAGATCTGAAGGCTGGGAGGAGCAACGCAGAGCAAAGCAACAACAACATAGAAGCAGTAGTAGTGTGGAGGCTGATGAGACTTCAGCAGTGTAGAGCAATGCTGCTTACGCAGTGTAGAGATGCAGCATCGCAGAAGGCTTCAGAGGGACAGCGCAGTGCAGCAGCAGTGTGATAAATTTCAGCACAAGGAGCTGATGCGACTTCAATAGTGCAGAGGGAGTTTGATTACGCAGGTAGGGCTGTAGCTATGCATTGTTCTTTAGATGCCAGCACAGATTTGTAGCCTATGGAGCTTCAGTGATAAGGATGCAGCTCATCAGACTTGTTTGTCAAAGATTGGGTAGGAGATTTAGTTGTTTCTCTCAACAATTGAAGTTGCAGTGCAGCAGACCAGCAGTAGTAGTGTTATGAGCAACATAGATGCAACATATTGAGAGGGAGCTGCAGTACAGAGGTTGTAGTGGCAGTGGCAGAGTCATGGGCAGTAGTACAGAATGGCAGCAGCAGTGCAGAGTTGATTGGCAGCAGGTTAAGCATCAGCAGCACAGAACCAATGCTCAAAATCATGTAATGCATAAGTGTGATGTATTGCTAGAGCACACCCTTGATGCTAAGAGGGAGTGTTGAGATTTTGTGTATTTGGGGTAGCATCAGTTGTGCTCTAGCTCCCAAATTTTGTGGAGGGATTAGAGTACACTTGATCTACAAGACCCATAAATTGATTTGGGAAATTTCATTTGGTTTAGGAGATATTAAATTAATTAATTATTTTAATGTATTTCCTAAGTTAAAACTTAGGGAACTTAAATAATTAATGTGAATTTAATTAAACATGTGATGAAATTGTCTTAAGTCACACAGATCAAGCTTTCTTTTAATCTTAGCCATTGATTCAAGATCTGATCATGGCTGTTGATTTGTCAATGAGAAAAGTATAAAGAAAAGGCTCAAGGTCATTTGTAAAGATACACAGAGGCAGAGCACTAAAGCTAAGCTGAGATTCTAGGGCAGGGTTTGCTAAGAATACTCAGAAGTGTTTCAGCTGCAGAGGGGGGAATTTAGACCAAGGGGATGATCTGATCTCAGGGTCTAAAATATACAAGAGGCAGAGAAGAGATCAGCTCAAGGACAATGTAGAGGAAGGCAGTTGCAACAGTAGCAAGGACAACTTAATTTTCAGGAAACCCTTTAGGGGTTACGCAGAGACCCTTAGGGGTAGCGTAGTGACTGTGTCACCTAGTCTGGGGTAACGCAATCCCTTCCGGAGCAGTGCTGAGGGTTTGGAGGCTATCCAAGGCTGACGCAGAGGCTTTCAGGGGCATCGCTGGGGTTTCTAGGCCTAGATTTGGCTGAGTTCTGTAAATCTCGTTTGAGGGTGTGGATCAACCAATTTTAGCCTTGTTATTGCTTGCCGCCTACACCTACCTACAGTTAGTGGGAAAAGCCTTCAACCCCACAGGTGTGGTTGGTGGCAAGGAATTCAGAGAAGGGGCTGTCACCTATTCCCAACTCTCTCCGTTTAAGCTATCTCCTAGGTTAGCTAAGGGGGGTGGTCCCTAAAGGAAAACTAAGTTAAAGATGTGAGATTTCTAGGAGAATTGATTAGAAGAAATTACTTATCAAAGATGACTCGATTCCAATATGTAAACAAGCATATAAGTATATAAGCAATATTCAATGATGTGTTCAAAATATAGACCAGTGCTTTAAAGTAAATGACAAATGCTTGCTCAAAAATGAAATTCAAGATATAATGACAATAATCTTCAAAGGAAGTGTTAGACCAAGATCACAATATGCAATTAAATTTGCAACACCAAATAAGGGTATTTGCCAATGAAACAAGATATATCAATCATCCATAAGCACAATGATCATTAAAAAGACGACATGCAATGAAGTTGCAAAAGTAGAAGCAAATTTCCAAGTACCATAGAATTAAACTTGTTGCAAAATTTAAGGAATTAAAATGCTTGCATCAAAAGTGCTTCTTGAGATAATATTTGCATGTGAATCTTTAAACCGTCAAGATAGCAAAAAATTTGGGAACTTTGCAAGTAAATGTGATGAGATAGTGCTCTTGGTTTATTTTATTAATTAGTTCTAAAGCAAGGTTATAATTGAACTCTAATCCTCAGACCTCACCCTCGCCCAAATATTTGGATCTCACAGTGAGGAGTCCATAGAGGTAGAGGGTCCCTAAAATGTCTATTCAACCAACTTAAGTTGGAGGTAAATTTTAGAGATGCAAGTCTAGTATGAAAAGTGAAATGCCTAAATGATATGAAAGTGAGTTTGCAAGTGCTATGTAAAAGATGGAGATGATTCAATTAAATATGCTTCATAGTTAGAACAATAACTCAAGTTGCCATAAATTGAAAGTGTTATGCTTCTTTACTTGTAGTATATTGTGAAACTTATCCAAATGAGAAAAAGATCACAAAACATAAGTAAGTGATGGCAAATGAGATCGCAAATTAAGAAATTAAAGGACTATGCGATTTGTGTTATTTCCCAATTAGAGCATGCATATGTGATGTGAAAGAAAACGAAAATGTCAAAACCACTAAGTCAATCCATCTATAAATTCTCTCATTTGAAATGGAGAGATAGGGATGCCAATAGATAAAACCCACGCTCCGACAACAAAAAAACATATTTTTTTATTAATTTTACAAGAATGAAATGACCATGAGGCCTTTTCTAAACCAAGGAAAGTCTTTACAAATAAAAATTGAGACCATAGACTTCTCCTCAGTGAGAATTTCTAAGAACTCAAAATAAATTTAAACTTTACAATAGGAAAAGAGAAGCTAAGCCTCTTCTATGCCCACAACCAAAGAAGAGAGAGTTATTTTCCTCATTTGAAATTCAGAGTCCAAAGGTCCTGCAACAACTTGTTAGTAATTTCCTGTAGTTGTCCACTCAAGCTGTCACAAGAAAAAGTTCGGAAAGAGAGCTACAAAACCAATTAAATATTAGATAGATAAAAGTACAAAATATTGCACAACAATTTACAAAGGGCTAAGCCAGAGAGTTCGAGTAAACTCTCCTCTTTACTTAGTCATCTTCAAGCTCTTAGATAGCAAATGAAAGCAATGAAGTATAATGTTTTAAAAGATATTCAAATTTAGAAGTATTCGGCTTGTATACAAGCTATGTTCCAAAACCCCTGCAAAACCACTTTGTAAGATAAGACTATGAAGGTTCAAAGAACAAATGAGAGCTCCTTTGAGAATGTATCAAGAGTGGGTTGGTCTCTCCAAAGACTTCCCCCAACACTTGATTATTTGATCCCAACAAGATGTTCCCTCTACAAAACTTCAATCAAGAATTAGTTCCAGATAGATCTAGCAATAAACAATAATAAGAAACTCTAGAGATTTATTTGAAACCAACTAGAGCATTCTATACCTAGAGCATACTCCTAAATCAAATGTCAATGTAAGATAACTCTACATTAACAAATCTACAAGAGCATATGGAAACAAATTAGATCAAAGCATGAGTAAAAGGAATTATACCAATGATCAACAATTCATCATACTCTAAAAGGAGGAACACCTCATGAATGAAACCTCAAAGTCTTTATTGATATTTTACGAAGGTGTAGAAGGCAACAACGCCCCATGACACAATTTACGAAAGTGTAGAAGGCGACGGTAACCATGGCGCCACAATAATAGTAACATGATTACAATCGAGAACCCAAAGAGCTCATTTAAATAGAATTATGGGAGCAAATTCCAATGAAAGATCAAGTGACAAGTGGAGAAGGAGATAATCCCAATGCAAAAACGAATTTGCACAAATCGGCCAACACAGCACAACAGATTGTAATGACTGTTGTAGGTGGTGAAAATTTGTTTGTGTATGCTCCCTTGAAAGATCAACGACGACTTTTTTGTTGCCAAGTATGAAAATATGCAAATGATGGGAGACAAACTCCTAGCGAATCTTTAAATACGAGCAAATGATGACACCTCACAAGATTGAACCAACAACTACATCGTTGAGAAATTTGTAATTAGCTGTGTGTACGCTATTTCTTAGTTTGTTGCGTATAGATCCTGTGTCTGGTGTCAAATATAGGCATAAGGGAAAATCTCCCACCTCCCGCGTCTATTTATTAACTCATCTTTCGGAACTTATGGCTTAATCGCGTGCCAATGTGGGAAAATGACATATCGGTTGTGTATCACTTGCTAGCGTGGAATTTTTTTATTTATTTTAAAATGAAATTTGTGTGGTACGTGGAGGTAACATCGTATATTTGGAGACACACTCCCAACAACTTTAATTATCTTCAATAGGTTCATGGCATCGTAGACTTAATGTTTGAAGTTTGTATGGGCATGTGCGTATTCTTTGTTGGATTTTCCTCCTACGTAGCTTATATGAGGGTAAGGGCGGGGTCAATCTACACACTTTTATTAATGTTTAAACATAGAATATGCCACATCAATTTTTCAATCCATAATATTATCCAAGGTGAACTTTTAGCCATACGTGACACTTTTGACTTCCATTTGACTTGCCACTTGAAACTTTGACTCCGCCAGGTTGTACCTTATGGTGGGCCCCACATGCTTGCCAAAATCGCTTTTAACTTACCCTCGTCACATATTGTCAAATTTGACTTATTTTGACTTTGGAGAATTTTCTAAATTTTGCAATTATTAATTTTCTCATTTTTTGTCATTTTTTGCCCGAAGCTTTAGAAAAATCGATTTTTGAGGACCATAAGTCATTTTTTGACCCTCAAAATGGGTCCCTGAGATAGTTACGTGCCTGCGGATGATTTCGGTGGTCTGCCTTGGTCATTTCATAGGCCCTTGTTTACACCATTACATAGAAATTAATTAAAAAATCTAGTTTTGCGGGAAATTTTAATTATTAAAAATTCTTACTTAGACCTAGTCGGAATTCCATGAAATTTCGAGATGACCTAGCATGGTAATATACATCGACTCTAGACACTAAGATGCATCGGGGGCTCAACCTTCAAGCGAGTACGCCCGAGGCTTTGAAATTAATGGAAAATAGTGGAAAAAACGTGAAAATTGTTTGCCACTAAAAAGGAATAATTAACCAAGTAAAAACAAATAGTCCAAGGTGTCTCGCTTGATGATCGAGTCCCAACATCCTAGGCACAACACATGGCTTTATTAATCATGCTAGTGACATTTATACAATACCCTTGTGAAATTTCTTGGAATCTAAGGGTGAAGAAGAAAATGATGTAGAAAAATGAGGTTTAAAAAACTACATTGAATTGATGATATACGGTAAATGTACGATAGCACAGTATCCCTGCAGTTCACCCTTGGGCATGGAGTCTTCACATTATCATCGGTGCCACTCGATGGTCAACATTTGGCTCTATATGAGGGATGCATGCTAAATATTAGTGAATAGTGTGCAAGAACACCAGGTCTGCATCAACGACCAAAGATATATACTAGTAGTATCCATTCCACAAAATATCATCAAATAAAAATCAAGTACATAAATGGAAATTTTATTCTAAAGAGCATAAAATAACCATTTATTCATGAAAGAAATCTATTTAAACAAAATTGACAAGGGATAAAGGTTAAATATGATACAAAAGGATACCCTATGGCATCAAATGTTTTCTTTGTGGAACATCTTGAGCAAGTGGCCATTCACGAGTAGTAGTGATTCTCCATCCAAGGTGCTCAAATGGTAGGAATTTTAATCTGTTTTAACTTCTGCGATGATATACGGTCCAAGCCATAAGCGAAGTCAAACTTACCATGATTACCGAGCTTTTCATTTATGAAGTCCCAAAGTAAAACCATATCACCATTAGAAAAACCCCTATTTCTAGATGATTTGTCAAAATTTATTTTTACCCTAGATTGATTTCAACAACTTTCAAAGGCTCTTCTCCTAGTTTCATCCAATTCTACAATTTGATCAAATCTATGTTGCACAACATTCTTATCGGATGTAAAACTGCAGCAATTGATGGTGAGAGTCTCAAATGCACGGGAAGGGTAACTTGCCAAGCCATATACTAGTTCAAAGGGACTCTTTAGAGTAGAACTCTTCTTTGTAATCCTGTCGACCCACAAAGCATGTTTAATTTTGCTATCCCATGCTCTCTTATTATCCCCTACTATCTTCTTGATTATGGTTATAAAATTTTTATTGCTGAACTAATTTCAGACATTGCCGAGGATAGTAGTTTGATGAATGGGATAAGACAATGCCATACTTGAAGCGAGAAGATGAGAATTCAACGGAAGGTAAAACGCTTGGCATTATACGGTTGTAATTTTAGCGGAGATTTTTTAAAGCAGTGATAATCCTATCTTCAAGAAAGTCCATCACTACTTTGTCGGTGGCGTGTCTTGTCGGGATGGCCTACCCATTGAAATACAAAAATAATCGGTGGCAATTAAAATCCATGGTAGCAATTACTAGAATTTTCATTAAATTTCCTATCAATCCAACCCCGATGTTGAAAGCGACTTCCACGACCACGAGTGAAGAGCGAAAAAGCCCCAACATACAGCTTCCGGTGAAAAGGCCCGACAAGCTTGGCAACCTCTAACATACTTGTGCACATTGACAAAAAATAAGGCCAAAAATAACGAGCTCTCGAAGATTTTATGGGTAGTAGTCTTAGCGAGCGTAATGTCCTCACGAAATCACAGATGAAACTCGGATAGAAGCTTTGCGGCCTCGGCTTCATCAACACATCTAATCAGCCGCCCCCTCGGATTTCTCCAACCGGACGAGTCGCCCATGATGCAATGCGGGGTTGCTGCAAACGTAACGCTCTTCTTTTATGGCCAACTAAATGGTCGGGACACTGACAAATTTGCAAGTAATAATATGTCTTTATACGATTCTGGTTGACTCCAATCTTTGAAGTTACGATGAATTTAATTCCGGATCATTTTGACAAGTCATTCCTAACGCTTTTCTCATTCCCCTCGGTCGAGATTTTAGCCAATCACACAGCACTTTACCGACTTGGTAGGTCTAATATTACTCTAGTCGTACTCTTGAATTTTAAAAGTTACACCTAGCTAGGGTTCGCTAAGCAATTAGCTTGGAGTTAAAATATCCTTTACTGCAGAGTGAGGGACATACGCTATTATTCTTGAATACCCCACATAAACTCTAAATTGCTTAAGGGACTTGACTAAGGCATAAGCCTGCTTTTCCAAGGTGATATACTTCAGCTCAGAACCTTGAACGGATCTACTCATGAAGGCAATAGGCTGCTCATACCCTTCATTGTTCTTTTGCAGCAGCACTCCAGCAATAGTATCTTCAGATGCGAAAGAGAAAATCAAAGAATCCTTCGAATAATCAGGGCTCACTAGAACAGGTGCCTTACCAATAGAATCCTTAATTTCCTGAAAACCTATTCTCCCCTCTTTTCCCCAAACAAACTTAACATCTTTCTTTAAAAGGGTTTGAATGGGTTTAGCAATTTTAGCATATTTTGGAATGAACCTCATGAGGAAATTGATCTTTCCTAAGAAGGATTGAAGGGTTTTGATATTGTGAGGCAGAGGAATATTTTGAATTGCCTCAACTCTCTCAGGGTCAATCTTGATTCCATCCTTCGAGATGATCTGACCAAGCAACTTCCCTTCAGTCACTCCAAAAATAGATTTAGCCGGATTTAAAGATATCCCATACTCTCTGCACCTGTCAAATATCTGCCTTAAATGGCTAATACGAGAAATTCCATTTTTAGAAAAGACAGTTAAGTCATCTTGGTAAATCTCAATGAATTTCCCAATTAGACCCTTAAAGGCATAGTCCATATCCCTTTGAAAAGTTGCTCCAGCATTTGTCAATCCAAAAGGCATCCTTAAATACCCAAAAGTACCCCAGGGTGTGGTGAATGTTGTCTTATGCCTGTCTTCTTTCTTCACCGTGACTTGGTTATATTCGGAAAATCCATCTAACAAAGACATCATTCCAGACCCTGTTACCCTTTGCAACAATGTTTCCATATTGGGTAAAGGATAATTATCCTTTTTACAAGCTAAATTAAGATTTCGAAAATCTACACATAGCCTGATTGATCCATTCTTTTTTCTCACAATAACCAAGTTTGAGCACCATGTGGAATGCCTAGTGTGAGCTATAATTCCAGCTTGAAGCATCTTTTGCAACTCCTTTTGCACCAAGGGGGCTAACTTAGGATTTATTTGCCTAAGTTTTTGCCTGAAGGGTTTGGAATTTTCATCCTTAAGTGGGATTGTATGCTCCATAACATCCTCCCTATAACCTTTTAACTCCTCATATGAAAAGGCCAAAACATCCCTATATTCTTGAAGTAAATTTATTAATTTTTTCCTTTCCTCCTCGGTGGTGCCCTTCCCTATTTTGATAATCTTTGGGTCATGAGGGGTACCAATGTTTACTTCAATAAATTCCCCTGGGTTAATTTTCTTATCCTCTTTTCTCTTTACAGCATCATGTCTGTCAAACATTTGTTCCATGGCTATACGATCCCTAGGAGTGGGATTTGACACAACATTACACTCCTCATATTCACAACCCTCTTCCTTGTAGCCAACCTTGAAACCAGAGAATTCTTCCATGTTATTTAAAAAACGAATCACTTGGTTTTCTTCATTAAATATTTGCCAATGCTCAACATTATCAGGAACCGATGGTCTAAAAATAACCTCCATCTTGATCTTATCATCCATCAAGTTCTCTCCAAGATGTAAGGTAGATGCAGCAACAGCCAACTCATCAGCTTGTTTATTTCCTTCTCTCGGAATCGCTTGAAGATCTAATGCGTCAAAATATTCCATGCTATCCCAGACAACATTTCGATACTTCTTTAATCTATCATTCTTACATGCAAATTTATTCTTTGTTTGAAGAATGACTAGATCAGAATCCCCCCTGATACTAAGCATCTTAATGTTCAAGTCTTTTGCCAACTCTAGACCTAACAACAAAGCTTCATACTCCGCTACATTGTTAGTTGCATCAAATTCCAACCTAAAGGCAAACTTGAATATATGACCAAGGGGGGAGGTAAAGACAATTCCGGCACCCTTACCAAACCTTGAATGGGCACCATCAAAATTCATGTGCCATACCCAATCCTTCTTACTTTCCACCTCCTTCTCCAAAGGAGAAATAGAATTAGCCAAGATAGCATAGTTTCCCAAGTCATCAGATTCATACACAATTTCATTATGAGGCTCCTTGGGATTTTCCACGTGAAACTTTCTCTCCAATTCCCTATCCAACCTAACCATGATGCCCTCACTATTAGGGATGGTAGCATAACTTAAATCCATTTGCAAACTAACCCCTATATCAGCACCCTGCTTTCTAGAAAATAACATCCTCCATGCATCAGGCACATCAATCACCACAATATCCATGGTGATCATAATATCAGGATGAACTGCCAAGTGGACTTGAAAATCCTTTATCCAACCAAAACCTTCAATAATTTTCGAATCCATAGCACAAATGTTGTGGTAAGGTCTAGAAACCCTCAGGTTTAACTGATTCATGACTTTCTTAGTCATGACACACGATGATGCCCCAGAATCAAACATACAATCGTGCAAAAGCATTCCATTGACCAACATAGTGATGAAAAATGGTTGATGGTCTCTATTATCTCTACACATATCACTACTTTGCAAAGTGATAGGGGCATCCTCATATCTATCTTTATAAAAAATCGACATTTCTTTTCCATTAGCAGTATCAATGGCTTTCAACAACTTATATCTTTGGGAGGGAATCTTCATGATTTCAGTCACAGGTACCAAAATCTTTGCATTATTTATCCATCCTCCCAAATCAATATTTAACTTAGATGTAGGTGGAGTGAAAGTTTTATGGGCATTTTGATTTCTTCCCTTGCTTCTTGCCCTTTCTTTATCTTTGGCTATCTCTAAAATCTGATTTGATGAAGGCTTCTCTCCATACAACTCAGTGATCCTATCCAATTCTTCAAAATTATTCACACTATAGGAGGATGGAGACTTCTAACTTATCTTTTGGCTATTTTCCATAACTCCCATCCAATTTTCCAAGGACAAATGATGCTCTTTTCCAACTACGTTGATTTGTTCACTTGTTTTAGCCATTTATCCATCTAAGATCCTTTTTGCATAAGGGCAAGTGAGTTCATCACATGGTCTATGATAAGGCATTGAATCATCAACTAAGTTAGTAGACTCAAGTGGATTTGGTGGCCTATGTTCATTAGGGGTACCCCTCATCTGCCATCTATCATTTCCTCGATTCGGGAATCTCCCTGCTTGATTCCTTTCCATGGCCACCAACCGATTTTGGATAGCATTCATTTGATTCGTGTGATTCGCTTACATAGTCTTGATAAGTTAGGTTAACTCCTTAATAGGATCATGGGTAGCCTTCTCCTTTCCCTTCCCTCTAGTGTAACTAGGAATCTCAGATTTTCCTGATTGCTTTCTAGCCCACTCCATTTTCAAGGCTTTCGTTTAAGCTATACCCAAATTTGTAGGTTCCTTCCTCCTCAACTCACAAGTGGTATCCACACAAAAAGCATCTAAATATGAGCATAAGAGAAATTCATCCTGAGGTTTAACAGTTGCAGGCATGCTTTTAACCAATTCATTGAATCTTCTGTTAAATTCCTCGATGGTTTCATTCTCATTCTTCTTTATGGTGTTGATGGCACTGATAAGATGACTATTCTCTCTTCTCTCTCCATACTTTCCCAGGAAATCATTAACAATTGTTTGCAAAGAATCATACGAGTTTGCAGGTTGCTCAGTGAACCAATCAAGGGCATCCTCTTCTAAAGAGAGAAAAAAAACCCTCATCTTTACATCCTCATAGCTAGCAACATTACACCACTTAAAGATGCAGACATTAAAGTTCTTCAGATGTGATGTAGCACTAAAGGCATTGTTACCTTGAAAAGAAGGCAACCTTTCAATAGCCTTGTCAGGGATATTGTGAGGATAGCCATTAATGTTAGTAAAGTTACAAGGAGCAAAAAGATCATTCATGATGTTAGGCTCAACTTGTCCTTGAAACAGCAAATGAATGTCAGAAATAGCCTCCTGCCCAAGACTAGCAAGAGCTCTACTATGAGAAAGTCTATTTAACCTCTCTCTAAAAACCCTTTCAGGATCAGGAGAGGGGCTAACTAGACCACTTGAATTTCTCCTAGTAGAGACTCTTGCAAAATTAGGATTGAGTGGAGTTGCCACTTGAGCAAGAATCTAAATCTAAAATTCAAATATGCCAAAACTAAAAGTTAGTCGTTTTCCCAGGTACAAGAAGACTTGTCCCCGGCAACGGCGCCAAAAAATGTTATCGCTTGCCACCTACACCTACCTACAGTTAGTGGGAAAAGCCTTCAACCCCACAGGTGTGGTTGGTGGCAAGGAACTCAGAGAAGGGGCTGTCACCTATTCCCAACTCTCTTCGTTTAAGCTATCTCCTAGGTTAGCTAAGGGGGGTGGTCCCTAAAGGGAAACTAAGTTAAAGATGTGAGATTTCTAGGAGAATTGATTAGAAGGAATTACTTATCAAAGATGACTTGATTTCCAATATGTAAACAAGCATATAAGTATATGAGCAATATTCAATGACATGTTCAAAATATAGACTAGTGCTTTAAAGTAGATAACAAATGCTTGCTCAAAAATAAAAATCAAGATATAATGACAATAATCCCACAAAAGAAGTGTTAGACCAAGATCACAATATGCAATTAAATTTGCAACACCAAATAAGGGTATTTGCCAATGAAACGAGATATATCAATTATCCATAAGCATAATGATCATTAAAATAACAACATGCACTGAAATTGTATGTAGAAGCAAATTTCCAAGTACCATAGAATTAAACTTGTTGCAAAATTTAAGGAATTTAAAAAATGCTTGCATCAAAGTGCTTCTTGAGATAATATTTGCACGTGAATCTTTAGACCGTCAAGATAGCAAAAGAAAATTTGGGAACTTTGCAATGTAAATGTGATGAGATAGTGCTCTTGGTTTATTTTATTAATTAGCTCTAAAGCAGTGTTACAATTGAACTCCTGTCCCCAGACCTCACCCTCGCCCGAAATTCGGATCTCACAATGAGGAGTCCATAGGGGTGGAGGGTCCCTAATGTCTATACAACCAACTTAAGTTGGAGGTTAATTTTTAGAGACGCAAGTCTAGCATGCAAAGTGAAATGCCTAAATGATATGGAAATGAATTTGCAAGTGCTATGCTTCTTTATTTGTAGTATATTGTGAAACTTATTCAAATGAGGAGTAGATCACAAAACATAAGTGATGGCAAATGAGATTGCAATTTAGGAAATTTAAATGACTATGTGATCTAAGCAATTAACGAAATGAACATATGAGTTATTCACATGCAACTAGACTAGATTAGCAAACGAAATGATGAATGCAAGTGATTTAGTTTGAGAAAATTAAAAGAAAAATTAAGCAAAAGAAAGTTACCCACTCAAGAAGATTTCCTCCCTCTAAATGAGTAGGTGAGATACCATGGGAAAAACTTCCCAAGCTCCCTCAAGAAAAGTCAGCTCTTTATTAATGAAAGTGAGGCCCTCTTATAGAAATGAGGGGATTGGGAAGAGCTTACAATATGCGTTTTAAATTTGCTCTTTCCCAAAGTTACAAGTGTAAGATTTAAAAAAAAAAAATTTACTTGTGAGATGTTTACAAAGTAAAGGCTTAAAGCCTTGAGGTGAATGGCGGTTACAATTCCTCAAAAGAATGAGGCTTTAGAAGTAGAGGCGAAGTGATAAGGCGGAACTTGGATTTGAAGTTCCAAACGGAAGAGTGTTCCTTAGCCTATGCTTTAGCTCCCTTTCTTCCAAACTTAGATTGTTTCCAAGAACACCTATAGGCAAACAAGCAAAAGAATTAGCATGCCAAAGAAATAGCGCTGAAATATATGAGAGGAAATCACATGCATGCGAAAGAAAAAGTTAGAAACTCAATGCAAGTATAAAATACACTTTATGTTACAAATTCCTTCACTAAGATCAGCTTGAAAGAGTTGATTTAGTGAGTGAGAATTAGGATTTAAACCCAACAACTTAGCCTCAAATGCTAGATAAAATAGATATGTGCACAAATGAGAGAAGAAATATATGAAATTTTTTTTTAGAGATGGAATAGAAGCAAAAGGCTCATGAAACCCCCTTTTAAATAAATCTCTTGATGTCTTATGAGATTGTTGGCTTGAACAACTTGTGAGACCTTTGATATCCTTGGAGCTGACTTATTCCAACCGAAGAAGTCTTCACACTCCAATAGACTTGGCAACCTGTCCTTTGAACACACAAATTTCTGCAAACCAATTGTTAGTGCTAAAGAAACTTGGCATATAGAGGCCATGTTGAGCTTGTCATTTCATCGAAAATAACAAGCTACAACAAGAGCACAAAACATACTAAGTCCAAAGGAGATCTAAGATAGCTACAAATCTCCCCTCCCTAGACAATAGTGCCTTCAGGGAAATGCAAAGAAAAAACCAACTAGATTGCAATGTGAAGTAAATAAATAACAATATCAAATGAAACAAGTATACCTCATCAACCAAAGAATGCACCACAAGAGAAGCTAGTAACCCCAAAGACTTTTCTTTATTCGGCTCAATAACAATTTCGGCATAGTAGCAATAAGCACAAGCTTCAAAAAACCACCCTTACAATGAGAGCCCAAGGCTCATTTAAATAGAACTATGGGAGCAAATCCCAATGAAAAATTAAATGAAAAGTGGAGAAGGGAGATAATCCCAATGCAAAAACGAGTAGCTGTAGACTGTTGTAGAACACCTGTAGATGGCAGCCTTATCCCCTGTTCAGGCCAGCGTACAAATTTTTCTTCATGTGTGTATTCCTTAACTGTTGATTACTGTGAAAGCCACTTGCCAAGTGCATATACGACTGAAGTAAATGGGAGACAAACTCCCTCAAAATATTTGCTTGATTGCTGTGATAAATCTTCCATTAAATGACCGTTGCGTATTATCTCTAGTTTGCCTCCGTGGACTGCTGTGATAAATATTTTTAGCTGGCAGCGTGGAGGCGTAGTGGAGTCTAAGGCATAGACAATGATCACAAAAACTTTAGTTAACATCTCTTGACATTCCATCAAAATCTATGCTGATTTTACTTTGGAGACAAACATGAGTTAGTGGGGGACAAAGTCTGACGCATGTAGTAGTCTGTCCTCCATTAAATTCTTAGCAAAATACGTGTTGAAGGAGATGCCAAACTAGGCTACGTATGATGCTTCTTCTGACTGGTCCTTAGATTTTTTTTAAGTGGGGGACAAGTGGGAGGCAAGGTCTGTCCTATGTGGCAGCCTTGTCCCCCTTCAACTTTCTCAAATTTTTTTATTTTTTAACCTTCACAAATGCTCTTTAAACTGATTTTTACAACTACTGAGTGGATAATTCGAGACTCTTTTGAGTGCTTGTTGACTTGGTATTTATGATTTTCCAATGTGTCTGCCATGTCACTGTTTGTCCCCCACTACCTTTAATGTGCACCAACATGTTCAAATAAATCAAATTATTTGAACTTTAACCATACGTAATTTTTCAACGCTGCCTCTTTAACTCAACGTGGAACCTTTGACTTGCTGATTTGGAATGTTGACTTCAGCTTGCTACACTTTATGTGGTGGGACCCACATAGGTGCCACATCACCCTTTACCTCTCCACATAATTTCCATGTCAAAATTTGATTTATTTTGACTTTGGAAAATTTTCTCAATTTTTCCAATTATTAATTTTTTCTCATTTTTTCCACTGACATTAGGAAAATTGGCTTTTGAGGGAGTATAAGTCACTTTTTGACCCTCAAAGTGGGTCCTAGGATAATGCTAGGTCTCTGAGGATGATTTTCAAGTAGTCACACGCCCCAGACATTTCCTAAGGCCACTTATTTACATCATTACTAGAAATTAATTAAAAAATCCCCTTTTGCGGGAAATTTTTAATTATTAAAAAATCCTACTTCGACTTAATCAAATTCCGCGAAATTTTAGAGATGACCTAGCATGGTAATATACATCGACTCTAGACACTAAGATGCGTTAGGGGCTCAACCTTCAAGCCGTCACCCCGGCTTTGGGGTAATGCAATGAGTGAAAAAACCTAGAAAATTATTCGCCACTAAAAAGAAGGAATAATTAACCAAGTAAAAAAAACACTCCAAGGTGTACTCGCTTGCTGATCGAGTCCCGACATCCTAGGCCTGTTACAAGGCTTTATTCATCATGCTAGTGACATTTATACAATATCCCCGAAGGGCTGCGGAATCTGAAGACTGAAGAAGAAAATGATGAGAAGAAGAAGTAGAGTTTAAAAACTCTGTTGAACATGATGATATCTGATGATATCTGTTGGCACAAGTGTCTTTTGGTTCATCCTTGGGCATGGAGTCTTCACATTATCATCAGGTGCCACTCCAGTGGTCAACATTTGGCTCCATATGGGGATGCGTGCTAGATATGAAGTGATAGTGTGCAAGAACCTGGAATCTGCATCCACCGACCAAAGATATATATTAGCAGTATCCATTCAAAATAACATCAAATAAAATCCAGTACAGAAATGGAAATTTATTATAGGAAACATAAATAACAATTTATTCATGAAATAAAACTTTTTAAACAAAATTTACAAGGGATAAGGTTAGAAATATGATACAAAAAGATGCCCTATGGCATCAGATGTTTTCTTTGTGGAAAATCTTGAGCAGTTGGCCATTCACAGGTAACTCTAGTGATTCTTCGTCCAAGGTGCTCAAATGGTAGGAATTTTGTCCCGCTACTTCTATGATGATATACGATCCAAGCCATAAACTGTCAAACTTACCATGATTACCAGACTTTTCATTCCTGCAATCCCAAAGTAAAACCATATCACCGTTAGAAAATCGTCTATTCCTAGATGATTTGTCAAAAATTCTTTTTACCTTAGATTGATTTTTACAACAGTTTTCAAAGGCTCTTCTCCTAGTTTCATCCAATTCTACAATTTGATCAATCCTATGTTGCACAGCATCTTTATCAGATGTAAAACTCTGTAGCAATTGGTAAGCTGGGAGTCTCAAATGCACAATAAGGGTAACATCCAAGCCATACACTAGTTCAAAGGGACTCTTTCCAGTAGAACTCTTCTTTGTAATCCTATCAGCCCACAAAGCATATTTAACTTTGCTATCCCATGCTCTCTTATTATCCCCTACTATCTTCTTGATTATGGTTATCAAATTTTTATTGCTAGATTCGGCTAGACCATTACCCTGAGGATAGTAGTTTGATGAATGGGATAAGACAATGCCATACTTAAAGCAGAAAGATGAGAATTCGGCAGAGCTAAAAGCCTTGGCATTATCCGTTGTAATTTTAGCAGGGACACCAAAACGAGTGATAATCCTATCTTCAAGAAAATCCATCACTACTTTGTCGGTGGCGTGTCTTGTAGGGATGGCTTCTACCCATTTAGTAAAATAATCAGTGGTAGTTAAAATCCACGAGTAGCCATTACTAGAATTTTCATTAAACTTCCCTCTAAAGTCAACCCCCCAATGTTGAAAGGGAGCTTCCACAACCACAGGCTGAAGAGGCAAAGAAGCTAACTTTTGCTTCCCAGTGAAAATTTGACAAGCTTGGCAACCTCTAACATACTTGTGCACATCGCCAAAAATAGAAGGCCAAAAATAACCAGCTCTCAAGATTTTATGGATAGTAGTCTTAGTAGCATAATGTCGTCCACAAAATCCTGAATGAAACTCAGATAGAAGCTTTTTGGCCTCAGCTTCATCAACACATCTAAGTATTACCTCCTCCGGATTTCTCCAACCCAGACCATCCTTCACAATGCAATACTTAGTTGCTCTAAGCCTTAATGCTCTTCTTTTATGGCCAACTAAATGGTCACGACATGACAAATTTTGCAAGTAATGGATAATGTCTTTATACCATTCTAGTTGACTCAATCTTTGAAGTTCTGATGAAGTTAATTCTAAATCATTTTGACTAATCATTCCTAACGCTTTCTCATTCCCCTCAGTCAAGATCTTAGCCAATCCCTGGCCTTTTACCAGCTTGGTATGTCTAATATCTAAATCGTATTCTTGAATTTTAGAGACCCATCTAGCTCGAGTTCCTAAGCAATCAGCTTGAGTCAAAATATCCTTTACTGCAGAGTGGGGGACATACACGATTATTCTTGAATACCCCACATAAACTCTAAATTGCTTAAGGGACTTGACTAAGGCATAAGCCTGCTTTTCCAAGGTGCTATACTTCAGCTCCGAACCTTGAAGTGATCTACTCATGAAGGCAATAGGCTGCTCATACCCTTCATTGTTTTTTTGCAGCAGCACTCCAACAATAGTATCTTCAGATGCAAAAGAGAAAATCAAAAAATCCTTCAAATAATCAGGGCTCACTAGAACAGGTGCCTTACCAATAGAATCCTTAATTTCCTGAAAACCTATTCTCCCTTCTTTCCCCCAAACAAACTTAACATCTTTCTTTAAAAGGGTTTGAATGGGTTTAGCAATTTCAGCATAATTTGGAATGAACCTCCTGAGGAAATTGATCTTTCCTAAGAAGGATTGAAGGGTTTTGATATTGTGAGTTAGAGGAATCTTTTGAATTGCCTCAACTCTCTCAGGGTCAATCTTCATTCCATCCTTCGAGATGATGTGACCAAGCAACTTCCCTTCAGTCACTCCAAAAATAGATTTAGCAGGATTTAAAGATATCCCATACTCTCTGCACCAGTCAAATATCTGCCTTAAATGGCTAATATGAGAAATTCCATTTTTAAAAAAGACAGTTAAGTCATCTTGATAAATCTCAATGAATTTCCCAATTAGACCCTTAAAGGCATAGTCCATAGCCCTTTGAAAAGTTGCTCCAGCATTTGTCAATCCAAAAGGCATCCTTAAATACTCAAAAGTACCCTAGGGTGTGGTGAATGTTGTCTTATGTCGGTCTTCTTTCTTCACTGTGACTTGGTTATATCCTGAAAATCCATCTAACAAAGACATCATTCCAGACCCTGTTACCCTTTGCAACAATGTTTCCATATTGGGTAAAGGGTAATTATCCTTTTTACAAGCTAAATTAAGATTTCGAAAATCTACACATAGCCTGATGGATCCATTCTTTTTTCTCACAATAACCAAGTTTGCGCACCATGTGGAATGCCTAGTGTGAGCTATAATTCCAGCTTGAAGCATCTTTTGCAACTCCTTTTGCACCAAGGGGGCTAACTTAGGATTTATTTGCCTAAGTTTTTGCCTGAAGGGTTTGGCATTTTCATCCTTAAGCGGGATTGTATGCTCCATAACATCCTCCCTATACCCTTTTAACTCCTCATATGAAAAGGCCAAAACATCCCTATATTCTTGAAGTAAATTTATTAATTTTTTCCTTTCCTCCTCGGTGGTGCCCTTCCCTATTTTGATAATCTTTGGGTCATGAGGGGTACCAATGGTTACTTCAATAAATTCCCCTGGGACAATTTTCTTATCCTCTTTTCTCTTTACAGCATCATGTCTATCAAACATTTGTTCCATGGCTATACGATCCCCAGGAGTGGGATTTGACACAACATTACACTCCTCATATTCACAACCTTCTTCCTTGTAGCCAACCTTGAAACCAGAGAATTCTTCCATATTATTTAAAAAACGAATCACTTGGTTTTCTTCATTAAATATTTGCCAATGCTCAACATTATCAGGAACCGATGGTCTAAACATAACCTCCATCTTGACCTTATCATCCATCAAGTTCTCTCCAAGCTGTAAGGTAGATGCAGCAACAACCAACTCATCAGCTTGTTTATTTTCGTCTCTCAGAATCGCTTGAAGATCTAATGCGTCAAAATATTCCATGCTATCCCAGACAACATTTCGATACTTCTTTAATCTATCATTCTTACATGCAAATTTATTCTTTGTTTGAAGAATGACTAGATCAGAATCCCCCTTGATACTAAGCATCTTAATGTTCAAGTCTTTGCCAACTCTAGACCTAACAACAAAGCTTCATACTCCGCTACATTGTTAGTTGCATCAAATTCCAACCTAAAGGCAAACTTGAATATATGACCAAGGGGGGAGGTTAAGACAATTGTGGCACCCTTACCAAACCTCGAATGGGCACCATCAAAATTCATGTGCCATACCCAATCCTTCTTACTTTCCACCTCCTTCTCCAAAGGAGCAATAGAATTAGCCAAGATAGCATAGTTTCCCAAGTCATCAGATTCATACACAATTTCATTATGAGGCTCCTTGGGATTTTCCACATGAAACTTTCTCTCCAATTCCCTATCCAACCTAACCATGACGCCCTCACTATTAGGGATGGTAGCATAACTTAAATCCATTTGCAAACTACCCCTTATATCAGCTCCCCACTTTCTAGACAATAACATCCCCCATTCATCAGGCACATCAATCAACACAATATCCATGGTGATCATAATATCAGGATGCACTGCCAAGTGGACTTGAAGATCCTTTATCAAACCACAAACCTCAATAATTTTCGAATCCATAGCACAAATGTTGTGGTAAGGTCTAGAAACCCTCAGGCTTAACTGATTCATGACTTTCTTAGTTATGACACACGATGATGCCCTCGAATCAAACATACAATTGTGCAAAAGCATTCCATTGACCAACATAGTGATGAAAAATGGTTGATGGTCTCTTTTATCTCTACACATATCACTACTTTGCAAAGTGATAGGGGCATCCTCATATCTATCTTAAGAAAAATTTGACATTTCTTTTCCATTAGGGGCATCAATGGCTTTCAACAAAGATACTTATATCTTTGAGAGGGAATCTTCATGATTTCAGTCACAGGTACCAAAATCTTTGCATTATTTATCCATCCTCCCAAATCAATATTTAACTTATGTAGTTGGAGTGAAATTTTTATGGGCATTTTGATTTCTTTCCTTGTTTCTTGCCCTTCTTTATCCTTGGCTATCTCTAAAATCTGATTTGATGAAGGCTTCTCTCCATACAACTCAGTGATCCTATCCAACTCTTCAAAATTATTTACACTATAGGAGGATGGGGACTTCTGACTTATCTTTTGACTATTTTCCATAACTCCCATCCAATTATCTAAGGACAAATGATGCTCTTTTCCAACTACATTGATTTGTTCACTTGTTCCAGCCATTTCACCATCTAAGATCCTTTTTGCATAAGGACAAGTGAGTTCATCATGTAAGTCATCACATGGTCTACAATAAGGCATGGAATCATCAACTAAGTTAGTAGACTCAAGTGGATTTGGTGGCCTATGTTCATTAGGGGGACCCCTCTTCTGCCATCTATCATTTCCTCGATTTGGGAATCTCCCCGCATGATTCCTCTCCATGGCCACCAACCGATTTTGGATAGCATTCATTTGATTCGTGTGATTTGCTTCCATAGTCTTGATGAGATGGGTTAACTCCTTAATAGGATCATGGGTAGGCTCTTCCTTACCTTTGCCTTTGGAATCATTTGATTTTGATGGCCCTCTAGTGTAACCAGGAATCTCAAATTTTCTTGATTGCTTTCTAGCCCTCTCCATTTTCAAGGCTTCTATTTGAGCTATACCCAAAGTTGTAGGTTCCTTCCTCCTCAATTCATAAGCAGTATCCACACCAAAAGCATCTAAATATGAGCATACGAGAAATTCATTCGGAGGTTTAACAGTTGCAGGCATGCTTTTAACCAATTCATTGAATCTCTTGTCAAACTCCTCCATGGCTTCATTCTCATTCTTCTTCATGGTGCTAATGGCACTAATCAAATGACTATTCTCTCTTCTCTCTCCATACATTCCCATGAAAGCATTAACAATCATTTGTAAAGAATCATACGAGTTAGCAGGTTGCTTAGTGAACCAATCAAGAGCATCCTCTTCCAAAGAGAACGAAAAGCCTCATCTTTATATCCTCATAGTTAGCAACGTTACACCACTTAAAGATGCAAACATTAAAGTTCTTCACATGTTATGCTGCGCTAATGGCATTGTTACCTTCAAAATAAGGCAACCTTTCAATAGCCTTGTCAGGGATATTGTGAGGATAGCCATTAATGTTAGTAAAGTTACAAGGAGCAAAAGATCATTCATGATGTTAGCCCAACTTGTCCTTGAAACAACAAATGAAATGGTTTAAAGCTGCCTCTTGCTCAAGACTAGCAAGAGTTTATCATGAGAAAGTCTTTTTAACCCTCTAAAAACCCTTTCGTGTCAGGAGAGGGGCTAACCAGACCACTTGAATTTTCCTAGTAGAGACTTTTGCAAAATTAGGATTGAGTGGAGTCGCCACTTGAACAGGAATCTAACTCTAAAATCCAACATGCAAAATCCAAAAGTTAGTCGATTTCCCAGGTGCAAAAAGACTTGTCCCCAGCAACGATGCCAAAAATGTTATTGCCCCCTTGCCGCCAACAACTACCTATAAGTCAGTGCAAAAAGCCTTCAACCCCACAAGGGTGGTTGGTAGCAAGGATCTCAGAGAAGGGGCGGTCACATTGATCCCGACTCTCTTCGTTTTAGCTCTCTCCTAGGTCAGCTAAGGGGGTGGTCCCTAAAGGCAAACTAAGTCAAAGATGTGAGGTTTCTAGGAGAATTGATTAGAAGGAATTACTTATCAAAGATGACTTGATTTCCAATATGTAAACAAGCATATAAGTGTATGAGCAATATTCAATGACGTGTTCAAAATATAGACCAGTGCTTTAAAGTAGATAACAATTGCTTGCTCAAAAATAAAAATCAAGATATAATGACAATAATCCCACAAAGGAAGTGTTAGACCAAGATGACAACATGCACTGAAATTGTATGTAGAAGCAAATTTCCAAGTACCATAGAATTAAACTTGTTGCAAAAATTTAAGGAATTTAAAAATGCTTGCATCAAAGTGCTTCTTGAGATAATATTTGCACGTGAATCTTTTAAAACGTCAAGATAGCGAAAGAAAATTTGGGAACTTTGCAAGTAAATGTGATGAAATAGTGCTCTTGGTTTATTTTATTAATTAGTTCTAAAGCAATGTTACAATTGAACTCCTGTCCCCAGACCTCACCCTCGCCCGAAATTCGGATCTCACGATGAGGAGTCCATAGGGGTGGAGGGTCCTTAATGTCTATACAACCAACTTAAGTTGGAGGTTAATTTTTAGAGACGCAAGTCTATCATGCAAAGTGAAATGCCTAAATGATATGGAAATGAGTTTGCAAGTGCTATGCTTCTTTATTTGTAGTATATTGTGAAACTTATCCAAATGAGGAGTAGATCACAAAACATAAGTGATGGCAAATGAGATTGCAATTTAGGAAATTTAAATGACTATGTGATCTAAGTAATTAACGAAATGAACATATGAGTTATTCACATGCAACTAGACTAGATTAGCAAACGAAATGATGAATGCAAGTGATTTAGTTTGAGAAAATTAAAAGAAAAACTAAGCAAAAGAAAGTTACCCACTCAAGAAGATTTCCTCCCTCTAAATGAGTAGGTGAGATACCATGGGAAAAAATTCCCAAGCTCCCTCAAGAACAGTTAGCTCTTTATTAATGAAAATGAGGCCCTCTTATAGAAATGAGGGGATTGGGAAGAGCTTACAATAAGCATTTTAAAATTGCTCCTTCCCAAAGTTACAAGTGTAAGGTTTAAAAAAATCTACTTGTGAGATGTTTACAAAGTAAAGGCTTAAAGCCTTGAAGTGAATGGCAGTTACAATTCCTCAAAAGAATGAGGCTTTAGAAGTAGAGGTGAAGTGATAAGGCGGCACTTGGATTTGAGGTTCCAAACGGAAGAGTGTTCCTTAGCCTAAGCTTTAGCTCCCTTTCTTCAAAACTTAGATTGCTTCCAAGCACACCTACAGGCAAACAAGCAACAGAGTTAGCATGCAAAAGAAATATCGCTGAAATATGTGAGAGGAAATCACATGCATGCGAAAGAAAAAGTTAGAAACTCAATGCAAGTATAAAATACACTTTGTGTTACAAATTCCCTCACTAAGAACAACTTGAAAAAAGTTGATTTAGTGAGTGAGAATTAGGATTTAAACCCAATAACTTAGCCTCAAATGCTAGATAAAATAGATATGCGCACAAATGAGAGAAGAAATATATGAAATTTTTTTTAGAGATGGAATAGAAGCAAAAGGCTCATGAAACTCCCTTTTAGATAAATCTCTTGATGTCTTATGAGATTGTTGGCTTGAACAACTTGTGAGACCTTTGATATCCTTGGAGCTGACTTATTCGAATCGAAGAAGTCTTCACACTCCAATGGATTTGGCAACCTGTCCTTTGAACACACAAATTTATGCAAACCAATTGTTAGTGCAAAAGAAACTTGGCATATAGAGGCCATGTTGAGCTTGTCATTTCATCGAAAATAACAAGCTACAACAAGAGCACAAAACATACCAAGTCCAAAGGAGATCTGAGATAGCTACAAATCTCCCCTCCCTAGACAATAGTGCCTTCAGGCAAATGCAAAGAAAAACAACTAGATTGCAATAAATAACAATATCAAATGAAACAAGTATTATTCAGCTCAATGACAATTTCGGCATAGTGACAATAAGCACAAGCTTCAAAAAACCACTCTCACAATGAGAGCCCAAGGCTCATTTAAATAGAGCTATGGGAGCAAATCCCAATGAAAAATCAAATGACAAGTGTAGCAATGGTGAAGATCTCAATGCTTAAACAAATTTCCAAGTGGCTGCTTGATTTCTGTAGGTGGCTTCCAAAATGGGCAGCGTACACTTCTAACTGATGGTACGCTGATCTTTTCTTCACATGTGTTTTGCTTTGAATTTCCATGTGTAATTTGGAGTGGGTAAACTCCCACACAACCCTTCAATCACAAACTGCAATTTGACACCTTGCCAATCAAGTGTCACGTTGTTCCAAAAGTCTGTGTTATCCTTTGTTGAATAGCGCTGAACAGGGCTGCGTATAGATATGAAGATGACCGCTGCGTACAAGTGGATGATGGTGTGGGAGAAAATATCAACAAAATCTGGCAGCTAACAGTCATCAAATATTTGCTTCAAGCTGATGCGTATCTCCTTTCAAAACAGAGCTGCGTATTAGATTTCTCTTGCTGCTACGTATTTCACCCACCCATGTTAATCTGAGCATTTAACTCTGATTGGCTATGTGTAGATATCAGTGGGAGACAATTGAAATTAAGTGGGGGACAAGAACTGTCCCATGTGGCAGTCTTGTCCCCACTCATCCTTTAACAATTCCGTGAAACATTTTCAAGCTGATTTTCACCTTTTGAGTGGGTAATTCGAGCCCCTTTTGACTTATGTTGACTTGGCCCACTCATGGTGATGAAGTGGTTGCCATGTCATTCACTTTGTCCCCCTCTAATTTTAATGTGCACCCACATGTTGAACTAAATCGAATTATTTGAACTCTAGCCATACTTAATATTTCAACGCTGCCTCTTTAACTCAACGTGGGCCCTCTTTGACTTGATTGACTTTGAATAGAGTTGTGCTTCATGTGGTGGGCCCCACATGGCTGCCACATCATTTTTGACCTTCACTGAATCTGCCATGTCAAAATTTTGACTTATTTTGACTTTGGAAAATTTTCCAAATTTTTCCAATTATGAATTTTTTTGAATTTTTTCTCATTTTTTCCACTGACATTAGGAAAATCGGCTTTTGAGGGACCATAAGTCATTTTTTGACCCTCAAAGTGGGTCCTAGGATAATGCTGGGTCTCTGAGGATGAATTTCGACTGGTCACACGCCCTAGACATTTCCGAAAACCACTTATTTACATCATTACATAGAAAATAATAAAAAAATCCCATTTTGCGGGAAATTTTTAATTATTAAAAAATCCTACTTAGACCTAGTCAAATTCTGTGAAATTTCAGAGATGACCTAGCATGGTAATATACATTGACTCTAGACACTAAGATGTGTTAGGGGCTCAACCTTCAAGCCGTCACCCCGGCTTTGGGGTAATGCAATGAGTGAAAAAACCTAGAAAATTATTCGCCGCGAAAAAGAAGGAATAATTAACCAAGTAAAAAAAACACTCCAAGGTGTACTCGCTTGCTGATCGAGTCCCGACATCCTAGGCCTGTTACAAGGCTTTATTCATCATGCTAGTGACATTTATACAATATCCCCGAAGGGCTGCGGAATCTGAAGACTGAAGAAGAAAATGATGAGAAGAAGAAGTAGAGTTTAAAAACTCTGTTGAACATCTGATGATATCTGCTGGCACAAGTGTCTTCTGGTTCATCCTTGGGCACGGAGTCTTCACATTATCATCAGGTGCCACTCCAGTGGTCAACAGGG